>CM060972.1:44873234-45270734 GCA_030765045.1 Tenodera sinensis
TTTCGGTAGTCCTGTATCGTTTACCCATTGTTTATATGTAGGTATCTTAAATGTTCAAATCATTGTCTTATATTAATTTTATCATATTCGCTGTAAAAACATGCACTTCATTAACCCCTCTTTTCTCTCACATACGTTCCGAAGGTTTTACATTTCATTTAAATTGAGAAAAACCTATTCTAGGGAAACCAACAATGATATTGTGAGATAGGGGATATGGCGCAAGGCTATTGTGTGGTTTGTCGGGAAAAATGTTAGTGAGTTGGAGAACTTAATGTCGTGTCGGCACATTGGCCATAGCAGCTTAGCGGTTAGAGCAGCCGGAAGGTAAACGGTAGATCCGTGGTTCTAATCCCGGTCATGGAACTAAATTTGTCAGTCTCTCTCTACCCTTTCCAATCCTGTCCTACACACGGCTATTGTGTGGAAGAACATTAATTACATTGCAAAGATTGTCATTTGGAAGGTTCTGGAATCTAATGCAGATTTAAAACGGCTATATAAGGGGCCGCTCTCGTAAGTTAGTAATACATGAATTAGTTAGTAAGTCAGCAAGCTAGCGAATGCCTATCCCTGAAGTGCCGTTCTCCGAGCGAGTTTGTGACGACTTGTAGAGCGCTGTTACTGCAAGGGATTCAACCACCAAGTGACATTTCGACACTTTTGTCTCTTAGAATTTTTTATTTAATATTTACAGCACTAAGAGGCATTTACAGTTCTGCTTCAGACTTTACCGTTCTCTTTTTACTCTCTTTTCCCAAGATTTATTCCTAGCTCCCGTTTCAAATAATTGCAGTTATCGTGCCAAGTCTTAACTAGCACTTTCAAACCTGGGCCAGGTGAGGAGGGCGGAGGAGAAATATTACATTATGACAGAGATTTGTACTTCAGTAGAAAATTGCGCGCTTTAAAATCTGTTAATCGTTACTACTAAACTGAAGTACATCAACCCCAAAGTTCTTCAAAATATGGGTCGTTTGAAGCCTTAACAAGCACGTATACTTACTCTCCGCTGTTAGTTACACTTCGGCGCTATACTAATCGCAATCCCACACGTCTCTCCATTTCCCTTTCTCGATCAATGCAATTACTTTCAGCTCTGACATCCGTTAACGTCAAACGGAAACGCTAACGACATTCCGATAGGTTCTTTGTATACCACACTGTTAAAGGGTGGGAACAGTGCCACAAATATACGTTCGTAAAATATTAAACAAGCATAAAAAGAAGACGAAAACAAAAGCAAGTTCATCTATGGTTGCTCATACTTGTTCTGACAAAACCGTAAAGTAGGAATACGTGGTGGCAGATTACAACGTACATTGTAATTATACCATAAGGAAAGTAAGCCCATCTTTGCTCCCTCTGCTAATGTAAACTACAGAATAGCATAAGTCACTCTACTTAGATTAGATATGTCTGCACCAAAACCTGAGGTTTACTGTACAACTGTCTCCATGTTTCCTCTAACCATTCCCTCCTTAATATCTAATAAGTTTAAGTGGTCCCTGGATTACATTTTTACTAGATAAAATTTCCTTTGGATCTGAGGTCCCCAATGCGGGACCCAGTGGTCTAGATAATGTGAGGTCGCTGGCCTTTCAGAAACCATTCGAATTCAGGTCCGATGGAGCATTCATTACCATGGCGCAGATTCCACTCCCGCTGCTGGTTGGAGACGTTGCTACAAAAATCTGGAAGATCTGGTCCCCAGGAGATCTCCTAACCACTGTTTGATGTCATAGACTTCCAGCATGAGCTCTTAATTTGCAAGTGTTGGCAGGAATGCAAACAAACGAGGAATTTGCAAACATGTGACGTTATTTGCAAATGTAAAGCTTTTCGTAGAGAACTGCCGACAATATCTGATAAGAAATATTAATTTCTAACATCGACTACAATGTTATAACACTATAAATTTGTCATCCTTTAGTGACCGACGAATAATGTGTACGCGCCAAGCTTGCGCACAAAGCGTAGAGCGACACAGGCGCAAGACAGAAGATATGGATTGACTGCGCGACTCTTATTTATAATCTCAATGCGAAGGAAATGATTTTGCCGGTCAATTTTAAGGAAGTCACGACAAGATAAAAATCAACCCACCAACCTCCATCTAGACTAGCTCGCATATTGTAATTTTATCATTTACCTAATCATTCTTGAGCCCATAATATACATTCAGCTTTACCCTTAACGTTTCTCCCCTTGAATATTCCAGTCTCCATTAGGTTTTTCTATAGTTATTTATCTTCGGATTATAATTTCGGCTTCAGCCGTGGTACACCATTACTTCCGCCCGCTCTGCGTCATGTTTTCTGTAGCCCGCCTGCTCGGAGATACTAACCAACCTGAAAACGTACTGCTCTCATTAAGTAAACTTAATAAAGCCGCAAATGAAGCAAATATTGTTCATGTAATGTTGTTCATTACCCTGACCTCAATTAGCGGTACAGCTATCTCCACTTACACACCTGTATTTAAGGTTCTGGTTTATAGTTGTAATTCTAAAAAACTATCATTCCGGGGAAAGCAACCCAATTATAACTTTTAAACCTGAAAAGCTGACAATTCCTTAACAGGAGGAAGGATAAAGCATCGTGAATACAACACAAAGCAAATTACACACAGCTTTCCGCCATCGCCCCAGGAGAATCATAATTAATATACGTACAAAGCAAAGGCAAGCAGAATTTCTAATTTATAAATTCCAAAGAAAAGTTTGGTTACGACTAAATCTGTCACTTGCAGAGAGTAGAACCTTGCATTGTCGTCGCAGCAGTAAGCAGAGGACTACTAATTGCACCCAAAATTATGTGGACATTTCACCGGAAATACACGTTTTGAGGCACTAAAAATTCAATTTTAGAAGAGAGCCTGAATGTGTGTCTGAATCTGATGTGTTGCTCTCACATGACTTTCTCTACTCTCGTATTAACCATTCTTACAAACTCTAATTCCTGTATCTTCTTCGTCTTATTTGAGATAAACATTTATACAAATTGTTTTATTGCTTATTTCCCTATAGATGCAAGGAGAATATGGGAATACACTAGGCTCTGAGCTGTAGTCAAATTTTTAAAGCTTTGAGATCCCGTTCTCTTTGCACGCTTAACATATAAAAAAATCAACAACGATGTTGCATTTCACGAGAGTTTTAAGTTTTCCGAAACTGCTACTAGTAACAAGGAATATCTCCGAAATGGTTCAAAAAAGAATTTATTCAGGCATAAATTGTGTGTTTTAGCGAGGTCTGAATTTTTTGTACAGTGAGATTTCGTCTATCTCTTACAGTTTACGGGTTATTCAAAAGTCATCTAGAGTAAACAGGACTATGTAGGCTATAGCCAAAAAATTCAAAGTACACATTTCATTTGTCATACAAATATCCTAAACATATGACATTTTAATCAAAATCGTTAGAACCATTTTCAAGAAAATATTTTACTCTCGTGAAATGGAACATCATTGCTCATTTTTTTATATGATACGTGTGCAAAGAGAACGGAATCTCGAAGCTTTAAAAGATTTCACTATCGCTCAAAGCCTACTGTATTCCAATATTCCCCTTGCACCTTGCAATAAGATAATTTGTACAAATGTTTACCTCAACTAACACGAAAAAGATACAGGAATAAGAGTTTGTAAGAATGGCTTTTTACATACAATTACAAGTTTAGAAAAATATCTCACGGAAATCCTAGTTTGGGATAGAGCAATTCTCCACTTATGCACTTATCTTTCACATATCTTGGACACTAGTACGATATTGAACTAAATATGTCCTAAGATTAGTATATAGCCGAAATTTAGTTTCCGAGTTATGCTGTTTTCAAACACACGGACTATAAAAACATGCTTTGTTTAGAGTCAGGGTGCCCCAAAACGTGTATCTCCACTGAAATATGGATATCGCATTTTTGGGTAGAATGGAATCCCTTCTCTGTCTACTAGTACAGAGGAACACAGCTTCAAGAGGTGTATTGAAACGAAGAGCAAGTCTATCAGTTCATGTGACACCAGGCGACGGCCCTGTAATACTATGTTGCCTAGATAAAGAGCGCTGTGAGTACGGATCTGAAGGGTTCAGTCAGGTGTAGCGCTCTGGATGACAATAACATGGCCAGTACAAGTAAAACGGAGCAGTCAGTGTTTCTGTTATGAAATTAGCTAAGTCTAAATCCTCAAGTATTGCATTCCCCACGCCTTAACGGCCTTTCCAATCCCACTGCCACTTGGACATACTGAATACACAACAGTAGTTAACCGACTTGACAACCGCAAGTCCTTTTGCTAAACTATACTAAGAGAGCCTTTTGTATTGTGTTCATGTTATTACCAGTTGGAAGAAGGGTGAGGGAAAACTTCTTGGAAAGTGGTGTTAAGAGATGGAGCAGCTTTTATCTTCTCAGATTATAACCTAACATGCAATCTTCGATTACAAATTTCCCAGACATGACGTTCTAATACTGATAATCTAGGTACAGCACGCAGACAGTAGGTGAAGAGAGAGTATAGTGAAAGAACAGCGCTTGTTTGTTGTTAAGTAACGAAAGTCATGGACAAGGTGGAAGGCGACTATGAGAGTCGCACACAAGGTAACCATGTTAATCGTTTGTACATATTATACACTAGAGATAGTTTTCCTTCTTTGCATTACTGATTAGTAAAACCATTAACAACGCTAATGAGGTTTGTTCCGTAATTATGAGGGTCATCACCGCAACTCGTCACCTTCCGGAGCTTCAGCGTTTCCACTTTCCTTCCCATAAATTTCCTCCACTTAGATGTATCTTAAGCTTATTAAAGCTAGCTGAAATACACACTTAATTCAGCTAAAAGATTTCACTGAAACTCATAACAATAAACACCCCCAAAAGGCTATTCTAACACAGAATTTTACTTTGCAAAAATGTACTTTTGCATGCTAATAAGTCGCTTCACACAGGGCGGAAGGGATGTCGTTACATGGATTTAAACCAGTGATAGATCTCACTATTTGGAACACTTTTGTATCTTATGTTTTTGTCTCTGACCATTTCCTGTGGGGATATTTTAGTATTGTCGAAAACAAGCTGGCAACACTGCAGATTGTGTCACTTTCACTAGATCAATACCTAAACAATCATCACAGCATGGTGTCTCATGAACATAAACAAATACATTGCCGTGTTGTTCCATGTTTACTGTGCGAGTCTAGGCCAATCAAATTCGTTAGATCCAAAAAATTACACCACCCTGCAAGCGACTGACCTGTTTACACCCAGAAACTGGTTCAATTCCCTGACCAATCTCAACGCAACGTTGTCAAGTTACTCAGAGTATTCGTTGAATTCTTTTAAGTGATTAATTATTTCGAAACCCTGTGTGATGTCCCATAATTACTACCAAAGCTATGTCAGAAATAAGTTACTCTACGCATCTTACAAGTAAACTCTTACCTTCCTACATTCTTGTGGAATTTCGCAACCAATTTTCAATAAACACCACTTGTTTTCGAAAACGGCTGATCAAGGAACAAAATGTCAGACTTTTATGTTTATAGTGCTTCTACGAAGCACGTTTTAGAAGGTCTTCAGAAAATCCAGAATATACATTTCGTTTGTCATGAAAATCTCTCAAACATATGACATTTTAATCAAAATCCTTGCAACCATTTTCGAGAAAATCAAAAGTTTCGAAAAAATTTTCCATGTAAAGAGTAGTTTAGGGTGGAGATATTTTCTTCAAAATCTTCGTGTCGCATGCTTAAAAGATATTAAACTCAAATACCAACTTTGATTTTTAACTGACTTTTCGTTTTTGAGCCATGCTGTACACACAC
Organism: Tenodera sinensis; assembly: GCA_030765045.1. Classification (NCBI taxonomy): domain Eukaryota; kingdom Metazoa; phylum Arthropoda; class Insecta; order Mantodea; family Mantidae; genus Tenodera; species Tenodera sinensis. Next base: position 44,879,059 of record CM060972.1, read on the forward strand.
ACACACACGCACGCACGCACGCACGCACGCACGCACGCACGCACACACACACACACACACACACACACACACACACCTTTTTCTAAAAATGCTCTTTTTGGATTCAGGGGGCCTCAAAACATATATTTCCGGTAAAATCTGGACATCGAATTTTTGGGTGGAATACAATACTTCCTCTCCTTTACTATACGAATAGAAAAAGTAAAAAAGGAAGGACAGAAAATTCTCGGGATATAATTATCGTTCCCAGCATTCACCTAACGACCCGGGGAAACCCCGAAAAAACGCATGGGTTGGGAAGGTCGGCCATGGTAATCGAACCCAATCGGTCTACATACTCATACGCCTGTCAACATATGCAGAACAACTATTACATGCAATTTTTTGTGTTAATATCAGTTCATATGCCGTGATAAGAATAACGCATAAACTATTTTGTTTTTTAACTATACCGTCTTTTATCAGGATCATATCAGCGTGTGTTGGAATTTGGTCATGGCAGTAAATCTGTACCAATATGTGATTTTAAGCACGTATGGCCAGTTTTAAGCAGTTTCAATGGGAAACAGTGCTGTACATACATTAAAATTCTGAGCACTTAATATCATCTAATACTTTGAAATGAGCAAATAAATTAATCTAGCATTGTCTGTTTTTATTTATAACCTGTATGTTTGTAGATGAATATTTTGCAAGTTCCTCATGTCGTTTCCAAGGTCCTTACATATTAAATAGTGAGCGTAGAGTAGAATACTTTTACCAGCATCAATGCCATGATGTATTGGGTTCATGGTACTAAATATTTTATATACGCCAAAAATATCAATTTCTACTTTAAGTGATTTTCTTAGAACGCTGAGAAACGGCAAGCAATTACTACCACATGCTACTACCATGAATTCCCGGAACAAAGCATATATAGGCTACTGGTGACGCACGAATTCAATTCCTGGAATTTTGCGGCTCCGTGCAAAAGGGCAGAAATTTGTAAATTGCACGCAGAACCTAACCAAAAGTTTGCTGTGGTTCTTTATTGACTTTCTTCTTAAACAAACAATATGTTGTTTTCTCTCTTTCGACTTCAAGATGTTATAACTGGTTCTTTAAAAGTCTTATTGTGGTGAAGTGTGTTTCTTAACGAATTTTCTTTAAGGGGACAACATAGTCTGAATATACAGAAATTACTCTTAGGCAACTAACTTAAATTAAGACTACTAAAAATTCTCGATGGTTTTCCCCGAAATTTTTTTTTTTAGTTATTCTGTAAATCATGACAATTAAGCGGTTATTTGTATTAATAACTTTGAGGCCAGGTCTATAAAAATTATTTCATACAGCAGAAAAATAATAAAATTCACTCTTAAAACATGTGAATTCTTTTCTTTTCCTGTTTTAGCCTCCCTTTATGTAGAATAATTTTATAAGATATATCATTGATATTAAGAAAGCAACAACATTGCAAATTTTCCACTTTTATATTTTGACTTAGGAAATAATTTTAATGTACTAGTAAAGCCACATACATAACTAAATAATTAGGTTCAAAAGATAGCAAGTATGGAAAAGTGTGAATCGTATTGAAAATAGTTTCACAGAAAAAGGCACAAGAATTCACATTTTAAGAGTAAATTTTATTTTTTCCACTGGATGAAACAATTAATAATTTTTATAGAGTCAATCACATTAGCTACCAAGGAAATAACCACTTGAAATAATTGTCATGTTTTATAAATAAGTCATAAAAATTTCAGGAACAATTAATTACTTTAAGAGCAGTGATAATTTAACTCCTTAAGGTGTTATATACAAACTGCCTTGTCCCCTTAAGTTTTCCTGTTCTCCATTCACCAGTAGGGTCGTTTTAAAACCTCTAGTTACAGGTCTACAATGCCTAAGAAATTAAGTTGGTGCACTATGGGATTTAATTTATAACTGTGAAAAATAGTTTAAAAATCTTTGTGCTGGCTTTTCCTTTCTGTAATTTTTTTCTGTTCTAAAATACAACACATTTTTAAATATTGCAGATAGTTTGACCATATGGTGTGTTATTTACAGAATATCGAGATATTTCTCACGAATAATGCTAAATTATTTTCAATCAGACTTTCTTTCCAGCCTGGAATGAATTTAGTAACCGAAACAACAGCTCATAACCTGAAACCATTATTTTAAAATTACTTACGAAACTCAAGCATGGTTAAATTTTGACAAGCTGAAAAGCCCACGTAAAAAGGTAATGATGTCCCTTGAACAGCATAAGTGGTTGTGGGAGCTAATGTGTCCTGCACTGAAGCCCGCAAAAATGACCATGGCGAATTGGTTCAGCCTTGGCTAGGCTTGGGCTGAGGAGGGAGGATATTGGCAGCGATCGTCCCGCCCTTTCCCTATCTGCGGACAACAGTGAAACTTCTGATTTCATTTCCCAAAATGGAAACGGTGAAACTGCTTCTACGTAACTATGAGTCGTTTATGACTTTCCCTGGATTATTTCTCCTTGTTGACGCTATTTTGTAGTTCTGGATAGAGTAGAATTGGTTGTAATATTTCTACGGCAGGGGGATGTGCAAAACTGCACACGTTTTAATCTTTTATAGGAAATGCAGGGTGTTTACTCACAATCAGAGTTCAGTTCAGGTGATGTCGGAAAGCACAGGTCTAGAACGAACCGGATCAAATCTAGGACTGATAATAGTATATTATGCAACGACAGTATAATGGTAGTAATCAAGATACGAGCTTCATAATATTCATACGAGCTTCTGAATTGTCGTTATACTCAACTTTCACACTACTATTCATGCTTGACCATGCATCCAGGTTTAAAATATTTATAGAATGTTTCAATAGCCTAAGCTGCATATTATTGTCACTGATGTTCGGCATGTAGGGTAAAGATGCCTTTATTCCATGATACCCCTAATACCATGATACAAAGTTCAGTTTCCTGCCATGGTTTTATTCTGGAATAGTCAGTAGTTCTGAAGTCTACAACAGATGGCTGAGCCGTTCTACTTTCATTTCTTAGCAGTTGTTGAGAAAGGAAATGGCCATGAGCGTCGGCAGACTTTTTTCCGGGGGGGGGGGGGGGGGCAGATGTTGGAAATTTGCAATCATATATTATTAATTCATTATTTTATTGTCAAAATTTATATTTGTTGCATATAACCGTATTGATTAATGCTAAATAACAATTGTTCTTAATTAAAATAATAGTTTAATAGTAATTGACATTAAGTTCACCAACTTCCAAGGGGGGCCGCGGTCCCCCCTTGCCTCCCGTTCGCGACGCCCATGGCAATGGCTGTGGAACATGTTCAATGAATCTGATGAAACGATCGAGATTTTGTGAGCATTGAACTCCTTGCCGCAAGAACATTTGCAATTAATTTCACACAAGTAATTGGAGGTACACATAAAGGCAATAATGTTAATAACGGTTTGTATTATGTAATATAGATTAAGGTCAAGAGAATAAATGCACGTACGTCGTCATTGTTTGATATTAGAGAATTATAATGAATTAGGATGATTTAGGAATCCTATCACGCCATCGTCACAATGTTTATGTCTACAACTTTTAGTATATTTATACAACTTTTAAATTCTCAATCAGCTAAAACATGTTCTAGAACATTCTAATTGTGGTCTTGGATCATTATTTAAATTACTTTCGTCCATTTATGACCATTACACAACACTTAAAACTATCATGGAACTGTGCAACCTTACCCTATTTGTTATCCGAAAGTCCTTAGTTCCACATTCAACTGTGAAATTATTGATTTTGCTGTTATATTACCTTGACACAATGATGAAGTGTATACATATATGCTATAACATTTTAGAAAGTAGACTTTCAAAAACGATAGGACAAATTGAATTTAATCACTTCCGGCATTTTTAGTTTTTCTAAACTCCAACTACTTGTTATTCGACTGAACACACGAAAATTAATAGTTTCCCTTTGATTTGCGTGAGAAAAATGTTAAAAATTCTTTTTTTTTTTTTTTTGGATTCAAGGGGTATCAAAACATCTATTTCCGGTGAAATCTCGACATCGAATTTTTGGGTGGAGTACAATACTTCCTTCTTAGCAGTAGAGAAAGTAAAAATTAGAGCTCAATAACGAAATAAGAACATTAACAATCATCATGTACAACAATGTATATGCATTCTTTTGATATAACCTGCCGTTGTTTATATCTAGACTCACGCTCTCTTCTTGAACATAAACAGACCCGTACAACGTAAGACAACCTCACAAAAACCGGTCCCTTAGATGTGACGTGGTAAGAATCGGATAATGTATGTAAGTAGCATAAGGAAGAATAAACAAGCAAGTTCAATATATGAATTAATTTCCAAAGCACATCCTAATACATTTTTCTTCCACTTTGTCGCTTCTCTCTGCACTAAGCATGTACCAGTCTTGCTATTATTCCGTTGAATTTGGTCAGCGGCATCTGTGGCAAGACAAATGACAATTTAATATTCTGTAGCTTCACAAATCGTTGACAGGGAAATATGCTCCAAGTTTCCGTTTCCCAGTAGTTTTCCCATTCATTTCTTGGATAGCAAAGAAGTTAGTAGAATTAAATTCGTCTGCGTTCTTTTAAAAAGAAAAAGGATTCAGATGACGTTTTTCTCTCTGCTTGAGAAAGTTTAGTTGTTTTGCAAGGGAAACTAGGGCCTTTCTGGTGGGGGGGGGGGGGGGGGGGCGGAATGTTTGGAGAAGGAAAACACAGGAACTCTCTTGATATTCTAAGATGCCGTATATCAAGATTTAAGTGCTTTCTGATTCCAAACTGTGGGTATAAGCTTTTGGAAAAATTCCTTATCGAATCAGAAACAAATGTTTTATATAGCTACTTTAAACTTCTCATCAAAACACTTACGTCATTCATATCATGAAATGTAAGCTTAAGATCGTGTTCTGTAGTTTCAAACTATTTTGTGTAAAACTGTGAAAATCTCTGAAGCAAAATGTCCAACAACTCAGCATTAAAGTGAAATTTACAGCCAGCAAAGGAATTTCTCGAGAAGTCCTTCAGACGACTGCATCTAATGCTGATTGACTACTGGTTGCTAGTGCAAGTATTTATACTGTTACCTCACGACAGGGTAAATGAAGAATATTACATCAATATTTGCTTCATTTGCGGACTTATAATTTTACTCATCAAAAGTAATATGTTCTCAGGTTGGTCAGTGCTTCAAGTACTGGTATGGCTGTGGAAGTTTGAGAAAATACTTAACTGACCAACTGCCGCCACAGCCACCGCCACCATTAACATTCCTGGCCTTCCGCTCTGCACAAATGGTGCATAGGTCTGGGTGAGTCAGTTGGTTAGACATTGGCCTTCTGATCCCAAGGTCGCGGGTTCAAATCTGGCCCAGACCGATAGTTTTTAAGTGTGCTTAAAAACGACAGCTCCATGTCAGTAGATTTACTGGCATATAAAAGAACTCCTGCGGGACAAAATTCCGGCACACCGGCGACGCTGAAGAATTAACAGCGTCGTTAAACAACAAAATAATTTTTAATTTAAGCACTGAAATTGAAGAGGGAGACATCAAAGCGAGAGAAAAAGAGAGAAAGAAGCGAATGGAAAGAGCGAGATAAAGTTTGCACCGAGATCAACTTTTCTCAGTCGCATTTTGCACCTAGCACCGTGCCATGCACTCTTAGAGGCCCTGGGGTAGACCCAGAAATACTTGGTCGCAGGAAATAAGGGCGCGGATGAAAGCAAAAGCACTGAAGAAGGAAGAAAAGGATGAAGAGGACGAGTGTAATAAAAAAATCTGATGTGTTGCACTCACATGACTTTCTCTACTCTTGTACTAACCATTCTTTCAAACTCTTATTCCTATATCTTCTTCGTGTTAGTTGAGATAAACATTTATAGAAATTATTTTATTGCTTATTTCCTTGTAGGTGCAAGGGGAATGTTAGAATACAGTAGGCTTTGAGCGATAGTCAAATATTTCACGAAAGGTCTAAGTTTTCCGGAACTGACACAAATAACAGGGAATACATCCGAATATCTATACAAAAAATGTATTTCGACATAAATTGTGTGTTTTAGCGAGGTCTACATTTTTTGAATAGTAACATTTTGTCTATTTCTTACGCTTTACCAGTTAGGCACGGGTCATCCATAGTAAATAGGACTTCATAGGCTATAGCCAGAAAATTCAAAATATACATTTCATTTGTCATACAAATATCTTAAACATATGACATTTTAATCAATATCGTTAGAGCCATTTTCAAGAAAATCAAAATTTTCCATATAAAGAATAGTTTATGGTGGGGCTATTTTCTTCAAAATCTTCGTGTCGTATCCTTCAAAGACATTAAACTTAAATACCAACTTTGGTTTTTGGCTTACTTTTCGTTTTTGAGTTATGATGTCCACAGACTCACAGACACACAGACTGATACACACGTACGCGGACCTTTTTCTAAAAATGCTGTTTTTGGATTCAGGGGGTCTTAAAACATATTTCCGGTGAAATTTCGACATCGAATTTTTGGGTGGAATACAAAACTTCCCCAACTTACCAGTAGAGAAAGTAATAAACTGATGCTTATTAGAATTGTTATTGTTGTTACGTGGTAAGTATTAGTGATTGAAGCAGCAACAGAGACACTTTGTTCAACTCCATGTGTCGTCACTGAGGAGAAGTGTAAGAAGTTGTGATGCGAGATCAAAAGGCGCTGCTGGAGTGTACCCATCTGAGGCAGATTTGTACATAAGAAGTCTGCAAGGCTGCACACTCGGCCCAATTACTCTGCAGACAAAAGAGAAATGCCCTGCAAGCATAAACTTGCTGAAAACACGTTCGTGCGATATCTTAATCACAGAGAGAGTCCCCGGCGTTTCTCTTTAAGGGATCATCCTGAATAAGAGGCCGCAAGGAGCTAGGAGAAGGGAAATGAGACCAAAACAATAAAATGTGGGAGGGGGTGCTGCGCTCTCACCAGAGAGCTCGTGGGGATGCAACAAAGAATAGCTTGGCATCAGAAAAATAAATAACTCTGCGGTAGGAATTTCTAAGTATGCAATTTCTTGAAGTATTAATGTTAAGTTTCAACAAAAGAAAAGATTTTCGTTGTTCTTCGGGTATGATGCTTAGATGAATGCGTACATTGGTTGTCAAATAAAAAGGCAGCTATATACAATTTCCCCTTTCAGACATTGGAACATTTTAAACTGGCAAAAGTAGCTCCAATTTACTTATAAACGTTTGATTTAGATATATCAAATGCTGTGATAATTTCACTATAAAGCAAACATATTAGTGATAATTGGGATTATTAAATCGCGAGTGACGAGCAAATTTCGACGCAAGCGAGCGTCGAAAACTTCATTTCATTAGCTTTTTTTTTTTTTTAATTTATTTAGAGTTGCTTAAACAATTAAGTCATGTCGCCAGCTTTTCTGCGACATTTAGATAGAAGTAGGTATCATAAATATTTACATGCATACGAAAGAAAATAGAAATCTAACAAATTAATTTCTCGGTGTGTATTTTAGATAGGCTTCGATAACAAGTGAATATCGATTCAAAATCACGGGTGTTGATTTCAAAAGATGGAAACAGAAATGTTTATTTGAAAAGATGGAATTTACGAACAGTTAACGGGGAATGTAAACAAGAGCTTACTTCCTGAAAAATCAAAGAAAATGTATGAAAATCTGTATGACTGTTACATAGATGAACATCTTAAAAATAAATTAAAGGTCTCAAGTATAATGCTTAAGACGTAGAAAATAAAAACATTCAAATATAAATTCACTTCTACTTAAATTAAACTTCATAAGAGATAATTCCAAAAACTATCTTTGCAAATTCTACCATATAGAGTATTAAAATATTAACAAGTTATATCACAGATGTATTTTTAAGATATTTGTTACTAAACGTTTGTAAAAAGTGAACACAAATTTATTAGAAGTTGACTTTAAAGAATGAAAATAGTGGAATAAGGTTAACATAAATTCATATAATTGAAGAAACTGTTTTTCAGTGGCTCCGAGCGAAATGAAAATGTGTTTCAAAATGAAGTTGATTTCGATAGAGATTTCTTATAGTTAATAAAAACATTTATACATAGGAATCGAAAAAATCCTTATTTTACAGAAGAATAAAATAATGTGTGATTGTTTATGTACTGAAAGCAGTTCATGCAACAAATTGGATGATATTAATGAATAGCGTCACCGCAAGTTACCGACGGCTGAAGTTTAGAGCACACTGACCCGGCCAACTACCTGCCTTAATGGCCGGTCCACTTAACGGAACAATGTCCCGCTCAATATGCTCATTATGTGCCATCTCCCCGCAGATTGGGTAATTAATGCTCCAGAATAGGGAGGTTCCAGAAGCTTCCCCTTCGAGAACGTTCCGCTTTGTGTTCAAGACCAGAAGGAACTGACAGTCGCCCAGCAGAAGTCAATTGAGTTGAGTCGTTGGTGTCAGTTGACTTAAGGAGTGTGCAATTATAAAGTTACGAAGTTATTGGTAGACAATTGACAGTAGACAGACTCCAGTGCAGTTCAGCGTCAGTTGTGATTCAGTACTGACAGTTCAATTGTGGTGTGGTTCTACAGATCAGTCGTGTTTGTTATGTACATGTGCAACAGTGTCGTAACCGTAACGTTTGTGCTGGGCTCACGGGCTCCTTGGAGATGCTTACGTAATGAGCGATTATTCCCCACTCCAATCCTTCGGTCGGAGGGACAGACATTCAGTATCCAATGACGGAGACAAACAGGCGATTCTATAGTAGTTTCTAAGTCAAGGGAAGGTATCGCTGCTGTGACGTCAGCTCACATGCTCCCACCAAAGGCCAGTTGAGCGTGTGACGTCACAGCGGGAAGAGGAAATAGCGTGCGGGACATCGTAATGTTACTGCTGACTGTTTAAATCTGGGAATAGTCACAGATTATAAATAATTGCATTTCGGCTTTATGCCATATATATAAAGTCTAGTTTATGTGAAAGTCATGTTATAGCGCAAATAGAACAGAAATTATAACTATTTTGCCTGAGCTAGACGAGAGCTATACAGAACAATTAGGTGGACATTTTCCGACATTTGCCGTTTCGCTTTTCTTTAACTAGTTTGTCAATGTTAGGGCGTAATGTACGCCACATTTGTAACCGAAGACTGCAGGTTAGATTGTGATCTGACAATATGCTTCGGGATTTTGACTTAGAAAGGTTCATAACAGAAAAGAATTGTTCGCACACATACGTAGAACCAAACCTACATAATATCCGTGCAAAATTTGTACCAACGCCGTTAAGATCCCTCACACAAGAAATAAAAAACCTCAGACTAGGCTGAAGAGGGTTCCCTCTAAACAGCCCGGGCATGTTCTAAACATGCCCAAATAACATTCTTCATATTCATTCAGTTTCGTGCTGATCTAGGCAGCATAGCAATACACCGCTCTCCCCTGACGTCACACGAATGTAAAAGCTGGCTCTTCGTTTAAATACGTCACACGACCCAAAGTTGTCTTCCCCTGTTCTAAGGCTATGCAGTTCGACTTTGTCCCAAAATATTGCTAGATTTGTTCAATGTAAGTAGTAGTAAAGAAGTCACAAACGAACAGTTGCTTAACGCATAAGATTTGAAAGTACTTTCGTATATCAAACGCAACGTACATATAATCTACCAACACACAATGCACGTCTGAGTGGCACAGTACGCATAAAGTGGAAAGAGCTAAATCCAACGTCTCCTATTTCATAAACGTTAGACGTCGCTGGTATTGCATTCGCATTCGTAGTTATCCTAAATACACAAACGAAAGGAAATATTACTATAAAGTAAATAATTATCTTTAGCACTGTCCTGCATCATTCATTATTTCCAAGTAAAACATTTTGCTTTTTCTGGAATGTATACGAGCATATTTTCGACCTGTCTTGAGTTTTTCAAGATTAGTTTCCCTATCTCGCTGAACTCATACCCAAGCACTGTGGTAATTGTGAGATTTCTTTGCTTTTATCAGGCCATCTCTTAGGAATTCACCTTCCAGATAGATCTGAGATACGTAACTGATGTGCACTTTTATAGCGCAAAGCATCTGAGTTCTCACAGAACGAATGTCCTCAAAAACAGTCTTTTGACTGTCACAACCTTTAAAGACAATCTTTATGAGGTCTTCTGGTACGTACATTTTCGTGACTTTATTCCTTTTCTCCACGACACTAAAATCCTATCACAAGGAGATAAGAGTGAACACTAACAGAAACGTTTGGCTGGATACTCTGAAACTTGTAAGCCGCTATTGCCAAGCGGGATGGCGGTTTCCCCGGATCGCCAGGTGAATGCTGGGAAGCATTTTCATATCCTCCGAACTTCCTGTCTCTCACTGCGTTACATACATAATTTCGTTTCACCCTTCACCCCGCTAGGTCTCTTTTAGGGTTTGGAACGTCGGCGAGCGTCACGGCAGCAACACGACAGGGGAATGGGATGCGCCCTGGAAATCTGGTTTAGGTGAGATGATACAAACACGGGAGCCGGGGTGTTCCAGCCTCCACCGGGGTAATTCTAACTGGAAAAATGTAGGGACGCTGCCCTTTGCTCTGTCACGGCAACGTTCTGGTCACCCTTGGAAACCACTCAGCTCATCCTTCCTCCCGGGGGTTTCGCGTCAGGGGCACAAACACAAAAGATCACTTTTTGGTTGAGGTGCTAAGTCCCCCTACGCCAGTTGTCAGTCACAGAATCAAGTCGCTATCAAGAATATCATTGTCATGGGGACCATCTGGTTATTCTTTTTTACTTTCTCTACTAAGTATAGTAGGCAAAGCAAGAATTGTATCCCACCAAAAAAATTCATGTCGACATATCAAACGCAACGTATTTTTAGAAAAAGGTCCGTGTGTGTGTCTCAGTTTGTCAGTCTGTGGACACCATAACTCAAAAACGAAAAGTCGGTTAAATACCAAAGGTAGTACTTAGGTTTAGTGTCTTAAGGATGCGACATGAAAATGAAGAAAATTCTTCCACCCTTAAATATCCTTTACATGGAAAATTTTTCGAAAATGTTCATTTTCTCTGATGATTTTTAGTAAAATGCCACATACTTTATGACTAATGAAATGTATATTTTGAATTTTCTGTTTGCTCTGGATGACTTTTGAATAAGTCGTAAACCGTAAGAGAGAGAGCATATCTTACTGTACAAAAAACGCAGATCTTGCTAAAAATACAATTTATGCCCAAGTAAATTTTTTGTAGACTGAACCATTTCGTACGAATTGCTTGTTATTTGTGTAAGCTTTGGGATGCTTAAACTTTCGTGAAGTGGAAGATATTTATTCATTTTCTTATATCTTAGGCGTGCAAAGAGAACAGAATCTCAGCGCCTTAAAGCATCTACTGTATTCTAATATTCCCCCTGCACCTACAAGGAAATAAGCAATAAGATAATTTGTACAAATATTTATCTCAACTAACACGAAGAAGATATAGGAATAAGAGTTTGTAAGAATGGTTAGTACAAGAGTAGAGAACCCATGTGAGTGCAACACATCAGATTTTTTATGTTACTTGAGTCTTTGGTGTATCTACATTTCCACATGTTTTTCTTCTTTTTTTGATACAGCTTTTTTTAATTTTGCCTTGTTGCTCAATTTACTTTTCTGTACTTTCCTTAATTTGTTCACATATACACAAATGCCCATGACCGAGGCGGAACTCGAACACACGACCCTCTGCAATGCAATTCTAACATCAAAGCTTCAAATAAGTAGTCTGCTCACCAAGATAGTCGCTCAATAATAGATTTAATATTACTGAACCTATTCTACTTATATTTCCTGCTCAACCACCAATATTCTCAGTACAAAGGTACGGGTAACTATAATCTGTACACGATACATGGACAGCTGTGTAGAGTAGAACATCTGTGAACGCGTCACTAATGGGAGAAACTTACTTGCAGTAGGTTTATTGTAGTAAGTCTTTATTCCGCAGTTTCTAGTTTCAAGTATATCTCTTAGTTATTCTCGTGCTGTTCTGCTAGGCGATAATGGAGTTCCATTTTGGGTTTAAATATTCCTTTGTCGGATTATAGAACAGTTTTCATTCATGTCATAACAGAAACATGTATCAGCTCTTGGTCTTCTAAAGCGTAGACGAGTATATGCTTTCTTTAATATAATATAATGCAATACAATATAACAAACATAACAATATAACACAACACAATTGAGGCAGTAAGCCCACTGCAATGATATGAAATGTGAACATAGAGGCAGGAGAAAGGCCCCCTGGCGTTATCAAGTTAAGATATAGACAGTTGACTTCTTTTGCCTTGTGCTATGAAGAAGACACTGGGATGAATTAAAATCCTCTATGTAAAGTGTGATTATAAAACAAACTGAAAAAGAACAGTGAATTTGTTATGATTCTTCAAGAATGAACTATGATACAAGTAATAATTATTGTGATGGAACTATTGCCTGAGTTTTATCAGAAAAAGTGACTAAAATAATTGTTGGCTGTGCCTAGTAATTGCTCCATTAGATAAAGAACACGCCATTGTTTAGCTAATTTTCCTTGTGAGCAATTTATTGGAAAATAATGATTACGGGTGTCAATAAAACGTTCAAAAATTCTTAAAAGTGAAATATATTATTTAATGTATCTGATGTCAATAACAGTAATAACAACAATAACAGTAATAGTAACAATAACAATAAGACTAATAACACAAATAATAACAATAATACCAATAACAATAACAATAATAATAATAATAACAATAACAATAATAATAACACTGATAACAACACTAATAACAACACCATAACATCAATAACAACAACAATAACAATAATAATAACACTAATAACACCAATAACACTAACACTAATAATAACAATAATAACAAAACTCTTGTAGGTGATTTCACCAGCAGAGGTTTTCTTTTTTCTTATTTTTTAAGCCATTAACATTCCTTTTATGCCCAACTCAGGACTCTAAAACATTTACTGGACTTATTTGCGCTATAATGATTTTCTTCAAATGGAAATTATTCCATGCACTGCTTACTTCTCTATTCACTTTGAAAGACTTTTTGATCCCTAATGTCTCAACGTAGGTCTCCTCTCCTTTTTTCTTTCGTTCGATGCAAACTTGAACTAACTTTTGAGAAATGTGGAAAGTTTTTTCGAGCGTTTCTCTGTATACTTTTTACGTGCTTACTCTTTGCAACAGGCAAAACACTGCATTGACACTTGGAGTTCTTCCCAGCACGATATCTTAAAATTTATTGCTCCTAACAGGAGTCGTATCTCTCAATGTATTGGACTGGGCATATATATCCAGTAAAGAAATAGGAGATGAAAAATCACGGTTTTCGCACTTGCATATTTACAAAACTAAGAGCCTCAACTAAGGATCTTACGGTATCCGTCCGGTTCCTCTAACCACTCAGCTACCATGCTAACATATCAGCACAACATTAAATTCTTCAACTGACTCGTACTTTTAGCTTCTCAATTATATACTGGTTGGAAGGAAAGTCTTTACATTCCTTCTAATATATATGATCTATAGAAATATTACAAACAAAGAAGTATAATGGCATTTTGTTCTTTGATCAGTCAATTTCGAAAAAATATTTGCTTTTTTATCCAAATTGGATGAGTAATTCCACAATAATGTACGAAGACAAAAGTTTGTTACTTTAAGATTGCCAGACATGAAGTAAGTTGACAACGTTGCGTTGAGGTTGGTCAGGGAGGCTACCTGGTTTGTGGATGTAAACAGCTCGAGCGCTTTCGCCTTCGTGTAAGTTTTAGGAGCTAACGGTTGTGATTGTTCTACACTATAACAGTAAACATGGAAGGACATGACGCACCGTTACGGTGTTTCTTTATGTACTGAACTGGGGAAAGTGACCATTCACACAATCTGCAGAGTTGCCAGCTTGTTTTCGACAGAACTAAAATGTCTCTGTAGGAAATGGTCATTGACAAAAACCGTAAGATACAAAATGTATTCCAAATACCGAGATTTACCACTGGTTTAAATTAATGTAATCACTTCCCTTCCATCCGGGAAGTACTGTATTCGATCCACAATTTTGGTGTCGAGATTTCACCAGAAATATGTTTTAAGACCCCCTGAATAAAAAACAAAGCATTTGTAGAAAAAGGTCATTGTGTGTGTGAGAGAGAGAGTGAGTGAGTGAGTGAGTGAGTGAGTGAGTGAGTGAGTGAGTGAGTGAGTGAGTGAGTGAGTGAGTGAGTGAGTGAGTGAGTGAGTGAGTGAGTGAGTGAGTGAGTGAGTGAGTGAGTGAGTGAGTGAGTGAGTGAGTGAGTGAGTGAGTGAGTGAGTGAAAACCGAAAAGTCGGTTAAAAAGGATCGTTAAAAAAATGTCTCTACAATAAATTACCTTTTACATTTAACTTCGAAAATTTTGATTTTATCAAAAAGGGCCGTACGATTTTTTTAAATGCCATATGCATAAGGTATTTTTATGGTAAATGAAACGTATACTGAATTTTCTGGCTGAAGTCCATGCAATCCTGTTTACTCTTGATGACATTTGCATAAGTGGTAAACCATAAGAGATAGACTAACTCGTACTATACAAAATATGTAGATATCGTTAAAACACACAAGTTAAACCCAAATGCATTTTTTGTGCAGTAAACTATTTCGGAAAATTTGGCCAGTTAAGCTTTACTTAAAATTTTCTCAAATGGTAGGCCGTTTTATCTCTTGGTAGTGAAAAGAGAACGCAATTTCAAAGCCCTCATATAGCGACCAGCGTTAAAAGATTTGACTATCGCTCAAAGCCTACTGTATTCCCATGTATCTATTGCTGCTACAAGAAAATTGTCAGTAAGATAATTTCTGCAAATGTTTATCTCCACTAACACGAATACAGAGGAATAAGAGTTAGTAAGAATAGTTAGCACAAGAGTAGGGAAAGTTATATGAGTGCAACACATCAGATTTTTCCCCCCATTTGTTTATAGCTGATTAAACTATGAAGTCTGGGTCTTAAAAGCATTTACTAATGAACAGATGTTTATCGCATAAGATTTGAAAGTGTTTTCGTAAATCAAAAGCAGTGTACATGTAACCAAGATTGGCACAGTCTGCTTGAAGTGGAAGGTGGTAAATCCAAACTCCCCTGTTTCGCAAACATTGGACCTTACTACTCTAGAGGCACGACTAGCTGATGTTTCGAAAATGTATAAACATAATTTTCAAGAAAATAAGGTTGTTTACATGTAATAGCAGTTCATTGCCTTTTTTCCAGCCACTTAGATGCACAAGAGGATTGTCAAGGGGAGACGAAAATCTACCAAGTAATGCGGTACAAACTTTATTGATGTCTAATGCACAGGGATAAGGACTATGTGTATAAGTCTGGGCAAGTTTTAACTACCATGCTGAAGTAAGAAAAACGAAAAACATGAAAACTCCATTAAGGATAAGAGAGACTGCTGAATAAACTAAAATGTTTTGGCTTCCAATTAAAACTTCATGAAAAATGATGCCTTAAGGAGATTTGTGACCATTAATATCACAAATCAAAATAGACGCACAAGGAGAAGAGAAGCCTAATGCGAAGAGTAGCTTTTCGGTACACAGTAATATCTTATTTATAAATATGGGTATTTGGTTAAAAGAAAGTTTACATCTGGGTTTGCTAAGGAAGACGTTACATCTAAATTCACTCACTCCAGTACAGAGAGTTTACACTTAGCATAACTCAGAAACAAATTCGGCAGATACCAACTTGATATTTAAGTTACGAGTATACCAAGGATGCGACTAGAAACATGGAAACATTTTTGTAATTTTCTGTCTTCTCAAAAATGGTTTAAAAGATTGTGATGAAAATTCCATTTATGTGCATGATATGTAAAGTTCTGTGCTCCACCGCCATTTCTCCCTCAATGAGATATCACCAAAGCCTTTGATAGATCGCCAAAATCCTTTACGTGCCTGTATGGTACTTAGCAAGAAGCCAAGAGAGGTCTCTGGTTTAAAGCTTCCATAATCGGGTGTTGGTGGTAGTTCAAGGATGACGTCATCTGCCTCTGTCCTTGAGCCCGGGAAGAAAAGCATAGTATAGAGCAGGGAAGGATAGGTAGTGTCGGTGTCACGTCAGCACGCTCTGTAACGCTGCCGCAGGGGAAAACAAAATACTTATAGGCATGTGGGATGCAGCAAGTCAGGAAACATTTGGTATTAATAACACGTCTTTGATGTAATATTAATGTTGACCGTTTTAATTACACAACTGGTCACGATTAATCTGATGTGTTGCACTCACAGACTTTCTCTACTCTTGTACTAACCATTCTTACAATCTCTTATTCCTCTATCTTCATGTTAGTTGATATAAACATTTGTAGAAATTATCTTATTGTTTATTTCCTTGTAGGTGCAAGGGGAATATTAGAATACAGTAGGCTTTGAGCGATAGTCAAATCTTTTAAAGCTTTGGGATCCCGTTCTCTTTGCACGCGTAACGTATAACAAAATGAACGATGCTCCATTTCACAAAAGTTTTACGTTTTCCAAAACTGACGCAATAACAAGGAATATCTCCGAAACGGTTCACTCTACAAAAATGTATTTAGACATAAACTGTGTGTTTTAGCCAGATCTACCTTTTTGTATAGTAAGATTTTGTCTCTCTTACGGTTTGCGAGTTATTCAAAAGTCATCCAGAGTAAACAGGACTACATAGGCTATAGCCAGAAAATTCACCATATACATTTCATTTGTCATACAAACATCTTAAACATATGGCATTTCAACAAAAATCGTTAGAGCCATTTTCAAGATAATGAAAATTTTTGAAAAATTTTGCATGTAAAGGGTGGTTTAGGGTGGAGCTATTTTCTTCAAAATATTCGTGTCGCATCCTTCAAAAACGTTAAACTTAAATACCAACTTTTCTTTTTAACCGACTTTTCGTTTTTGAGTTATGCTGTCCACAGACTGACACACAGACAGACACACGGACCTTTTCTAAATCTGCATTTTTGGATTCAGAGGGCCTCAAAACATATATTTCCGGTGAAATCTCGACACCTCTACTTACCAGTAGAGGAAGTAATACATAACAATTAATTCTAGTTTATTTGAAGGACAGTCATGATATAATTTAAATGGAACACAACAGTGTCATTTTCTCTGTAAATTAGAAGCCACAGAGAACAAAATAACGACGTTTTCCGACACTTTTTGTTTCGTTCCTCTTTAACTAGTTAAACAATGTTAGGACGT
Organism: Tenodera sinensis; assembly: GCA_030765045.1. Classification (NCBI taxonomy): domain Eukaryota; kingdom Metazoa; phylum Arthropoda; class Insecta; order Mantodea; family Mantidae; genus Tenodera; species Tenodera sinensis. The sequence continues at coordinate 44,896,355 of CM060972.1, forward strand.
AATGTCTGGGAAATTTGTTCCAACATCAATTGCAATATTGTATGCTACAGAAAGTAACAAATGTGATCCAAACATACAAAAACATGTAAATTCATTTGAAATAAGATGAATAAAATCTAAGTCCAAATGTACTTATTGCGGATGCTGCCCAAATTGTTCCCCCAATCACGCTAGTCTTTGTTGCCAACGTTAAAAAACCAATACGCTGTTATTCGTACCTCATTGGTGACCACGTCGATCATCCCGAGCATCCAGTTTCTCTCAGTGATGCAGCCGTAATGGTATTTTCTTCTGCCAATTTTCTATTCGACGATGTGTAGCACGTGGTCGGCACAGCTTATTTTTCCCCTTGATGTATTTGTTGTCATTGAGAATATGTACACATTCCAAGAGTAGGAGAACCAATCAGCTATTGTTTTGTGACCTGTGTTTGTGTGTGGAACAGAACAATGGATAGTGGTTTGCTCGTACGTTTGCCGTGTATAACCAGGAGTACTTGAGCTTATTACCCTTTGCCGTGGAATCCAAAGTCTGTTTATGCCCTTGCGTACATGAAAATAACTCATATCTGCGGTGCCGTTTCGTAATGGTCTGAACGGCGGCATCGCCTCCAGACATAGCATGCACGGTCTTATAAATTTTCGCCATATAGGAACTGCATCACTGGTCGACAAGATTTTTTTCACAAGAAATCTGAATAGTGAATCTAGTGCATTTTTTCATCCTGAATTCAGATATGTAGTCAGAATTTTCCCATCAGGCACAGTTTTTCTGTGAAAGCTACTTTTCAAAATATGATTTTAGCGTTTTCTTTGACCTGTCATAGGAACTCTTACCTCATATGTAGCTATTTTACTCAAGCCGTATTTATTGAAATTATTTGTAATATCGCGCTGAAGCACCACAAAACAAGACTGTGCAGGTTCATTCATGTTTAGACATGCTCAGACCTGTCTGGCATTGTGATGTGTCAGTATTGAGCTGACTGTGACATTGTTCACTAGTGAAATATTTCCTTCCTTTCTGTTTAGAAGTGTATTGTGTATGTTGTGCATGTTGTATTCAGTGCTTAATGTTTTCATCATGCCAAGAAAGTGTGTAAATCATGCAGATAATTTCTGCTATATTTGTGGTGAGCTGACCTTCAAGTCTCAGAGGCGAAATATGACCCCACTTGTAAAGAAGTGTTATCATCTTTACTTTGGCTGTCAAGTTGGTGATTTTGATAAGAGCTGGGCCCCAAATACATGCTGTGTTTCGTGTGTTAGACTGCTGACTGGGTGGAAAAATGGTACACATCATATGCCATTTGCAATTCCCATGATTTGGAGGGAACCGAAGGATCATTCAACTGACTGTTATTTTTGTTTGACAAATATTAAAGGAATCACATCTAAAACAAAATATACAGTTAAGTATCCGAATTTGCAATCTGCATTGAGACCTGTCTTACACAGTGAAGAGTTCCCCGTACCAGTATATGTAGATACAACCTTAAGTGATAACTCTGATTCTGACCTAACTGAAACTCAAAATGATTCAGATGAAAATAAAAATGATCTTACATATGAAGCCAGTAGCTGTTCATCAGAACCATACTTTCCCAATCAGCAAGACCTTAATGACCTGATTCGGGATTTAAATCTGTCTAAACTGCAAGCTGAAGTTTTAACTTCCAGACTCAAAGGGTGGAATTTACTCCAAAAAGATGTAAGAATAAGTAGTTATCGTAGCCGCCATAGTGTTTTCAAAGAATACTTCTCTGAAGAATATGGTGTTGTGTTTTGTAATAATATTTGTTCACTTATGGAAACTCTTGGGCATCAACACCGACCAGATGAGTGGCGATTGGTCATAGACTCCTCTAAAGTAAGTTTGAAGGCTGTGCTGCTACATATTGGCAATGAACTTCCATCAATACCAGTAGCGCATGCCGCTATGAAAGAGACATATCAAAATATGAAACTAATTTTAGAGAAAATACAATATGGAAAATATGAATGGAATATCTGTGGTGATTTAAAGGTCATTGCTTTATTGCTTGGTTTGCAACTTGGGTTCACCAAATTTTGCTGTTTTTTGTGCGAGTGGGACAGCAGAGATAATAAGTCTCACTACGTTAGAAAGTCATGGCCAAAACGTGAATCTCTTCTCCCTGGCCAGAAAAATGTGGCATGTGTCCCTTTAGTGAATCCTGAAAAAATATTTTTACCTCCATTGCATATTAAGTTAGGAGTTATGAAAAATTTTGTCAAAGCTATGGATAAACTTTCTGATGGACTCTTGTACTTGAAATCGAAATTCCCCAAAGTCAGTGATGCTAAATTGAAAGAAGGAGTTTTTATAGGACCACAAATCCGATCATTAATGGCTGATGAACATTTCGAGGGACTGTTAAATCCACTGGAGAGAGCAGCCTGGCAGTCTTTCAAAAGTTTATGTTGCAATTTTCTTGGAAACCATAAAGCAGAAAACTATCGTGACATAGTGGCTGATCTTCTGCATTCTTATAAAGCTATGGGATGCCACATGTCTTTAAAAATTCACTTCTTGGACTCTCACTTGGACTTCTTCCCCGAAAACTTTGGAGCTGTCAGCGATGAACACGGTGAGCGTTTTCATCAGCAAATTTCTACGATAGAGAAGAGGTACCAAGGCAAGTGGAGTTCCAATATGCTGGCTGACTACTGTTGGACTAAAATGAGAGACGTTCCAGATGCAAAATATACCCGAAAATCACTATCTACCACTTTCTAGGTAAGTCAGAATCAGTAGTTATAATTTTGAGTTAGATAGCTAGTTACGGATTTTTTAGAATATTATAAAAATTCAAATGAATATCACACAAAACTCCTGCCCGATGCGGACAAACTGTAATTATATTTGAATTCAGCACGAAAAATACTTTTAGAATCTGTTATTTTAATTCTTGTGAAAGAGAAAAAGTTAATTTTTGTAGACCAATTATTTGCCATAGCAGTGAATGTATGTCTATAGACACTGCAAAATAAAACAACATACACAACGTAAATAAAGGCATTCAGTCTCAAGTTTTTGAAGCATACATGACGAATGTTCATTTGATTACAAGGTATTCAGTTAAGTCCCTTTGGTATTAGGTGAATTCCTATTTTAAATACGCCATGGGCTTTGTGTGAACTTAAATGTCCCCTATGATGAGGACGAACCGAAGAATGACATGTAGATTCCGGACCTTTTTCCTGATATCACCAGTCAATTTAATTACTAGAATTCTCTAGATCAAGCTGGTGCAGTTAGATGTGCTGAAATAAATTGAGTTTTACTTACCGCTTTATCAGGTTTCAGGTAATTTTTGTTTTACATACATATTTGGCCTTCGTCTTCAATGACCTTTTAGCCATCCAGATGATTGTTTTTCTATACAACACACGCACACGCACTTATACACACATGTATAGACATACACAAACAGACACATACATGCCCGAGGTCAGACTCGAACTCCAGGCCCTCTGCGCTGCGGAGCGCCAAAGATTCACGCTGTAGCGGCCACGGCTATGAGGGCCAGCGAGGTACTTTTACGTCTCACAAATCTGCGATGGACAGCTTTTCTTCAATTCCAAAGGAAATTTCACGCCCGAAAAAAAAATTCATCGCCCTTTGTCTTGTTTGAAACCAGACCTCGGAAACCAGAGTTGTGAAATATTTTAATAAACATTTAAGTAAATTCACAATTCCATTTTTTTACAATGCAACCCATTGGAAGCAAATTTTGTTTCAGCAAAGAGAGAAGCGCTGACTAACTCTGTAGGGAAATTGCAACCCCCGGGAGCCCAATGTTGCGTACGTAGCAGCCATTTTACTGGACCTTTGTGATACCAGGCCATTTTAATTTGATCAGGTGCAGCTGATGTATTTAACTGAACAGAGAAGGGACGCGGGTAAACCGTAGCGCCCAAGTGGGGAATGAACCTTCCGGATGCCATCTGAGTCCAGTGCTGCCACAGATCCGAAAACAAATGTGGTCAACTCGACGCACACTCCTCCCACATCAATCGTAAAAACGAAGAGAGAAGCCAACTATACCGTCACCTGTTATTTTGCTTTTATTGCTGTCACTCTGAAATAAGTTTCTGGACACTATGTTCGGTGATTTTAACACAACGGCTCCACAGAACAAGATTAGATTAGATTGTGTTCAGCGAGTTCACATGGAGGTCTGTGAACAATGAATACGTCAATGGAGGTGAACACTATAGCAATAAAACATACTGTTTTGCAACAGACGTTGTGTTAAAAATTATATAAAATGAGTAATAAATACTGTTATTTTCTACACCAAAATTGCTTTCAAAATAATCTTATGTATCAGTATGGTAATTTCTTAGGCCTGCCCACGATTTGTTTTTGAAAATGTCGTAACTGTTTCTAATATTTCTGAAAATGAACCACACATATCTTATACAAAAGAAAGGTTGCAGTTTCCATACAAGCTTCTTTTACATCTTGCACACATCCTCGTTGTCTGGGAACACAAAACAAATGAAGGCCGAGAACCAATGTGGGCTATTTGCCGTTCTAAACATAGGAGAAAAATCTGATGTGTTGCACTCACATGACTTTCTCTACTCTTGTACTAACCATTCTTACAAACTCTTATTCTTATATCTTCTTCGTGTTAGTTAAAATAAACATTTGTACAAATTATCTTATTGCTTATTTCCTTGTAGGTGCAAGGGGAATATTGGAATACAGTAGGCTTTGTGCGATAGTCAAATCTTTTAAAGCTTTGAGATTCCGTTCTCTTTGTACACGTAACATATAAAAAAATGAACAACGATGACCCATTTCACGAAAGTTCCAAGTTTTCCGAAACTCACACACATAACAAGGTATATCTCCGAAATGGTTCACCCTACAAGAAAATTTATTGAGACAAATTGTGTATTTTAGCAAGATCTACATTTTTTGTATAGTATAATTTGGTCTATCTCTAACGGTTTACCAGTTATGCAAAGGTCGTCCAGAGTAAATACGACTACAAGGGCTATAGCCAGAAAATTCAAGATATACATTTCATTTGTCATAAAAATATCTCAAACATATGACATTTTAATCAAAATCGTTAGAGCCATTTTCAAGAAAATCAAAATTTTCGAAAAGTTTTCCATGTAAATGGTAGTTTAGGGTGGGGCTATTTTCTTCAAAATCTTCGTGTCACATCCTTGAACGACATTAAACTTAAATACCAACTTTGGTTTTTAACCGACTTTTCGTTTTTGAGCTATGCTGTCCACATGCTGACACACACAGACACACACACGGACCTTTTCTAAAAATGCTTTTTTTGGATTCAGGGGGCCTCAAAACATGTATTTCCGGTGAAATCTCGACTTCGAATTTTTGAGTGGAATACAATACTTCCCCTACTTACCAGTAGAGAAAGTAAAAATAGGACCAAAGGTTACTGTGAATAATGTTTTTTATATGTCGTGAAATTAACTACATTTTAGCCTTATTCTTCTCCGTTTTTTTAAAATGACGATGGCCCACTATGCTTCCCAGACCTTGTTCCTCGAATTTTTTGTCATAATGTTTTCCCAGAATTCAACATTTCTGCAGCATAGAATCTCTTATTCTTCTCAATGAAAAACTGTACAAGAACGAAGTGTCCTGCACTACCTCATCAGGACATATCTTAAACTAGCTTTTTCTGGAACTTGTAGAAGAAGAAGAAGACTCGATTTGGACCATATCATCTGCTTTTTCTAACGTACAGCAGGTTTCTTCAGGTTTCATTTCTTTTGAAATTGTGTTTCCTACTGACACATTCTTTCCAGATTTTACATTCAACCTTCGGTTATTCTGTTCTTTTTCTCTCCTCTGCGTACACATTTCAGGGATTCAGCGAATTAGTCACTCCAAGACAGCTCACAGTTCTCATTTTGCTTTTTGGGTTAATATTCTGTAAAGTTACTCAGATACTATATTGGGTTTGTCTATGTATCTTTATTTCATTTGGTTTAATTTTGTACCTTTTCAGAGGTGCTGGTTTAGAAAAACATACTTAGGGACTATTTCAATATATGTAGTTGGCGTTGTACCCTGGCAAGAGGAATTTTTCTTTGGTATTTTGGCATGGCCAAAGTTACCCTGAAAATTCACAGTGATGAATTTAGAACTAGTTCACTGTTCCGAACAGCGAGTACGTACGAGTCAGCGGCTCCATGAAAATCCCAAATTCTCAGGGAATGGCGTTGGACGATAACTTAACTATAACCTCCAAAACAAACAAATCACTTTAATCTTTTATTTTGCGTACTTTTTGCGATACTTGCAGCACTGACTCATAAATTACAACTTGATATTTAATTGCTGCAACGCTTTTTTGATTTTCGCATCTTCTTCCTAAGAAAAGTTTCTTTTTATTTTCTGGTTTTCTTGACAACGTAACTTTTTGCGATCGCCAGTTGTAGTGAACATTATCATATGACTATTGTTAATAATTTCCCTTTTATAACTTGATATTTACAGTTTATTTCAAATGCAATTCACAAAATATTTCTTAGTCACATAGTTAGAATGTATAAAATAACATGATTTCTGTTTTTCTTCCTTTGAATAAATTCACAAGAATATTGTAAAAATTCTCCTGATGGCCTAAACATAAATACCTGTCTCAACTTTGTGCACCATATAGTGACAAGCAGCTATCAGTCACGCAAGGGACACCTCAGGCGTGAAAAGATATCCAGCCCGAGATAACATCAATCAGAATTTAAAAACCCTTACATAAATGCAACCTACATGATAGGAATCAGTCAATTCTCTCCCCTATACATATTTAATCAAAGGATGGAAAGGCCTTAAAGATACTCCTGTCGTATATAAGCTGCTGTTTCTGTGCTCTACGTTAAGGCAAAATCTGACTATTTATCACACGATTAAGCGTTCGACTCATTAACTGCATTCATATGTTTTCGTTTTGGGGGGAGGGGGGGTTCTGAAATGAATATTCCCTGTGCACAGCAAAAATTAACTTGCTTTGGAAATAAATGCGGCCTATTAGGTACGGCAACAACTTGCACATGTTACGGCTTAACTCAAGCTGCAATTGGAGGTTAAACCTACTTGTACAACAAAGATAAAACTATGTCTGCTGTCTACAAAATCAACAAAACACGGATGCCATTAAGTAAGCCGGCTCCAAATGTTTGTCGACTAACATGCTCCTAGCCGCGGGGGGAAGCCAGGATGGCTTATCAATTAGTTATGTAAGGTGGTCTCAAAGGTCTACTTGCCAGCTCATACCAGTGTACAAGGGTGAGGGACGTAATGTGTTTGTAAGTCCAAAGAAAATATCATTCCAACATTTCTTTTAGATTTGGTCGTAAAGAAAGTATTCTCAGTTTAAAGAGCGCAGCGAGGATGGAAGCTAAATATTCGGCATCAGAGTGTCATATCACTCTATAATGAAATGAAATTTAAAACGTTAAAATAATTTTAATATACCACGCTGTTTTAAGCTATTCAGGGAACATGAAATCGTGTATTTGACTGAAATTTCACATCGAAGGTTAGACTGGAATTACAGGAAAACAAAACTTCAAAGGAAAATGAAATGTCAGGCAACACAGGTAATAGAACTACTCAAATCGCAAAAGAGCAGGTTTCAAAAAAGTATGAGGCATTAACCTCAATGGGTTGCGACGTAGCTTCTGCCCCTCAGCTTTCTTGCCTATCACCCTTTAAATCTGAACTGGCTTATCTACTATTCATTATTATTACCATTATTATTATTAACGAGGAATACATCATATGTATTATTTTGCTTAAGGAATTGTTGAAACATTTCTTAAACGCCAATAATGCTACCACAAAAAAGCAATGTTACTTGTTTAAATAGTGCAGAAAAGAATGTGCTGATTTGTTTTGTTTGGATAGAATAAAATTTATTATTTAGCTCTTTGCTTCCCGCTGACCACACACCAGAGGACTCTGCAAGGCATTGCTCGGCCGAGCGGACCAGCCGCAACTAATTCATAAGAAACATTTTCGTCTCTTTCTCCTACACCTTCTCGTCCATAGAAAATAATTTGGAGCCGGTTAATTTGAGTTAATGGGGAATGCTGGCGACTCAGATTATCTGGAGGCACCACAGGAAAAATCATAGAAGACAAACTATTAGTAACTCAAGCTAAAGTTATTATTATTATTTTTTTTTTTTAAATAAAGCAAAAAATTATATTTTAAAGTATGTCTGTTTTACCTGAAAAGAATTTGTTGAAAACATTTAACACAGTAAAATTGCCTTCTCTGCACTTTCCATGTTTGCGCTTCTCCACAGTAGCTGAGGATTCTGTGGAAAATAATATTTTCTCAACACTTGCACCTTTTGACATGGAATACATTAATGGCTTAACCGGAAACAAATTATAGCGCTTGCGCATAGCGTCACAGACCCTCTAGTATAACGCTTGACTTAGTTATAAGTGCATCTCAACGAACCATTTTTCTTTTTCTTATGTTCATGCATTGAACTGTTACAATAATAAAGCTCTAAATTTCTCTGTAAAACAATATCTCCATAATGCTGCGATTTGAAACAGACAAACTCTTGTTGTGAACTTTTATTCTTCTATGTGCATCATATTAGTCGAGATAAAAATTTGCCGAGATTGTCTCATCATATATTTCCGTGTAGACGCAAGGGGGAATTACAGAATACGATGGGTTTAACTGATAGTCAAAACTTTTAAGAGTAGGTAATGGCTTTGAAACTCTTCTCTTTAAATGGCCAAAACAATAGAAAACCTGAAGCGACTTCGTATTAGAGAAAAGTATAAAAATTTAAAAATTGGAATCAATAACAAGGATTATCTCAGAAATGGTTAGTTACACAAAAAAAATATTTTATGCTTTAATGAGATTTACTTTTTCTATATAATAAGATTTTCCTACTCTAGCGGTTTCCCAGTTATGCAAGTCATTTTGAATTAAGAGAGTTTCAAAGGCTATTGCCAGATAATTCGATATATGCATTTCACTTGTTATAAAAATATCTTGAAAAATATGCAAGTTTCATTAAAATCCTTGGAAACGATATTGAGAATGTCACAATTTTGGAATTTTGTTGAATGTAAATGTAGTTAGCGGTGGACACATTTTCTTGAAAAACTTCATGTTACATCCTCGGAGGACGTTTATATATATATATATATAATCAGATGTGTTGGACTCACATGACTTTCTCTATTCTTATACTGATTTTTCTTACATACTCGGGAATATAGAAGGCTTTGAACGATAGTCAAATCTTTTAAAGGTACTCACTATATGAAAACTTTGAAATTCCGTTTTCTTTACACAATCAAGAGATAAAATGAATAAGGACGTTGCATTTGAGAAAGGTATCCCGGAACTGGCACTAGTAACAAGGAGTATCTCCGAAATGGTTCACTACAAAAAAAAAGTTGCATTTGGATATAACGTGTGAGTTCTACACTTTTTGTATAGTAAGATTTTGTCTATTTCTTACGGTTTACCTGTTATGTAAAAGTCATCCAGAGTAAACAAAACTACATGAGCTATAGCCAGAAAATTCAAAATATACATTTCATTTGCCGTAACAATCTCTTATATCAACAAAGTTAGAGCCATTTTTGAGAAAATCAAAATGTCCCATCTAAAGGATTAACAGAGAACAGAACAATTACGCAGCAGTATCACGTAATGGTAAAGCTGAAATTCCAACTGCTGATAAAGCAATAATACGCATCCTAGAAATACTGCGTCAGCAGAAATATACCAAAAAACTGATCTATGATAGATTAAGAAAGCTTGAAACTAGTCTTAACAAAATTAAATAAAATGACGCACACATACAGAATATTATCATGAAATGCAAACGGTTTGCAACAGCGTATTCAGGAGTTGGAACTGTCCCTCAGAAGCAAGAAAATAGATGTATGTTTAGTATCTGAAACGCATTTGGCTAAACAATCATATAGCTGTATGGGGCAGCGATTGAAACAAAAGCCCAAGTCCATTCAACTGGAAAACCTACATATTGGCCGACCGAAGCAAACAAAGCACCAGATTTAATTGATTTTTTTCATAATAAAGGGTATCTCTAACAATTATGTGCACATAAATGAGGATTATAATATTTTTTTCGGATCATTCCCCTATTATATTAACAGCAAGCGATAACATAATAACAAAGGATAACCCCCCAAGACTAAATAACAAAGAAACAAATTGGGAAGGGTTCAAAAATGAATTACAGAGCACTATTGAACTTAATGTTCCTTTAAAAACGTCGCAACAGCTGGAAGCAGAGATAGATCTCTTTGTTAGTAATATTCAGCAAGCAGCATGGAACCATACTGCAAAAAGAAGTAGGAATAAAGTAAATGATATCTCCTATCCAATGGAAGTGAGGGAGTTAATTAGTGAAAAACGAAAACTGCGTAAAAAGTGGCAGAGGTCACGGGAACCAGAAGATAAAAAGCGATTAAATCAAATCTGCAATAAGTTAAAGAATTTGATCAGTAGTATCAAAAACAAATCGCTTACTGTCTATATGAAAGGACTAACAGCAGAAAAAGATACTGATTACTCTTTATGGAAAGCAACAAGCAGTATCAAAAGACCTATAAATCAAATTCCACCAATAAAAAAGGAGATGGAGCATGGGCAAGGAGCGATAAGGATAAAGCAGATCTATTTGCCAACTATCTAGAAGAGATTTTTCAACCTTTATCTGGACAAACATCTGAAGACGACATTAAACATGGTAAGAAAACGGAAGGTAAAGAACTTAGGCACGTAGCGCTCAAAGAATTAAAACTTAAAATACACCAGAATATAAATGCAAAAAAGCACCAGATGTGATTTAATCACCGGACACATTCTTAAAGAATTACCACAAAAGCTCTTATCAAGCTATTACATATTATAAATACTGCATTAAGACTTAAACATACCCCAAGTCAATGGAAAGTAGCAGAAGTACTTATGATCCTTAAACCTGGAAAAAATCCTAATGAAAAGTAATCATACCGACCGATTTCACTCCTATCCCAATTATCTAAACTATTTGAAAATTTATTGTTAAAGCAATTAAAACCTATAATAGAGGAAAGTAAATTAATACCAGAACATCAGTTTGGATTTAGAAATAAACATTCAACAATTGGTCAAGTACATCGTATAGTCGATGTCATAGAAAGAACGTTAGAGGAAAAGAAAATATGTTCTGGAGTATTCCTAGATTTGGCCAAAGCTTTTGATAAAGTTGGCATAAAGGTTTAATTTTAAGCTCCAACGAGATCTACCTGACCAGTTTTATCAAATATTGTTATCCTATATTAGAGGAAGAGATTTCCAAGTTAAATATGGAAATTAATACTCCGGATTACAGAATATAGCTGCTGGAGTACCTCAAGGAAGCGTCTTGGGTCCAATACTATATCTTACACTTACTAGGGACATTCATGCCAATATGACAGAACTATGGTCAATGAGGTTAACGAGTGGACGAAGAAGTGGCGTATAAAATTAAATTAATCTAAATTCGTATCGTACATATCTACTTTACAAATAAGAAAACTCAGATATTACCAATAAAAATAAATAATCATTAAATTGGAGAAAGCATATAGAAACTAAAAGAAAAGAGTTAAATATCAAATATAAGAAACTTCATTGGCTCATTGGGAGAAATTCCTAACTTGACATATACAATAAATTATTAATGTACAAACAGGTGTTAGTCAGTCTGCACCTATAAAATATACCTTTGGGGCTGCGCTAAGTCGACCAACATAAAACACATACAGACTTTTCAAAATAAAGTTTTAAGAACAATAGTTAATGCACCATGGTATGTTCGCAATGATGACATACACAGAGATCTCAAGATTGACAATAAAAAGACTGCAACGAAACATCATTTAAAAGTGCAGCACCATGGAAACAAAGAGATGTTGAAAGTGCTTAGTAAGTGTGAAGTTTGAATATCGAAAAGAATAAAGTCACATAACATAATATGTGACCGCAAGAATCAGAGTAAACTTTGGGGGTCTTCAGTGGAAGACTCACCTATACATTGTGAAACTTATTTATGAAGGAAATATTACGAGATAAGCTTAGTTGTAATTTAAAAAAAAATCTAAAGGATAGTTTAGGGTAGAGGAATTTTGTTCAAAATCTTCGCGTCCCATCCGTGAAAGATATTAAGCTTAAATATCAAACTTGGTGTTTAATTGGTTTTTGCTTTCTCCACTGGTAAGTAGGGGAAGTATTACATTCCACCCAAAAATTCTATGTCGAGATTTCACCGGAAATATATGTTTTGAGGACCCCTGAATCCAAAAAAAAAATTCAAAAAAAAAGGTGTGTGTCTGGACAGCATAACTCAAAAATTAAAAGTCGTTTAAAAACCAAAGTTGGTATTTAAGTTTAATGTCATTCAAGGATGCGACACGAAGATTTTGAAGAAAATAGCCCCACCCTAAACTACCCTTTACATGGAAAAGTTTTCGAAAATTTTGATTTTCTTGAAAATGGCTTTAGCGATTTTGATTAAATGTGATATGTTTGAGATATTTTGATGATAAATGAAATGTATATCTTGAATTTTCTGGCTATAGCCCATGTAGTCGTATTTACTCTGGACGACTCTTGCCTAACTGGTAAGCCGTTAGGGATAGACCAAATCATATTATACAAAAAATGTAGATCTTGTTAAAATACAAAATGTATGTCTCAATAAATTTTCTTGTAGGGTGAACCATTTCGGAGATATTCCTTGTTATGTGTGTGAGTTTCGGAAAACTTAAGAACTTTCGTGAAATGGAATATCGTTGTTCATTTTTATATGTTATGTGTACAAAGAGAACGGAATCTCGAAGCTTTAAAAGATTTGACTATCGCACAAAGCCCATTGTATTCTAATATTCCCCTTGTACTTACAAGGAAATAAGCAATAAGATAATTTGTACAAATATTTATCTCAACTAACACGAAGAAGATATAGGAATAAAAGTTTGTAAGAATGGTTAGTACAAGAGTAGAGAAAGTCATGGGAGTGCAACACATCAGATTTTTCATTTTTGGGTTATTCTGTTCACAGACATAGAGACACGCACACACGGACCTTATTCTAAAACTGCTTCTTTTTTTATTCAGGGAGGCTCAAAACACATTTCCGGTGAAATCTCGACAGCGAAATTTTGGGTCGAAAACAATACAACCCCCCCCCCCACACATACACATACACACACACACACACACACACACACACACACACACACACACACACACAAACACTTTTTCAGAAAGTCAATTTCCACCGAAATTTCAGTATTGATTTTTTTGTGGGAGGGCGGTGGAATGGAATACCTTCAATTGCTATTAACAATGGAAAACAAAGTAATAAAATAACTGCTTTGAGCAGATTTCCAAAAGCCCGTACTGTTGCATTTTGTCTGCTCATTCACGCTTTCGTTCTCTTGCTGTAACCAAAACAAAGAAATAAACGCGTTCAAACACTGTGTCCACACGTTAGAGCTGTCGCTAACACCTGTGTACGGACCGAAAACAAAATTAGCTCGGCCCCATGGGGTTCGGTTTAGTAATTTAGTGGTACAGTTTCGCATCCATGATGCTATTATCAGGTAGGGGCTGGAGATGCAAGTGTCATGCATTTTAATGAGGCAATTTCAAGTAATTGAAGAGGGGAGAAAAGTTTAAATATCAGCTTAGGAGTTTAAAACCAATTTCACAGTGTTTTATCAATGACGTCATGTCAGCTGCAGTTCCCACTGCTTGAAAATGAAAATGTGTCCATAGCTATTGCATACTGCATTGATAATTAAACATACATGGTTCAAAATATATTGCTTCTAAACGCAAAGCAAGCTACATCTCGAAATATTCGACAAAAAACAAAACAATAACTACAGGATAAGCCAGTCATTTATTTCTGAAAAAGCGGCATTAAAATCTTAGTTAAAAATCTGATGTGCTGCACTCACATGACTTTCTCTACTCTTGTACTAACCATTCTTACAAACTCTTATTCTTCTTCGTGTTAGTTGAGATAAACATTTTCAGATATTACCTTCTTGCTCGTTTTCTTGCACGTGCAACGGAAATATGTGAATATAGTAGGCTTTGAGCGATAGTCAAATCTTTCAAAGCTTTCAAATTTTACACGGTTAACATAAAAAATGAATGGCGATGTTCCATTGACAGAAGTATAAATTGGTTCTCCAAAACTTATACAAATAACATCATCAACACCACTTTGACAAAATATGTGAAGGCTCATACCCAAAAATCTTGTTTTACCATGCTGTTCAAAGAATTGTGTGACACGTATGCCAATTTTGAGCCAATTTATACCGATGGTTCCCGGTGTGACAACAATAATGGCTGTGCGGTGGTTGCTCCTAACCAAACCATGATGTATAGTCTACCAGATACTCTCACCATTTTCTCTAGTGAACTGTTTGCTACACGTTTCGCCATGGATTATATATCAAAGAATGCAGACTTCAAATGATTTATTATATACACAGATTCCCTTAGTGCATTAATGGCTATACAACAACGATCTCCTTGCCACACCTTGGTAAGCGAGATACGTGAATTATACAGTGAGCTTATTTCATCAGGTAAACAACTGATCTTGGCATGGATACCATCTCACTGTAACATACCAGGAAATGATCTTGCTGACACTGCCGCAAAAGAAGCTACCAAGCATCCTCCAAGCTTACCAGATCTTAAGCTACCACATGAAGACTATTTACGGCATCTTAAAACAACTATCCTACACCGATGGAAGACAGATTGGACAACTACATCCAACAGCAAACTGCATGATATCTGTCCAATACCTAACCTGTCTACAACAATTAGAACACTAACCCGGCGAGATCAGGTGCTAATAACCCGATTATGCATTGGCCACACTGCGCTTACTCATTCCTACATTCTGTCCCGTGAACTTCCTCCTAAATGTACTCTGTGTGATTCTACTCTCATCTGCTCACTGTTTGCCCAAGATACAGTCACCAGCGACTTCAGTATGGAGTTCCTGAGAACCTTCAGCTAGCTTTGGGTGATCAACAATATCACAAGAAAATCATCAAGTTCATCAAAGCATGCAAAGTTAATGTTTAAATTCAATGTAAACTTCATGATATGTTTCCTCCTTTTTTTTCCTCAATGTTTAGCCACGATATGACTTTTATGTTGAAGCGACTTCAAATAATAAATAAATTTAAAAAAAAAAATAAATAATATCCCCGAAATAGTTCACTCTACAAAAATATTAATTTGGACATAAAGTGTGTTTTAGCAAGATCTACATTTTTTGTGTAGTAAGATTTGGTTCATCTCTTTCGGTTTATGAATTATTCAAAAGCCATCCAGAGTAAACAAGATTACATAGGCTATAGCCAGAAAATTCAAGATATGCATTTCATTTGTCATGAAAATATGTCAAACATATAGCAGAACAGAAATTTACAGTTAGATGCACTCTAGTTTCTAGACGATTCGGCCCACTGAGACTGATCTTTAATAATCAGTTCATAATTTAAACAGTGGGTGAACGCTATAACATGGAAATTAATATTAACAAATCAAAAATAATGCCATTTCGTGGTAAAAACTCTGTCTCTCACAAAATTTGCTTAAAGAATAAAATGATAAAATATAGAAGAATAAAATAATAATGATGCTTTTTTAGGATAAAGAGGGCCTGAAAACATATTTCTGTTGAATCTCGACATCGAAATTTTGGGTGGAATACAATACTTCTCCTACTTACCAGTAGAGAAAGTAAAAAAATCAATAGGCATCAAATATATTCATGTTGAATTAAAATAACCGAAACAAAGAAATTTGGTAATAATAATAATAATAATAATAATAATAATAATAATAATAATAATAATAATAATAATAATAATAATAATAATAATAATAATAATAATAATAATAATAATAATAATAATAATAATAATAATAATAATAATAATAATAATAATAATAATAATAATAACAATAACAATAACAATAATAATAATAATAATAATAATAATAATAATAATAATAATAATAATAATAATAATAATAATAATAATAATAATAATAATATATCAATAGAATATACAAAATGAGAACATGATGGACCTCGTCCCTAAACTTAAACCTAAAGGTAAAACCATGGGAGTGAAGGGAAAGTTTGCAGGTAATTTTCTTTCTATAATACAATCATTTAAGGTTCCGTTAAACTTTATAAGAGTATTACACGCAGCGCAAAACAAGAGTTTGTTATACTAGTTACTATGTCACTTTTATTTTAAAGTAACTGCTCACGATGAATAGAAGCTGATTACAAGATCTTCTCTTGCAGTAGTATTTGCGTCCTCATTAGTCACAGCGAAATATTTCCGATAGACTCCTAAAATGCCCTAATAAGCGGTCTCACAGAACTTGTAGAGTCTGACGTAGAACTGCCTCCTTTGAGGTTTGGAAACACTTTCCATTTTATACCACCGCAAAACCTATGGTGCCCAGGGTTGCCAACATTTAAAAGTAAAATTATCGTACCAGCCACTCAAAATTATAGATTTATAGATTTGAGACGACAAAATGAGTTCATATATCGTATCTAGTGCCAATCTGTTTCTAACTTTGGTTTTTATGAAACCCAGTTTAGAAAAAAAACTCTTTCACAAGAAGTGCTTCTGTAGGGCAAGGAAACCTCTGATAATGCAAAGGCCGCAAGTTCTTTGAAATCAGTATTTCCACCAAGGTGGCATGTTTAACAGCACTCCAGAAACTGTCAGGTTCAGGCATGTTCTTTATTTCACACGGAATAGCACGTATTCCGAGTTTTCTACATTGATCGTCAATTTTATGAACAGTGCCTTCTTCATTGAGATTATCAGACCTGGGCACACTGGCAGTAAGAGGATAAAGGGTAGCAGGCTTAGTAGGTATGGGGTGGAGACAGACAAAGAGGACAAAAGTGGTGTCGTTATTTGTAATTAGTTTCACTTCGCTGGAGTGACAAACCAGTGAAAATGACATTTCGCCGATATCGAACTATCATATATTCAAATTATCGTACACCCCTATAATTATCGTACGGGTTGACAACCATCGTACAAACATTAAAATTATCGTATGGCCCCATAATTATCGTACGAGTTGGCAACCCTGATGGTGCCCTATAGCCATTTTCTTTGTCTAGTTAAGTTAATCTAAATTAGGAAGCAATCTTAATATCAAGGAAAAGTTTCAAAATAAATTTTAAATGCCAGAAAGCGCTCTAATCATTGCTTGATTATAGAGCGTTTTTCCCCTTGCAAATACAGAACTATATGGCATAACTCCGTCTGTTTCTCTCCCTTTCCCTTCATCTTTGCTGTGCATGCACTTTACCTTTTGCTAGATCTATTTATATTCGCAGGTAAATTTAATTAAAAGTTAACTCTATTAGTTTAACAGTCCCTTTCTCTTCCAGACGGTTTTTAATTAATACAGATTTTATTAACAAACGGTTAACAGCTGTCCCTTCGGCCGAGGAGTCCAAGTCCAACCCAGAAATCCCCGCTTTAATTCTGAAGCCGCCCGCTCGTCAAAGACACGCTCAAGGTCAAGCAGCTAACACCACTAGCATAATACTTAAAAATGATGAAACCAACATTAGGGCACCTCAAAGCTCAGCGAGCAATAACATCAATTGCTCCTGAAGCCAAAACCATCGATATGACGAAAAAGTTCAAGTGACATACAATTAAGCAATTTAAGGAACGGTTTATGTTGTACAATTATATTTTAACATTTAGTATAGTGCGGCGCCGTGGCCGAGCAGATAGACCGTTCACCTACCACGTAGGTGGCCCGAGTTCGATCCCAGGGACCCATATGTGGTATTTGTGGTGAACGAAGCGGCGGGTGTTCTCCGGGTTCTCTGGATTCCCCCGCCATTCATCCCATCTATTGCTCCATAATCAGCTTTCCGTTCATCGATTTCGCCTGAATTTGGTATCTTCTTCCTCACTATCATACCCGCTGCTGGGCTGACCACCCGCTTCCAGGTCTTTACTCTGTCCGGTCCGCAGGTTCCTCTGCTCCCCGACAGGCGTCTGACCCTAGGCACAGGCTTGTAAGTCCTACATAAATGAAGGATAATCAGATAAAGATGCAGAAGCATTTTGTGTGTATTTTCTAGATTTGTTGATTAATACACAGCAAACCCAGATGTAAATTACATCAATAACATGGTCGCAAATTATTTAGGATTCATGGTGTCCAATGTTTTACAAATGCCTATTTTTAACATTCTGTACTGGGTACTTGCAGTAAGTAGAGAAAGTATTGTATTCCACCCAAAAATTAGATATCAAGATTTCACCACAAATATGTTTTGAAGCCCTGAATAGCATAACTCAAAAACGAACAGTGCGACAAATACAAAAAAATAGTATTTTAAATATAGATACTGTCTTATAAGTAATGTCACATTTTAAGAAAATTAATTATTTGAAATTTGTTCTGACAAGCAACTAACTAATCTTCAAAGTACAAACTATTGGATTCTATGGTCTTGAGTCATCTTTCAGCAAGGTTTATCATCCCACGATAGTACCAGTCTCTGGTTTTTGATGCGAAGAATTCGGTGAGAACCACTTGCATTGCTTCAATGTTGTCAATATTTCTTCCACGTAGAAAAGGGGCATGGGTTGAAAAAGATGATAATCTGATGTTGCGAGATCAGGGTTGTATGCTGGTTGTGGTAGCAGTTCGTTTTCTCCCAATTCCTGAAATGTTTCCGTGGTTATTCGTGCAGTATGGGGTCTTGCATTGTCCTAATGCTGGGTATTTACACTCAAAATTTCATGAACTCGTTCCAGTTGTTGAGAATAAAGATCCGCATCAATCGCCCACCCGTTTGGAACAAACTCCCAGTGAATCATCTTCAAAATTGCACCAGACACAAATTACTTTGGGACTGAACCGATTTGTTTTAACGATGACTTTGGCAGGTTGGCGGGGATCAAGCCACTGTTTCGAGACATCAGGGTTTGGGTAATATTCCCATTTTTCATCACAAATGGCAATTATCCTGACAGATCTATCATCCATGGGATTACGGATAAGCTGACGACAGATATCCACTCTACGGTGAGCCTGTTGAGGTGTCAGTTCATGAGGTACAGATCTACAGCTTCTGTATGATTTTCCAAGTGTCTTGATGTGGCGATGTATGGTATCTTTTGATGTACCAAGTTCTTCTAAAAGCCTACGGGTACCTTTCTGCGGATTTTCTCGCAAAACTTGACGTGTATCCTCAATATTCCATACTTTAGGTCTTCAAGAACGAGGTAAAACTTTAGTGTTTTCGTCTCCATTGTTGAAAGGTTGGAACCATCGTTGTGCCACACACTCACTAACGACACCTCCTTTCACTTCACATATTCTTCGAGCTGCGGCAGCAGCTTTATAATCTTGTTTCCAGTAATACTTTAGAAGGACTCTAAGTTCAAGCTTCGTTATCTCCATTTTGTGATTGTTTATTAACAACTGAAGACTGATACATGCTCGCAATGTACACAACACAGACAATGGTATCCTGTAAATAGCATTGCCAAACCAAATACACCCAATAAATTTTCCAAAACACCAAAATCAAAAAACCGACTTTACTTATGAGATAACCTAATATTTTATCCTCCAAAGCCGCAATTCACGGATCTTTAAGCAATCCCCAATCCAAACTGCCCTTAAATGGAAAATGTTTCGTTATTTTTGTTTTTCTCAAAACTGGCTCTAGCATTTTGATCCATGTAGCATTTGTTTAAGATATTTTCATAACAAAGGAACTTTTTTGCGTATAGCCTTATAATTAAAATAACATATGTTTAAGATTTTTAAAAATATATCCCACATAGAACTACCCTTTATACAGAAAATCTTTCATTGTTTTTTATTTTCTAAAAACGACTAACGTTTAACATATTTCGATGATAAAAAATGTATATGTTTATTGTTCTGCGAACGGCTTGTGAAGTCTTCTCTTCTGAATAAATTTTGCATAATATGTAAAACGTAAAAGAAGCACAAAATCCTACTCCAAAGGACATACAGATCTTTTAAAGCACATCAAATAATTTTCTGTGGCGATAATCATTTCAGAGATACTCTTCGTTATGGGATTGTGTTATCAAATATTATACGTTTTTCACTTGGTAACTCGCCATTAATTTTATACCGGAATCATGAAAGGAGTATGAGATTTTCAAGTGCTCACATGAAAATCTGACTAAAATTTTAGCCTACTGAAAACTTCTTGTATCTACAACACTATATCTGCTTTAAGAGGTAGATAAAGGAATACGACTTTGTTTGAAGTGTTTGTAGAAGGGTTAATAGAGAGTGTTATGTGAATCTAACACATTATTTTAATAACATATTTCATATAAGGCTACCCGAAATATACGCTTAAACAAAGTTAAACCCTTAGGATACCGTAAAAAAACAAAACATAAACAAAATAAATAAAAACTTGGGGAAGGCACTATGCAAACCATTCTTAAACAATCACAAATACTACAAGAAGAAACACGAGTAGATAAAGTCGTGTATTGCACTTCGATTTCAAACACACAACAAATTGTATGAATTGTTTGTAGAAGAGGGAGTAGAAAAGGACATGTGAATGTGTTAAGTAAAAGAAAAGCAGATAGAGAAAACTATGTTAGTATAATACGTTGCATTTATATTTCAAATATATAGAAAATTGTTTAATTGTATGCTAAAGGGTGGATAGAGGATGTGTGAATACGAAAACCATGTGAATGTAATACACTGCATAGTAAAATGGATAGCACACAAACCTTCTCCCTGAAAAGGAACACTGCGTGACGAATTTTACGGTAATCAGTCAGGAGGTTTCGGAGATTAGCCGTTACATACATATTATATACATTATATACATAATATAATTAGTAGAGGAAGTATTGTATTCTACCCAAACATTCGATGTCCAGATTTCACCGGAAATATAGTTATGAGGCTCCCTGAATCCAAAAAAGCATTTTTAGAAAAAGCTGTGTGTGTATGTGTGTGTGTGGTGTGTGTGGTGCGGGGTGCGGGGTGCGGGGTGTGGGGTGTGTGTGGTGTGTGTGGTGTGTGTGGTGTGTGTGGTGTGTGTGTATGTGTGTGGTGTGTGGTGTGGGGTGCGGGGTGCGGGGTGCGGGGTGCGGGGTGCGGGGTGCGGGGTGCGGGGTGCGGGGTGTGTGGTGTGTGGTGTGTGTGGTGTGTGTGGTGTGTGTGGTGTGTGTGGTGTGTGTGGTGTGTGTGGTGTGTGTGGTGTGTGTGGTGTGTGTGGTGTGTGTGGTGTGTGTGGTGTGTGTGTGGTGTGTGTGTGGTGTGTGTGTGGTGTGTGTGTGGTGTGTGTGTGGTGTGTGTGTGGTGTGTGTGTGGTGTGTGTGTGGTGTGTGTGTGGTGTGTGTGTGGTGTGTGTGTGTGGTGTGTGTGTGTGGTGTGTGTGGTGTGTGGGGTGTGTGGGGTGTGTGGGGTGTGTGGGGTGTGTGGGGTGTGTGGGGTGTGTGGGGTGTGTGGGGTGTGTGTGGGGTGTGTGGGGTGTGTGTGGTGTGTGTGTGGGGTGTGTGTGGTGTGTGTGTGGTGTGTGTGTGGTGTGTGTGTGGTGTGTGTGTGGTGTGTGGTGTGTGTGGTGTGTGTGGTGTGTGTGGGGTGTGTGGGGTGTGTGGGGTGTGTGGGGTGTGTGGGGTGTGTGGGGTGTGTGGGGTGTGTGGGGTGTGTGGGGTGTGTGGGGTGTGTGTGGTGTGTGTGTGGTGTGTGGTGTGTGTGGTGTGTGTGGTGTGTGTGGTGTGTGTGGTGTGTGTGGTGTGTGTGGTGTGTGTGTGTATTGCATAATTCAGCTCGGTTAAAAATCTAAGTTGGTATTTAAGTGGAATATCTTTTAAGGATGGGACACAAACATTTTGAAGAAAATTCTTCCACCTTTTACATGGAAAGTTTTTCGAAAATTCTGACTCTCAAAAACACCTGTAAGGATTTTGATTAAAATTCCAGTTGTTTAAAACATTTGTATTACAAATGAAATGAATATTTTTTTAATTTTCTGGCTATAGCCTATGTAGTCATGTTTACTCTGGATGACCTTTGCATAACTGGAACCGTAAGATATAGACTAAATATTACTGTACAAAAAATGTAGATTTCGTTAACACACACAACTGAATTTTTTGTGGAGTGAACAATTTCGGAGATATTCCTGGTTATTTGAGTGAGTTTTGTAATACTTATACGTTTTACAAATGGCAGATCGTTATACAGCTTTTTATATCTTACCCATGCACAGAGAACGAAATTTTGAAGTTTTAAAACTTTTGACTGTCACTCAGAGCCTACTGTATTTCTATATTCCCCTTGCACCTATGAGAATACTAGTAATAAGAAAATGTCTACAAATGTTTTTCTCAACTAACATGAATAAGAGAGGAATAAGTGTTTATAAAAATAGTTTGTACGAGAGTAGAGAAAGTCATGAATGCCACACATCAGATTTTATATACATATATTCAACTTTTGTTCTTCCTTAATTAATAATCAGAAATAAAAAAATAAGCGAAAATGAAGATAAGAAAGAAATGTGGCTAATTAAGCAGTTCAATAAACTTAACTTACCCTGGAAGGATACAGATGATGCATAAACATCTGAATTCTATAACAGAAGACAGGGTTGCGTTTTAAGTCCATATCCTTCAAGACGAATGGCGGATTAAGGCCTCGGCAACCTAGGGCGGCAATTTTCAGGGGGCGGCAATTTTTCTATCTTTCTGTTCCTTCTTTTTTTACTGTAAAATTTATATTAAAAAATGTTGGTAATTTTTTTCTGACGTGTGGTCTTGTACAACTTGTGGAAGGGTAAAGGGTACAGACACAAAGGGGACAACTTGCTCACGTCGACCTACACAGATCTATTGTGGCTACCACTCTCTAGGAGTAGGGATTAAATGAGGGAACCGAAATTGCTACAGAGGGTCGCAGTTAGACAAACCACAGCGACGCGCGGAAGTCCCTAACAAGTGCTGAGATCTCTTCATCCCAGGGCCAGCACTCGCCAAGCCAATGCCTTGTTGAAAATCAAATACGTTGTATGTTTATTTTTTATCGCTATTAATATAAATCAATTACATGTTCAATATAGGCCTATATCGTCAATGACTTTAAAGCAAACCACAGCCTGTCTTTCAGAAATCAGTTTTGTTTCAACAATGAATGTTTGAATGTTTCGAACTGTTGACTACCCATATAAACACCAGCAGTAAGTTTGTTGGCATAAATAATAACCACAGCAAATTATTTGGCAGAGAGGTCATTTTCAGTGTTCAAGAGAGTTAATCATCTTCGTTCAATAACACGCCAAGAGAAACTGAACGCTATGTCAATTCTTTGCGTCGAGTCTGATGTGTTTTGCTGATGACGTCGTCAGAGCTTTCTCTATGAAGAAAATATTGTAACATTTGGTCGTTCAACAATATAGGGCGAGAGGAAGCCGGGTGCGACGAACGGTTGTGTGTGTGGGCGTGACCGTAATAATGACGGCGAGGTGTGGAGGGGCTCCAAGGACTGTGTGTATGTGATCCAACAGCGATAACACCAGAAACTTCTGACTACTTCTTTGCTGAGTCATGCACACGTGCAGTGGAAAGAACTCGAAGGAGCTTACGTCACGCCGGCTCTACTATAAATAGGACAGTGAGCAGTGTTTTAATTTGTATCAGTTTTTAGAGTTGAGTGTTAGAGTTGAGTTGTTGTTTTAGTCGTCGTGTACAGTTAGTTTCAATTACGAGAGTGAGTCGGCCAGCCTGTCAGCGAGTGTGTATACGTCGTCAAGTGATTGTATCGTAATAGCAGAGAAGTCCATAAAGTGTGTTAGCAACAAGAAGGACATTGTGCATTTGTAGTAAGGTTTAGAGTAAAATGAAGCCTTAGAAAAAAAAAACGGACTTCGCATTTTTGCCAACTTTGTTACAATATGTAGGAAATCGTTATAAATTAGAAGCAAGATGCATGTATTTTTATTCCAAGTAATTTAGCTTTTTTTTCAGCATAGTAACTTTTATTTAATGTCGTTTCATTTAAAACTAATTTAAACTCAATGACTTATATAATAGCTGTTTAGCACTGCTTAGGTGTGACAAAATACCTTAATCCGACACTGTTTAAGGCAATTGCATACACGCACTTTATTTGAAATGAAATTGTGATGTAATTGTGAGAAATAAGCCACAAACAGAACAATTATCAGGTGACTTTACTGGCCATCGTACCATTAAACCTATACGAAACCCTCGAGGTCTGATTTTTGCGCCTCGGATCTTCACTTTCATAATCTCATCACGTCTCTTCGCCACAAACGAAGCTAAAAGCAAGGATATGTTGGCTTTTAGAGCTCAAAATCCTCTCCTTTCTCAGAACAAAGGGAGAAGAAAGAAACAGTAACGGTGCGAGGCGTCTCGTTTTTCTTTTTAGAACAAATGTATCCCAAAATGGAAAGAATGTACAACGTGCTTCCATTAGCGACATTACTAAAGCAAGCAAACTAGTACATTACGAGGGAAAAATACGTGGTCCATCTGCAACTCTAGGAATATGCTCTGTTTTAACATAAAAGGAAAACTTGCTTTTCTATGCCTTACTTTCCATCTGTTGCAATCCAGGGAATAATGTTATTCGTATACAGCCTTATTACTTTCTCTGCCAGTTTTTCTCTTTATGTATTTATTTATTTATTTTCAATACGTAAGCATTTGGTTGACTCCTTAGCACTACTGCCTACCGAGCGTATGACCCGAGATCGATTACCGGTACCGGCGTGGGGATTATCTCCGACTGGGAAACCTTTTCCGAGGTGCACTCAGCCTCGTTAGGTCTATGAGAGGAAAATTTAGGAGCTACTTGATTGAGAAGTAGCGGTCCCTGGTTGCGAATACCGCATAGCTGGCCGGGAGGGACAAGGGCGCCAACCACGTCCCCCCTTCCAGTACTGCATCCCAGTTATGACACCTGTAGTGGGCATAGGTGGGGACACAAACGCCCGGTCCTAGCCCGGAAAGAGAAGTTGCAACGTGGGGTTAGTTTTAGGTATGTCTGTGGTGTAATTAATTAATAAAGCAATGCATTTTGTGATATATATAGCGCGAATATAGAGAATATCCCAAAATTAGACCGACAATCTGGGAGCTGATCGATATCGCCATTTTAAACACTTTTTGTTAAGGGAACGTTTTTGCTGCGGTGCTTCGTTTAAACGCTAGACGAGTTAATGTCATAGATTACTGCCTCCCACCCAGTTTAAATATTTGCACTCTTGCGTTAATCGCAATGGGCGTGCGTTCCAACATTTGCTTTGAATAGTACAGCTGGGACAAACAATTAAATGTTTCTAATTTGTTTCTGTGTTTGTGTCTTGGATTAAGATTGTGTGCCTTACTAAGATAAGTGCAATACTCACATTGTTGATTTTGCCGTAAATACTTAAACTGGGTGGGAGCCAGTATGTAATCTACGACAGTAACTCGTCTAGCGCTTAAACGAAGCACCACAGCAAAAAACTGCATAACAAAGTGTTTAAAATAATGTTATCTATCAGCTCCCAAAGTTTGTCGATCTAATTTTGGGACATTATATATAATTACATTATATTCTACTATATTATAAATTAGTTTGTGCTAATATATACAGGCTGGAAGGGAAGTAATTACATTCCTTCTAATATGCGCTTCATAGAAGCTTTACAAACAAAAAAGTCCAATGGCATTTTGTTCTTTGATCAGCCGATTTCAAAAAAACAAATGATTTATGAGCCAAATTGGGTGCGTAATTCCACAAGAATGTACGATGATGCGTAGCATCAGTGTTGGCAACATGACTTTACAAAACCATAATATTCTACATGAGGGAGGCAGTGGGAATAATAAAACGACGAAAATAAGGTGACGAAATATAAATAACACTAATAATAATGACCCACCATTTAAACAACTATTGTGTAACTCAGATTCCCGGCCTTCTGGAATGAGGCGATTGTCTTATTCCACAAGAAAACAAAGTTGGCACTAAGTGAAAGAATTTTCTACTTTTAATACAGTTCTGAACTCCTAAAAGCCTCACTCTTACCGTCAACTGTCTAAAGTGTTTTATAGCCCTATATCCGTCAGAACGAATTACACTTTAGATTAGTACAAAAATTATCAAAATCTGTTAGATATTTTTATGATATGCAAAGCCTGCTGTTGGGGAGTAAGTGAGAGCAGAAATTAACATGGATGCAATAACCTACGTTACTTTGTTCTCTAGTAGTTATATTTCACTACGTAAACAGGCGTATATGTTTTGTTTATATAGTAGCAAGAAACGAGCTATAAACCACACTAATAAACAAAGTATGTAGCTTGGAATGCTTAGGCTGCCTATCCCAGCACAAATGAGGTCAGACGTACAATTAATGTTAATTATTTTAGGTATATTATAGAAACGTAGGTGCCTAGTGCTCATTTTCTCTGAAATAAATTTTGCCCATTATGCTACCGCTTTATTAAGAAGTGTATCCATAGCTTTAGGTTGCGTCATACACCGAAAAGAAAGACATGTGGCAACTCTGCGGGTATATGAACAAGTTTATGAAATTTTCCTTCTACCGTACGTAGGTAGATAGGATAGACAAGGTCAGGAGGAGGGGGGGACCTTAGCATTTTCACCCGTAGATCTTTTGTGCCCATACCCCTTCTGGGGGACCGCGGGAAGGAGAATTGAGATGAGAGGATACGAAAGGTGGACGAATCTGATGAGAGACGATAGCAGAGGGCAAGGTCCCTAAGAAATACCGATTTTGACTCTCCCCGGTGGCGGCTCGACTTGTAGTTTGGCGGGCTCTAGATCCCCTAGGGGGTCCGGGAATCGGAGATCTCCCTCGATACGGAGGATGAGGTTTTACAGAGTACCTGCCATGCACGCCGAAACTCCTGCCGACACTTAGAACCCTGAAACAACCAAGTAGATGAAAGGTGGAGTAAAATGTGAAGTGAAGCTAAATGAAGGGACAGGAAACTCGGGGAAAGTAAGTATCCTTCCCAGCATTCGCCTAGTTACCAGAGGAAATCCCGAAATAAAAAATCTGATGTGTTGCACTCATATGGCTTTCTCTACTCTTGTACTAACCATTCTTACAAATCCTTATTCCTATATTATGTTAGTTGAGATAAAAATGTTTACAAGTTATCTTGTTACTTATTTCCTTGTAGGTGAAAGGGTAATATGAGAAAAGAGTAGATTTTCAGCGATACTCAAATCTTTTAAATTTTGTTCTCTTTGCACGCTTAACATGTAAAAAAATGAACAACCATGTTCCATTTCATGAAAGTTTTAAGTTTTCCGAAACTGACAAATAAACAATATCTCCGAAATACTTCACTCTAAAAAAAATGTATTTAGACATAAATTGTGTGTTTTAGCGAGATATAGTTTTTGTATAGTAAGATTTTGTCCATTTCTTACGGTTTACGAGTTACTCAAAAGTCATCCAGAGTAAACAGGATTACATAGGCTATAGCCAGAAACTTCAAAATATACATTTCGTTTGCCATACAAAGAGCTTAAACATATGACATTTTAATCAAAATCGTTAGAGCCATTTTCAAGAAAATAAAATTTTTCGAAAATTGTTCCATGTAAAGAGTAGTTTAGGGTGGCGTTATTTTCTTCGGAATCTCCGTGTCGCATCCTTGAAAGACATTAAACTTAAATGCCACTTTTGGTTTTAAACTGACTTTTCGTTTTTGAGTTATGCTATCCACAGACAGACATATACAATGCTTTTTTGGATTCAGGGGGTCTCAGAACATATATTTCCGGTGAAATCTCGACATCGAATTTTTGGGTGGAATACAATACTTCTTCTTCTTCTTACCAGTAGAGAAAGTAAAAATTATGTCAGAAAGGTCGAGTGAGTGAGTGAGTGAGTATTGTTTAAGGGCCCATCGACAACTAGGTCATTAGGGCCCTAAGTTCACAGAATAAAACAAGCCAACAATAAAACCTCACCCTAAAAAGCTAAAAGGTGAAAGTTAAAATAACTTAAAAAAGGTTAAAAAGTCTAAAACCGAGAGCTAAAACAGTTAAAAGTTAAACAACTGGTAAAAACGTAGACTTATAAAACTTAAAACTGATAAAATCTTTAAAAGGTAAAAACCAGAATAACATCCAAAGTAAAAACAACTAAAGGTCAATATCCGCCAATATAAAAGCACCTTACACTTGCTTGCAAAAATCAATCTTGGCAACAAACCGCAGTGCTGTGTTGACAGCTACTGCGTCGTTGCCTAAAACAGAGCACAGTGTAAGGCCCAGGCCTAGGGACTGACGCTCATGACCGTATTGCGGACAATCAAGAAGGACATGTGCGACGGAGAGTGGAACATTGCACGTCGCACAGACAGGCTCCGGATCACCACGCAAAAGATGTCCATGCGTGGCTCGAGTGTGGCCTATCCTCAGGCGGGTTAAAATCACTTCCTCACGCCTGGAATTCCTGCAGCTGGTCTGCCAGGGTTGTACCGTGTCCTTTATTGTCCGTAACTGAGTGCCAGCTAACGCTTCCCAAGATTGCTGCCAGTGGGTAAATAGATGGCGGCGAAAGTATTTCTGCACATCTACATAGGGTAGCGCACGGGTGGAGTATTCCGGGAGGCGGCATGCAGACTTTGCAGCCGCATCCGCCGCCTCGTTGCCCGGAATACCCACATGGCCTGGGATCCACGTAAAAACAAACTGGTATCCGCGAGACAGTAGTTGCGAGATCAACGTCTGAATTTTAATAATCAATGCCGAGGTGCCGATAAACTGTTGCAGGGCCTGGAGGGCGCTAAAAGAGTCGGAACAGATAATAAAACTTCCAGGACCTGAACTGGAGATAAAAAGCAGGAAATAAAATATGGCAAACAGCTCGGCGGTAAATACTGAACTGGCGTCTGGAAGGCGGTACTTGCGAACGTCGCCATGGTATACAAAAGCGGAACCCGTCGCACTACCCATCCGTGAGCCATCAGTAAATACCGGAGTATGAGTCCGGTATCGGCCCAGAACTGCGGTGAAAAGTTGGTGAAACACCGAGTGAGGGGTAGCTAACTTCGCACTGCTCGACAGCTCCAGGTCAAAGCGTGCACGCTGGAGCTGCCATGGAGGGTATCGGCCATGCGAATGCCGCTCTACGGCTGGCAAGCGTAGATCGTGTGCGGTCAGAAGTTCTCGAAACCTGATGCCGCTTGGACGGGAGATAGTTGTATTCCGCGTATAACGGTACACTAGGTCTGGACGCAATACAGGTGGAAACGAAGGATGACCTGGATGAGCGGCCAACCTTGCCACGTAGGAACATAGTAACAACGAGCGTCGGGCAGACAGTGGGGGTTCGCCAGAATCAGCATACAGACAGTCCACTCTACTTGTACGGAAAGCCCCAGTAGCGAGACGGATACCAGTGTGATGTATTGTATCTAAAAGGCGGAGTTTAGAGGCGGATGCGGAGCCATAGATAAAACAGCCGTAGTCTAGTTTGGACCGGACCAGTGAACGATACAACCTCAACATGACCGTGCGATCGCCGCCCCAAGATACCCCAGATAAAACCCGGAGCACCCGAAGCGAACGATCGCAGGAAGCACGCAGATAACGAATATGGTGCTCCCATGTAAGTTTGCTGTCGAGGTGTAAGCCCAAGAATTTCAGGTGCGGAACAAATGGAAGACGCGTGCCACGCAAATAAAGATCAGGGGCCGGGTGTACGCCACGAAGTCGATGGAAGTGGACACATTGTGTTTTCGTAGGGGAGAACTGAAAGCCGGTGCGAAATGCCCACTCGGCGATGGATGTTATAGCTAGCTGCAGTTGACGCTCGATGTGCTCTAAACTATGAGAGCGATAGTATATCGCAAAGTCGTCAACATACAGTGACATTGGTATTCCCCTACGAACAACACTGGCAATGCCGTTGATGGCCACGGCGAAAAGTGTTACACTCAGAATCGACCCCTGGGGTACACCATTCTCCTGGATTCGTTCTTGTGAAAGCGTATGGCCAATGCGGACACGAAATCGGCGAAGTTGTAAAAAATTAAGAACAAAGAGAGCTAGATGGCCACGTAAACCGTAGTCGTGTAAACTACGGAGGATACCATAGCGCCATGTAGTGTCGTAGGCCTTCTGCAGGTCGAAGAACACCCCCACGACATGCTGCTTCATGAGAAAGGCATTCTGGATGTAGGCCTCCATGCGAGTAAGGTTATCGACGCTCGAGCGATGACGACGAAAGCCGCACTGAACGTTGCTCAGCAGGTTATTCGTCTCTAGCCACCACACTAAGCGAGTGTTAATCATTCGTTCCATGGTCTTACAAACGACACTCGTCAGGCAGATAGGACGGTAGCTAGAGGGAAGTGTCCGGTCCTTCCCCGGCCGAGGGATAGGGATGACAGTACCCTCGCGCCAGGAAGAAGGGAAAACCTGCTGAAGCCAGATGCGGTTGTACATGTTCAGCAGGAAGGTCAACGCCTCAGGTGGAAGATGAAGCAGCATTTGTCGGTGAATGTCATCAGGCCCAGGAGAAGAGTCCTTCGCGAGAGACAAAGCATGGGCTAGCTCCGCCTCCGTAAAATGAGCGTTGTACGGTTCACTAGAGTCACTTTTAAAATTGAGGACTACCCGCTCCGCAGATTCCTTGACGGGTAAAAAGGTAGTGTGGTAGCTTTGGGTTTGGCTATCAGCAGCGAAAGCGTCTGCGAGGGCGTCGGCGATATCCTGCTCGTGGGTGTAAGAGCGTCCCTGCACGGCAAGACCGGGTATTATCGTCCGGCGACACTTGCCGTACATACGCCGAACCGCAGTCCACACCCTTTGTGTTGAAGTGCGTCGAGAGATGGAAGAGACGTAAGTTACCCAGGATGTGCGTTTTGCACTGCGAAGTACAAAACGCGCCCGGGCACGCACTCGCTTAAAGGTAATAAAGTTCTCTTCCGTAGGATGTGCACTGAAAACTCGCAAGGCCCGTTTGCGGGCTTTAACAGCCAAACGACATTCCTCGGACCACCAAGGCACAGGAAGATGACGAGGTGTAGTAGAACCGCGAGGAATGCTGGAATTTGCTGCAAGCAGGACAGAACATGTAAAATACTCCACCATGTTGTCGATGGTGGTAAAACCATCGTCGGTAAGGTGAATGAGGGAACGAAATTTCCCCCAGTCAGCCTTGGAAATAATCCAGTGAGGGTGTCGTGTTGGAATAGTATGGAAACCAGATATGTGAATGTTAATGGGAAAATGATCACTGCCAAAGAGGTCGGAGAGCACCGACCAATCAATGAGTGGTACCAATGACGGGCTACAGAAGCTAACGTCTAAGGCGGAGTACGTACCATAGGCAGATGATAAAAAGGTAGGGGCACCAGTGTTCAACAAAAGGAGGCCGGACATATCGCAAACGTCTCCTACAAGGCATCCGCGAGCATCGTCAGTGTCGGAGCCCCATGAAGAGTGTTTGGCATTCAGATCACCAAGGAAGATAAAGGGTGGCGGAATCTGAGCCAAAAGAGCTCGAAGGTCGTTCTCGTGTACAACACTGACCGGTGGCAGATAGACATTGCAAATTGACAGACTTAAGCCCTGCAACTGGACACGCACAGCCACAGCTTGCAGCGGCGTGTTTAGCGGGATGCTTGTGGTAGAGATGGTATGCGCCACCAAAGTAGCAACTCCTCCGCTTGCTCGTCGATCAGCTGCAGAGTCATGCCTAAAAGCCGAAAAACCACGAAGATGTAATGCGTGATTAGGGTGCAAATGTGTTTCTTGTAGGCAGACGATTGATGGAGAGCGTTGCGCAACGAGATGCTGTATGTCCGGAACACGTGCCCGGAACCCATTAACATTCCACTGGATTATTTCCATGGTAAAGAAGAATTAGTGATTCGTCTTCATCTTTTTCTTCTTCATCTTTACCTTAACCGACTTTGGACGGGGTAGGTTAATTTCGTCATCCCCTAGTGACTCCTCGGATGTACGGGAGTCTGAAGATCCCCTGCGGCTCGCGGAACGGGAGCGGGAGCGGGACTTCATTGATGACGTGTGGCTGCTGGCGCGAACATCAGGCCTAGAGGAATGGCTATCAACAGGCTGGCTACGACTTGTGGACGCCTTGTGAGCTGGTGTCTGCACGGCTGTAGATGTAGCTTTTGCAGGTGTGGCACGAGACAGTGGAACAATACTCGCTGGTAGGTCTGTCTGTGTGGAGGCATCTGATACAGGGACATGCTGTATCGCTACGGTGTTAACAGGAGCGCGTCGGGCAGCCAAGGCATAACCTGTGGTGGTCGCAGGTTGCAGCTGCTCAAAGCGACGACGCGCCTCTGGAAATGTAAGATGTTCTTTCACGCGTAGCTCCTGTATACATTTTTCATCCAGAAACTTCGCACACTGACGCGAGCTAGATGGATGACCGGCTCCACAGTTAACACAATGAGGGTCACGGGTACAAGCCGTGCCCTCATGAGGTGATAGGCCACAACGCTCACAAACGGCAGGATGGTTGCACGCGGTCTTAGTATGTCCGAACTTCTGACACTGAAAACAGCGCATAGGGTTCGGGACATATTGACGTACGGCGGCACGCTCGTACCCGCAGAAGATGTATTCTGGCAACTGTGTGCCCTTAAAAGTGAGGAAAACCGTACGTAAATCAATCACTTTACCATCCTGCTTTCTTGTCAGACGGTACGCTTGACACACACGCTGGTCAGAGAGGCAAGTAACAATCTCCTCGTTTGACAGACCGTCCAGACTGGATGTGGTGACAACTCCTCTGCATGAGTTTAGAGATTTATGTGGGGCTACCCGGATGGGGTAGGAGCCCAACAAAGTGGCTTTCAACAATTTCTGGCACTGGTCTGCGGTGGTCACTTCTACCAAAAGCGTACCGTCTCGTACTCGGGTGGCGTTTTTAACAAGGCCACAGATCCTGTCGAGTTCTTTCTTTATGTAAAAGGGGCTAAGATCCTTCATCGTTTTCCTTTCACTGGCCAAGGTCAAGACTAGAAAACTGTCGAAATAAGAGGGTTTGCGCGGATGCATGTTGAAATCGGACCCCCATCCGGAACCGTCGGCGTCAGCCTGCCATCCGGGGGTCAAAGAAAAGAAAGACACCAAAATCTCCACGGTCTGTGCCGCCATGGAGACCCCTCCATGACTGACCTCAAGGCGTACTTCAGAGGAGCTACCCTCCGATCTCCACTGCTTGTCCGCATGGGTAAACCGTTCACCACGTGACACCCCGGTTTTATGCCCCCACCACAGGAATAACCGCCTGTGGCTCCCCGCTTTAGCACACGCTGCCTCAACGGAGTCAGCGTGGATTCAGGGGACTTCGGGTTGATTACACCGGGGCTCCGTCAGCGGTAACACGTCCGGCCGGTGATACTAACCCGACGGAACGCGGCCGTCGGGAGATTAACACCGGCCGTGCCCTCAAGGAGCTACGTGGGTGTACATGACGTGTGGACGGGCTCCGCACCTAAGGCTACACATGGGGGCAGTGTGAAGGGTCCGCACAACCTTCGCGCCTGAGACCTCCGAAGAGCACACAAGTCGGGGGCCGCGCTGAAAACCGTGGGACAGGACCACGGAGATAGGAAAGATCCCTGCTGGTGAGACAGGAGTTATAAAACTAAGGCCTTACTAACTAATAATCGGAATAAACCTAGAAGAGGAAGAGGGTGATATAAAAAGCAACATAAAATGCTGCACGTGGCACAGTTAATGAAGGTGGAGGGGGTGAAGTGATAGTGAGCAGCTCGGGGCCCCGGGTGCGCCAAACCCGGACCTACCGTGGTAGGTTCCCCTGGGGGAGTTTGATTTCGGAGTCCTCTTCTCCTAGATGAGTCGTCGACCAAGACTAACGAGCCTCATCTACCCGTTGGAATGTTCTTAGCTTCCCCTCACCTCTTGCCTACCAGTGGTCACAAGGACACACGTAGCAGGCCGTCTGGTTCGGGTACTGAGCCCCTCCGCCACGGCAAGGCGACACCCCTTCGGAGGGGAGAAAGGTCGATGACGGGAATCGTTCCCCAATGCATCTCGCTCGGTCTGAAATTTAGAGGTGTTTGACAATAGCGTCCTTTTCCTAGCATGTGGGTGGCAAAATCATCTTTAACGACGCCTGAACATGACATTCTATATCCTTTGCTTTCGGCATTTTTAATTACTTGAACACTAAAGAACACTATCACTCCACGTCTGCAGCTCACTGCGAGAAGAAACAAAACAGTCGCGTTATACCTTGACCTTGCGTCTGCATACACTTGTAAGACAATACTTCACTACTTCGCAGAGTACTATGTTACGTTGTTTTCGACACTTGCTTCTAGTGACAGTTTGCACATTTTATGGCCGTGCTGTACTTCTGACGTCATTCATACTCTGCGTCCAGCTAATCTGTATCGCATGCGAGCGCACATCCCTCCGGCCTTTAATGACCACCTTATTTATTTCCTCCATGCCTAAATGCAGAGACGTATCTATAGTTTCTCAGAAATGAGTTGTATAATTTACTTAATGATGTACCTCTGGACGTCTTCTACCGACGACTTTTTCACAATGGTGCGCCACCTCATTTCAGTGGGATAATATAGTTTCTTGAATGACAATTAATATCCTTATGGTGGATTGGTCGAGAGTGATTCACTACATGGCCTCCTCTATCTCCTGATTTGATTCCAATGGATTTTTTCATCTCGGGGACATTTAAAGTCCCTGGTTTATGCAACTATCGTGTTGGACATTAACACTCTGAAAGGGTGTATCCACGCTGAATTTTAGCATTTATGAAACACATATGTGATAGCAGGGCATGTATCAAAGCATGAGGAAGTTGCTTCGAGCAATTTTGTCTTGTGACTTGGCAATACATTTTTCAAATACATGTCTATATGAACGATTTTTACCGTTTTGATAATGGGTGGGTGTTCCCGAAATATCTGACAACGATAGATTCTGCACGTCTTACACCCAGTAGTTGTCCTCGATGGTCTAGGGGTATCATGACGATGGACTTTTTCGGGCATGGCTTCCTTCG
Organism: Tenodera sinensis; assembly: GCA_030765045.1. Lineage (NCBI taxonomy): Eukaryota > Metazoa > Arthropoda > Insecta > Mantodea > Mantidae > Tenodera > Tenodera sinensis. Next base: position 44,931,573 of record CM060972.1, read on the forward strand.
TTAGTGGCGTCGTATCTTAGATTTACGCAATGTAAAATAACATCAAGCCTTAGAAGAAGCCTTTGAATAAAAGTAAGAGTCTTTCAGCCCAATACAGAAAGGATTGCTGAGAACTATAGCGATTGAAGTGTCTTCAATTTACATCTGGTGTATTCCTCCATTGCTCCGGTTTCCCCCGCCACCCATTCCACCAATTGCTCTATTATCACCTTTCCAATCATCCATTTCGTCTGCATTTCATATCATCCTCTTCCTCAGTCTCATACCTGGTGCTTGGCTGACCACCCGCTTCCAGGTCTTCACTCTGTCCGGTCCATGAATTCCTGTGCTCCCCGACTAGGCACTGGCTTGTAAGTTCTAGGGGGTGTAAGTCCTACATAAGGGGAGGGTAAGCAGAAGAAAAAGTATTCCTCTATATTGACGAGATAATAAATGCGTCGTTTCAGTAATTGTGTACAGATCGCGCGTTAGTTTTTGACTAATGAAAATTTTAAATGAGATGTTAGATGCGAGTCACTGAACTTTAGGAGAGCGGTGACTTTCAGACGTTGTGTGCGTTGCCCTCATGTTTCTGAGCTGAAGAAGTACAGTAACTAAAAAGCAAGTTATCACACTTCAAGTGATGTGACGCATAGCTATCACACTACCAATCTCTAAGTGTTTTAAGTTTAATTTGTTTGTATTTCTTCTATTCCCGGCATTTCTACCTCGTGTTCTTCGTCTGAATTGCTGTCATTTTCACCGTCTGTTGTTAAAACACCAGCAATAACATGCACGTGTACCACACAAAACTTTGTAATCAACTGTACTCTGTATAATCTTCGAAACATAACGCAGGGAAGCAGAGCTGTATGTTATCCTAATAAGCTATTTGCTGGCCTGTTTATTAAGCACACTGTACCGTCACTGAAGGATATTCGTATAGAACGAACGAGCAGCCTAGAGTATAAAAAATGACTAAAAGAGCCTGTAGTCTTTATCGAAAAACAGGATTAAAGCATTTTAAATCTCAGAACAGCTTCATTAAAGGGTCTTGTATCTCAAAGGAAACTCAATATACAAAAGATAGAAGAATGAATATTCAAATGTTTTTGCTGTATCAAAGGATACATGCTGATGTGGATCAAAAGGAAGAAATCGCAGAATATTGCTCAAGAAGGCACTGGAGCGAGTGTATGTGGGTGTGTGCACACAACGTAAGGATAAAAGGCAAAGGAAAGCTGGATAAATACAAGGATAACCCACTTTACATACATAAAACCAATGGCGGTTAAAGAGCACGTATTATTTCCTTCAACCGGTATAGTATCTGTGAACTGTGTGAAACCTTAAAAGCATTTTGAGCTAATATTCCGCATACTGCATTCCCGATTACAGAAATGACGTCAAAGAACCTAACCCGGCATACACATATGTAATGCACGGTTCGAATAAGGAACTTTTAGGTATTTTATCATACCTTTACTTTTATAAATAGCTATCAATGAACTACTTCAGACTCCCCACGCTTTTTTGCAATAAAATGTACTGTATTGTTCATATAAATTAGTTTTTATTTTAAACTTATTACAAAATTTTGAAATATAATGAACTACTTGACTTTATAGAACAAATTCTTCATACTTGACGGTGAAAATTACATCGAAAGATTTCTTTGCATTTATAAATTTAGCTTAGTCATTCTTTATGCTCACGATCCTGGTCAGTACATTAAGATAAAGTCATGATATTGTTACATTGTCATCAGTCCTTGACACGTGTGCAAATTTTTAAGTTAATCAGACGGCTCAAGTAGATCAAAATTACGTTATATTGATAAATTTAGATAAGTCCCTTTATATTTTGATGATCCTGGTCAGGATCTTAGGACAAGGTTATAATATTATTGTATTGTCATTGGTCCTTGATATGTATGCACATTTTCATGTCAATCAGACGAATGTAAGTTGGTGAAAATTACGTCGAAAGATTCCATTACATTTTTAAATTTAGCTAATTAATTTTGCTGTTTCCTGATGATCCTAGTAAGGACCTTAGGATAAAGTTATGATACTATTGTATTGCCGTCAGTCCTTGATAAGTGTTCAAATTTTCAAGTCAATTACGACGAAATATTCCGTTGCATACATATATACAAGTAAAGCTAATATAAAGTGTGCAATAATTGCAAAAAATGTATCTTTGAGATCTAGAAGCAGGACTGAAAAATTGTATGTCATAGCAGGGATTTGAACCATGGATCTTTTAGTCTACGCGCGGCTGTTCTAACTAATGAGCTACCATGGTAACTTGTCAGTATGACATTAAATTCCCCAACTGATTCGCATTTTCCCGGTAGACTATAAGGGAATCTCAATATACATACCCCAGGGGCGACCTACAATCCTTAGTACTTAATATCTCAGGTTTTTATTTAAGTAACCTAAATTGGTAAAACTTTTATAAGTAAAATAAACTTAATGATTGTTCTAATCATACAAGCATGTGTAAGACAATGTTTGAGAGATAGAATTAGGACTAAAAAATTCAATGCCCTAGTTGGGAGTAAGTTCCACCTCGCAAACATTGCCTTAACCACGACTTGTGTGATTAAAACAATCATTAAATTAATTGAACTTGTAATAACTTTATGACTACCCCATATTTTTACTTTCTCTACTGGTAAGTAGAAGGAAGTATTGTATTCCACCCAAAAATTCGATGTCGAGATTTCACCGAAAATATGTGTTTTGAGAACCTCTGAATCCAAAAAAGCATTTTTAGAAAAAGGTCCGCGTGTGTGTGTGAGTTTGCCAGTCTCTGGACAGCATAACTCAAAAACAAAGTTAGTATTTAACTTTAATGTCTTTCAAGGATACGACAGGAAGATTTTGAAGAAAATAGCCTCACCCTAAACTACCCTTTACACGGAAAATTTTTCGAAAATTTTTATTTTCTTGAAAATGGCTCTAACGATTTTTACTAAAATGCCATATGTTTAAGATATTTGTATAACAAGTGAAATGTATGTTTTGAATTTTCTGGCTATAGCCTATGTACTCCCGTTTACTCTGGATGACTTATGAATAACTCCTAAACCGTAAGAGAGACAAATTCTTACTGTACAAAAGCTGTAGGTCTCGCTAAAAAAATGTCTGAACCATTTTGGAGATATTCCTTGTTATTTGTGTCAGTTTCGGAAAACTTAAAACTTTCGTGAAATAGAACTTCGCTGTTCATTTTTATATGTTAAGCGTGCAAAGAGAACGGGATCTCAAAGCTTTAAAACATTTGACTATCACTCAAAGCCTACTGTAATAGTCCCCTTTTACCTACAAGGAAATAAACAATAAGATAATTTTTAGATATGTTTATCTCAAATAACACAAAGAAGATATAGTAATAAGAGGTTGTAAGAATGGTTAGTACAAGAGTAGAGAAACTCATGTGACTGCAACACATTAGATTTTTTAACTAGCAAACTGTATAAATGTAAATTAATAAACTTAGAAGTCCTCCATCTATATACTTTGTAAACATTTCAGAAATAAGCTTTAAGATTCAAGAGATGGGATATTAAACTCCTCTTATGGCAAAACAGTTTTGTGAAGGAATCTCTTATGGTCTACAATCAACGAGTGATTTACTATGCACAAACAAGCACATAAACACGGCCGAAAATCCATGATAAGATTGACGCTGTGTGGTTGTGAACCTTATGCACACTTCTTGCAATGGCACTCCAATTCACTGAAGCGATACACATTTCTTCCTGCCTCATACCTCGGAGCAATGGGCCACGTGTCCTCAGCTCGTGAAGTACCATATTCATGACAAGTAGAGAAACAATGACAGACCGACTGTCTACTCACTAATTTGTGTTCCGCCTTGCGTGACCCACAGATGTAGAGGCCAAGTACAAGTCTACCGGCAATATCCTGACCAGAATTGGCAGCGAGGGGAAATATCCTCGCCCTGTTCTCCACAAGCACTGCTCTTATATGAATGCAATTTCCCCCCTTTTAAAGCCTCCTTTCTTCATGTATTTTCTCTCGTGAACTTTCACTTGCACACACCCTCCCATGATAGGTATCAGCCAACAGCAAGGACCTGCTCTGTACTGAGTACTTTCCGTATGGTGTTCTGGATCATTTGCATCTGATAAGTCTTCTGTCTGTTGAGTTGTAACGTCACTATAGTTGGGTTTTTTATGAGTGCAGGGATGACAAATACTCTGAGCAAGATGGCTCCGCATTCGGGAGACCGTGGGTTTGATCTCCGTGGCCAGTCTTCCTGATCCATGGGTTGTCCCTCGTTGTCTGTAGGTTTTAGATGGGGAGCGGCATTTGGAGGCGCTGAAACCCACCGAAATCCCCCAAGGAGGACAATGTAGACCTCGAGGAGTTGCTCAGACTTGGTAAATCATATATACCTCATCCATATCTGTGCCGCTAGCCTGGATCTGCCTATTCGGTGTTCCCTCTCATCTCACCCTTCCTCCTGGGGGTACCCCTTGAAGACATAAAAAAATGAGTCACATCTGGAACGCCAAATTTGTCTAAGTCCTACACGACACAGCGCTTTATTGATCATATAGATTGGTAATACTAAGATTTGGAACTCGACTTACATGAATTTGGCGTCCCAGACACGACTCATATTTATTATTTTTTGTTCACGGATGTACAATAAGCACAGCTTTATCCAAACGTTCCAATAAACACCAAAATTGGTATTTTAGTTCAGTAGATTACAAAGTTGAAACACGAAGATTTTCAGAAAATTCCCCAACGCACAGTCTTTAATAAGGAAAACTTTACTATTTATTTTCTTATATTTTACTCAAAAGGTTTTGATTGAAACACTACCAATTTAAATACTTACGTGACGAATAAAATTTATATTTTAATTTCTTAGGAATTACTTATGAAGGCCTCCTCATTCGGAAGGAATTTTATAATTTTAGCTGGTAAAAATTAAACAGACAAAAACGTGCTACAAAAAAGTGTAGACTCTTCAAAACACAAGTTATTGTGAACAACTTTTTCTAGTGTTAGTCATTTCCTGGATGATTATCATAGAGGAGAACAGGTTTCAAGATTTCACTACGAGTTGAACACAAGCACGTGTTTGTTAGTAATACAGTGCATATCCAGTAAAATGGCTCCATTCGGGTAACGGTATTCTGTTCTCCAAAAAGTATTCATCTATGATTCATACATCGTACAGAATCCCCCGATTTAACCCGTTGCAATTTTTGATCTCTGGGGGAACTAAAATAGAGCTTACAAAACAAACCCGCCCACCTTAGAAGAACTTAAGGGACCCTGTGAATGAAATTAGAGTTTTCTATATTTTTATATGTGGAAATGAACACTTTGCACACTTAAGGGTGTTCATGTTATAAACTACCACGTTAAGTTCCAGCCCAATGTTTTATAGTTTTAAGGCAATTAATTATTCAATTTATTCACAATGCGAAATAATAATTAATACTCAAAATACTCCATGTGACTAAAAACTAAAACATCACAACAGCTTTATTATTTTATAAAATAATTGCCCAATAAACAGGCAGGAAGAAAAAATAATTACTTTTAAAGTAATTAATACCTTTGCTTTGATGGAAATTGACAGTATTTTTTCAACTTTTTTGTGCATTTAATTTTTAAAGCTAAACAAATATTCAGATGGTAATTATTATTTATTTATGCGACCAAACTTACTATTGGTGTTTTTAAGCACACAAGCCGTGTCTGGCCAAAGTTTGAGAGGTAGAACTGCAACTTAAAAATTCAATGCCACAACTGGGATTTGAACCACAGACCTTCCGCTTACCAGGTGGCTGAGCTATTGTGACAAACTGCCAGAATGACATTAAATTCTCGAGCCAGTTCGTATTTCTCCTGGTAAACCACAAAGGCAGTCTCACATCAGAGACAAATTACCCCAATGGTGACTTACTATTGTAAGTGCTTTATGTCCCGGGATTAAATAACTTTCACATGGTAATTATTATTTATTTATGCCAACAAACTTACTGTTGGTGTTTTTAAACACACAAGCCTAGTAGTCTCTCCCCTCAGATTTATGGCTTAACCAGTTCTTCCCGCTAAGTTAGGTTGTATTTAGCCCTGTGCACATAGCAAGCAGCACTGCCTCGAAGCCTGTTCTGCTCAATGCTGATCACTCAGTATTATGTCATAGAAAGACTCGGTTTCTTCACGACCCTTGCACCTACAACGAAAAATTTTAAGGAAACTATTTCTGCTAACACTTATCTCAATTAACATGTACTGTGGAAGATATGCAAGACTAAACGACAGTGTTTAGAGAAAGTCATGTGAATGCAACATATTAGATATTTGTCCTGCTATTATGACATTGTATTTGAACTCTGGCTACAGTGGTGTAGCATCAAAGGAAATTGGGTGGACAGTTATTGAGTCAAACATTGTTTTTGCGTATAGTTGTTACATACTGAGAGATATTTCACTCTCTTGTACAAAACTGTCCCTCTAATAGTTTTGGGACATTAAATCGTCGCACCGGAGTAGTTGCGTTAAGCAGGTTTAGTGTGATCGTTGAAGCCAGCAGTTTGTGAGACAGAGAGGGTGGACAGAATAGCTGTGACTTGCATGATCACGAGTTGTGAATTGTATTTATAGAAATGTGTTCTGAGGTTCGATTAGAAGGAAAATAAAGCGACAGAGAAAAGCAACAGAAATTTTGTCACATGGTGTCAGAAGTGGGATATATCCCACTGTCATTTTGTCACAATATCTTCCTGTTAATAATTACGGCATTACTCTTTAGTATTCAAAGGACGAGAAGAATAAGAATATTTGGGGGTTAAAATAAATTCAAACTGCAGTCAGGAAATGACATAAAATATAGAATCCAGAAAGGTAGATCAACAATAGCTATGTTGAACGGAATTTTGTGGGATAAGGCATTAGCAGTGGATACAAAATTACAAATCTACAAATCTATAATAAGAAGCACTATAACTCATGGAACGGAAACATGGCACCTAAACACAAACCTGAAATTAAAATTGCTTTCTACTGAAATGGATTGTTTTAGAAGATCCACTAGGCATTCTAAATTAGAGAAAATTAGAAATACAACTATTAGATAAAAAATGAATGTTAATGATACATTATTAGATTTTGTAAAATACAAACAATTGGAATGGTATGGTCACACACGTAGGATGATGGAAACAAGATTGCCGAGACAAGTTTTGGAATGGATTCCACCAGGGAGAGGAAAGAGGGGAAGACCGCGGAAAACCTGGATAGATGATATAAGGAGTAGTATGCAGGAGAAGAATTTAGAAGAGCGGGATTGGGAAATAAGAGAAGAATGGAGGAAGAAGATATGTACTTAAACACTTTGGATACAGGAAGATGTGATCTCACATTGTAAACCTGTTGAAACTGTAAACTCTTTAGTATACGTTTTCCTCAAATCCCCATTTTCCTAACCTAAATGTCAGACTTAAACATACAAGTTATTTAGACTAACACAACACAGTTGTGCATTTACGAGATACGCTGATGCTGGTCACCGAAGAAGAAGAAGAAGAAGAAGAAGAAGAAGAAGAAGAAGAAGAAGAATGAACAGCTGGTATAGAGTCACCACCTATAATCTGTCACTTAAAGCTACACTGCTCAATCAGGACCTTCTAGATTAACGGACCTGACACTGCCATCTAAGTTGTACAAAAATGGCGTCGGCTGGTGGCGATGATTTCTGAGGTGTTTCCACACGCTGTTTTTCGTATTATTTTCTATGTCTTCGAGTTATTGTTTCTTATAATAATTCCTATGTAAGTTTGTCTTCATATTAGCAAAGCGAGTATTTCAAAAGTTTTATTTGGGCAGTATAGGAACAGGAATAAATGTAATAACGTTTTGACTGTGCCGTGTGCTATCCACGTGTTCATGTTTATTGTGTTCCATCTAGGACTATGGCTACATTAGCCGTATAGTGTGGTTAATTTATCTGTTTGCAAGTACAATTTGTGTCACGATTACAGTGGTGAGAGGTTGTTGAAGAAAAACTGTTCCAGTAGTGTATATTAATGTTGCCATACTACAACCTAACCTCAAACACGACAATGCACCGTAACTGTTGCATTCCCGGATGCAAATTAAAAATCAGAAACTTTCAGTTAAAACAAAAGGTAAATTACAACATAAAGCTTCTAAATTCAGTATTTAATTACAATAAATTGCAGCGTTATGTGTATTAGTTGCCGGTGTGTATATAACATGGTGAATAGTGTGAATAGTGAAAGACAATAATTTCGAGTGAATTCAATTAGTGGCATCTGCAACACCAACAGTTTGTTTCATGTAAGTAGTATGCTGCTCATATTTGTACATTATCTTTTGTCTTTGTAATTTAAATGTGTAGCTGTAGTTTAGAAGAAATGTGTTATGTTGCTGCATGTAAAACTGTAGACTACAGCAAAGTTTGGTAAATATTTACAAAATCGTCCGCTCGAGAAAACGAATGAAACATAGTGCAATGGATGCAGTTTTTATTGCTGATTACGATCTTGTAAGTTTTATTGTGCGCTCAAGCTTCGTGTTTTATTTATGAGAAAATTTCGTACGGTCGATGAAGTGGTTTTATTTCGCTTATGCGGCGGATATTTAGCTAATAAATGTGCATAAACGAGTGTAATATATGCTACAAAGATTGATTAATGCATTTACGTTGAAATGATTGCATAAACACTACCCAAATTGTAAATATTTCGATAACACAGGACCCTGTCACCCCACTCATATGCAAAACTAACCTAACCTAAGCTAACACAATGTTGCTTTACAATACTGATTTAAGATTACGTATTTCATGTATTTCATTTACAGTGCTGTTTTACGGTTATTATTTTTAATATTTCATCTGCTTTTGTGGATTCCCCCTGTAAAATAAAGTTTCCTGAAGTGCTGAGTAATATGTTGTTGCAAACTGAGTAATCAAGTTCTCAGTAATAGTAACAGCAAAATTTCACCCTAAAGGTTTTCAATTCAGTAGGTAGCTTTAGGTCATTCTAAATAGCAGCATTTGTATATCAGCCATCCAGTATAGTATGTTTTGTGTAGGTATATAACATTATGCACATTGTACAAATGTGAAAAACAGTGTAAACAATGATTAATAATTCTGAGTCAACTCACTGTCAACACTTCTGTTTTATTTAAGTAACATGCTGCTTGCAGTTTTGTCTATCTTCTTTGTAATTTGAGTGTGTAATGCAGTTACATAATGGCATGTAAACCTGTAGATTGCATGAATGATATTTGAGGTTATATATTTCATTGCCCATGGTTTATCGTTTAATATTAAATGTCATTCTTTTTTGTTTACTTGAGTTTATGTTTAAGACAGTGTTTTTGTGTTTAACACAGCCCATATTCACAAAATAGGCGTGTTATTACACCACATTTTTATTTTACTGCGTTGAAATCGTAGCCTGTAGACGAGTTGTTTACAAGTAGTTCCCACCACATAGGCCGCCATCTTGAATCACAGTGTCAGGTCCGGTATTTAGGAGGTCCTGGCTCAATCGTATAGATCGTTTCGGCTTGCATTAATATGGCTGACGTCTCGTTCTAAACGAGAAATTTATTACCCGAAACAAGTCTACTTAAATGTTAACATCCATGAAATACTAAAGAACACAATTCATCATTGAGTCATTTCCACGTAACTGCATGTTAAAGACCGTGTAATCGCTTTTACTTTTTTTTTTTTTTTTTTTATTTCCTTCCCTCTTCCGTTATCTACGCTATATATTTCTGTAGCAAAACATTTCTCTTTTCACGGTAATGAGGCTGCTACTGCTGCTGCCCTCTTTAGCAGAAATAGCAAGTTGAGTGGTTTGCTCTCCATGATTCGTTACAGCATTTCTTGTAGCGTATAAAGCCCCTTCCTGAAGTAAATTATGTATCATTATATGGAGCATTGACAGTGAAATGAATAGAATAATGAAATAATCTCAAAGTACCATAATTTCCCAAGCAGAATAACATCATTACAGCAATCCCTACTTTCCCTTTTGTGTTATTCCACATTTACTGTTGTCAGTGTCGCTTCTCAGATGTTTTACAGCCCTGCTTCAGACTGGAGCAAGGTTTAAGGGAACCTAATGTTTCTCACTGTTTCACATGTGGCTGAGACGGTAAGGTTGGTACCTACTGGCATTCAGGATACCCGGCGACGATCTATCCCTTGCTCTTGGGCCAATGCTAGGTTGGTTACTTTTCTTTCCGGGACTTTAAATCCCTCCACTTAATTTCACTCCTATCATTCAGAGTCGGAAGTCCCGGCGAAAGGACGTGTGTGGCGCTCCTAGATGCTACATCAGCGATGTCCAACCTTGTCTCCTTGCAGACGCCTGCGTAGTTAGCGGCTATTCCCCACCCCTCCTTCAGTCGGAGGGTGAGTCAGCCCTTGCGTGTGACGTGTCGACTCACGAGACAGTCAGTATACATTGACGGACACAAACAGGCTATTCCATGGAAGTTTCTAAGTTCTATTTTGAATTTTCTAGGAATCAAGACATCTTCGTTGGATTATTTTTACTTTCTCTACTGGTAAGTAGTAGAAGTATTGTATTCCAACCAAAAATTCGATGTCGAGATTTCACTGTAAATATGTTTGAGACCATCTGAATCCAAAAAAGCATTTTTAGAAAAAGGTCTGTGTGTGTGTGTGTGTGTGTGTGTGTGTGTGTGTGTGTGTGTGTGTGTGTGTGTGTGTGTGTGTGTGTGTGTGTTTAGACAGCATAACTCAAAAACCAAAAGTCGGTTAAAAGCCAAAGTCGGTATTTAAGTTTAATGTCTTTAAAGCATGCGACACAAAGCTTTTGAAGAAAATTACTTCACCCTAAACTACCCTTTACATGGAAAGTTTTTCGAAAACTTGTTTTCTTGAAAATGGCTGTAATGATTTTGATTAAAATGTCATATGTTTGAGATATTTGGATCATAAATAAAATGTATATCTTGAATTTTCTGGCTATAGCCCCTGCAGTCGTATTACTCTGGGCGACTTTTGTATAATTGGTAAACCGTTAGAGATAGATCAATTCATACTCTAGAAAAAATGTTGTTTTCTAGTGCCTTGCATCTGGCAATGAAGCCATTAGCATTCGTGCTTTCCAATACTTTTGAACTGTAGTTTCTTCTGATCTTAATGCTTCACAGGTCTTCAAGTGTTCTTCGTTCATTTCTGCTGGATCGTTACACAGGACACATATTGGTGAAGCTGAGATACCTATTCTGTAGAGATGACTTGCTAAGCAGTCATGATTTGTCAATAGTCGGAAGGCTGCAACCGCTGTTTTCCTTGGTCTCTGGGGGATTATATCTGGGTTGGAAAGTAGTGTAATCCATTTTTTATCTTTGGCATTTGTTTCTATTTCTTGTAAATATGAATGACAAAAATTTTTAATGATCAAGCGTTTTATTGAGGAATATGAGAAATTGAATTTAGACTTTTGTTTTATTGTTGTGCCTTTCTTTGCAAGTGAGTCTGCAGCTTCGTTCCCCATGACTCCACAGTGTGCTGGAATCCATTGGAGATGAACAGTTTTATTAACTTTTTGGAGTTGTGTTAACATTTTGTAGCATTCTCTAATTTTTGTTGACTTCTTTGTAGTATTTGAACATATTCCCTGAATTGCAGCTTTAGAATCTGAAAGAATTACTGCCTTGTTAAATTTATTTAAGGGAAGATTTAATAATTGTCGGAGAGCAATGTATATAGCCTCTATTTCTCCATCATAATTTGTTGTGTCTCTGCCAACAGAATGATAAAAAATGTAGATCTTGCTAAAACACACAATTTATGTCTGAATAAATTTTCTTGTAGAGTGAACCATTTCGGAGATATTCCTTGTTATTTGTGTCAGTTTCGTAAAACAAAACTTTCGTGACATGGAACATCGTTGATCATTCTTTATATGTTAAGATTGCAAAGACAACGGGATCTCAAGGCTTTCAAATAAAGCCTACTGTATTCTAATATTCGCCTTGCACCTACAAGGAAATAATCAATAAGATAATTTCTACAAATGTTTATCTCAACTAACACAAAGAAGATATAGGAATAAGAGTTTGTAAGAATAGCTAGTACAAGAGTAGAGAAATTCATGCGAGTGCAACACATCAGATCTTTCATAAATGGTATAAAGTAAGAGACATAAAAAACTTCACTAAATAAACATGTGAATCTCAATAAAGCACACAAATTATAACAAGTACCTCTTTGTTTTGAGTGAACTATTTCCGAGGTACTGCATTACTTTTTTGAATTTGCCAATACTTACACTTTTCTTAAATGGGAATATGGTATTCGTATTTTTACTTTCTCTACAACGTATAGCAGAGGAAGTATTGTATTCCACCTAAAAATTTGATGTCGAGATTTCACCGGAAATATATGTTTTGAGGCCCCTGAATCCAGAAAAAAAAACATACCTAGAAAAAGCTCCGCGCGCGCGCTCATGTGTGTATCGGTCTATGGACAGCATAATTAAAAAATCGGTTACAAACCAAAGTTGGTATTTAAGTTCAACGTCTTTCAAGGATACGACACGAAGATTTTCAAGAAGATTCTTCCACACTAAAATACCTTTAACATGAAAAATTGTTATCTCTTGGCCTTGCAAAGAGAACGCAATTTCAGAGTCATCGCATAGCAACCAGCTCTTAAAACGTTTCACTGTTACTCAAAGCCTACTGTATTACTATATTCCCATTGCACCTACAATATCTAAAAAAATGCTTATATCGATTAAAATGTCATAGTGTGTATAAGAGTGACTATAGCTCTACTTATTTTTGTGAACAGTTTCTCCAATTGAACTATATTAAAAATCTGTATCGCAATATATTACACGACGATCACTTGGTGCATCTTCTAAGGCTATGCACTTGGACTTTGTCACCAAATATTGATAGACTTCTTAAACGTAAGCAACACCAAAGAAGTCACAAATGAACAGATATTTATCGCATAAAATTTGAAAGTGCCTTCCTCAACCAAACGCAAAGTACATATAACAAAACGGCTACTGAAACACAATTGAGTTTGAAAAGAGCGGCAAAGTTTCATAAAGTGGAAGGAGGTAAACCCAAACTCTCCTCACACACACGTACGCGCACTCATTGACACACTAACCGACTCATGTCCGTAACTCAACCCTCTAAACTCACTCCTCTGGCCTCGTAATATACCGAGGATAACGTCACACCGATCTTTCTCGATTTCTACACACACACGCGCGCGCACCGGAAATGACTCCTCTGGATGTCTCGAGAACGTTCCCGAAGCCACTTTTGTTTCTGCCGCTTCAGCAGTCGCACTAGGCAGCCAAGGCTTGAACCTATTTCCCCACTCGCCGGCACGGAATGGATGTGAAGCACCTTGGCCCCGTCCTCTATTGTTGAGCGCCGAGCCTGATGTCACAATAATACGCACCGGCCGGGAGGGATCGGGGAGTTGACCACGTCCCACCTTCCAGTGCTGCACCCCACTCGTGACATCTGTGGTGGACGCAACGACTGGGCGGTAGACCTTAGCCCGGGAAGGGCTGTTGTGCCTTGGATCATCATCATTCCATTTGACCCAAACAGTTATGACAGATAAAAATCGTGTATGTGCAGGTATTTTCTCCCACAGGAACTGAAATCAGAATGGTAACAAATACGAAGATGCGCGTTCTGTTAACGATCTTTTGAAAACAGGAGTACCTAAGGATGACAATATCTATTTAAAAGTGTAAATTTGATTTTTCGTACTTATATGCTATTTGATATTGATGTTGAAAGAAGCTTATCAGTGTCTTAGTTGACAATAGACCGTTTTTACTCATTTAGGTCATTTTAATACATTTTAAGGTCATAAAGTCATTTTAAGTCATAAAAATTCAGGTCCAAATGATAATAAATGAGTATCTAAATCACAAAGTTTTAGTCCTCATCTCACCAGAATTAAGCTAGAACGAAATAAGTAAAGAAATGAGAAACTAAACTGTTTACAACATTATGAGAGAACTTTTTTCATTTTACAACACCTCTTCATTTAACGCAACCAACTTAAAATTAAATTTCTTAGATATTTGCGCGTGCCTCTCATAACCTCACCGCTATAAATGCTTATGAGGCAGGATAAAGAGGGGAATGTGCTATATAATAAAAAAAAGGGAACTAAGAGATACTGCGTAATAACATACGCAGCTTAGTGTTAATATTTCATGTCGCTTCATTATTAAAATAGTTTACAGATTAAAATCTAAGCTTATTGTATACAATAGATCTCATACTGATGTTTTAATTGCACAATTTATGTCTATCCAACAAGCCATTATTTGCATTTCACCTTCAGTTACCAGCTAAAAGTTCATTTAAATAAACCTGGGACATAGACCCTTGGGGTACTACTCTCAGATGTGAGATTCCCTGGTAGTCTACTGGAGAAATACGAATCGGCTGGGGCATTTAATGTAATACTGGCAAGTTGCCATGGCAGCTTAGAGGTAACAGCAGCCGCGCCTAGAGTGTAAGATCCGTGGTTCGAATCCTGGCTATGGCATTGAATTTTTCAGTCCTGATTCTACCTCTCAAACATTGCCCACACAGGGCTTGTGCTTAAAACCATCAGTAAGTTGACCTAAAATAACAAAGCTACTCTGTGTATTTAATAATTAGTGTTAGTATTGTAAATAACATTGTAATAAACGTAATTTGTCTTTTCGTTTTGAAAGTCTACTTTTTAGAAGGTTTCGTGACTGTGGCAAGCTCAACATAACTATAAAATCAGTAATTCCGCAATTGAAGCCGCAACTATCGATTTCATATGTAAAATCGAATAGCAATATTGATTAAAATGTTGGACACCAGTAATCAAATGGAGCATAGAATATTAAAAACATGTTATAGATTCCATGCAAGTTTCACAGTCATACCTTGAATTTTCTGATAATGTCCTTAGAAGACCTCGTCATTCTAGATGATTTTTGCATAAATGGTAAACAGTAAGATCCAGACAAAAGCTTACTAAATAAAAATGTGGATATGGTTAAAACACAATTTATGTCTAATACTCGATTTTCTTTTGAGTGAACATTTCCAGATATTCTCTTATTTGTTTGAATTTGCCTATGCTTATACTTTTTTCAAATGAGAATGCTATTCCTCATTTTTTCTCTCTCGGCCTTGCAAAGAGAAGGGGATTTCAAAGACATCGCATTGCAAACAGCTCTTAAAGCATTTCACTATTCTTAAAGCCTACATTATTCCCATATTCCCCTTGCACCTACAAATAAATTAGCAATAAGGTAGGGAAATAAAAATTTAGTGTGTATAAGAGTGAATATAGCTTTACATATATTTGAGAATAGTTTTTCCAAGTTGAACCGTGTTAAATGTCTGCAATGCACTAGGTTACGCGACGATCACTTGGTGTATCTTCTAAAGCTTCGAGGTTGTCACCAAATATTGATAGACTTCTTAAACGTAAGTACTACCATAGAAGTCACTAATGAACAGATGTTTGTCGAATAAGATTTGAAGTGCTTTGGTAAATCTAGCGCAACGTGTATGTAACCAACCCGTCACTGTAACACAATGCACAGGGAGGGGTTAAAGAGAGGCAAAGTTCGAGTATAGTGGAAGGAGGAAAACCCAAACTCCCCTCTTTCGCTGTTGTTAGCTAATGCTGGATTTCTGACAATGAAGTCATTAATCCTCTTGCTCTCCAATATTTTTCACTGATGATATTGAAGAGAGCAATAGCAGTAATAGTAACCGCTTTTTAGAGAGCACCATATTTTTATGTTTTGACGGTCACATCGCTCTCTCACAACCCCCAGAATGTCTGGAGGACCACACCTGTCGTTGGTTTACGGGTCTCACCGACCTGACCGGGAGAATTAACAAAATAAATTCACCAACCATATCCTCTGATCACCAATCAGAGGACGTATTACATGCCATGACAGGTCAGCATGTTAGGGGTTAAGATTTTATAGAGAAATGGAGAGGTTGGAAAAATAAAGACTCCCTAGCCCTCAGGAACCCTAATAGCATCGGGGTCAGAAGAGAACAAGAGATGACCAAGGTAAGGTCAGATAGAAAAGTTACAGTGAGGAGCAAAACACCAGTAAGTGGAAGTAATGTTCTGCTCAGCTTGGGTACCTTGTGGTCGCTATTCACATATCCCCTAGACGGAGACCCCCGAGTCAGATCTTTCGCTGTATATCGCTGTTATCAATGACTCACGTGGTATCAGTTGTATATGCTTGATGCAAAGTTGGCGTCAGGAGTTCTATGTTTACTAATCAGATCTCTCAAATAAGAGATACCGCCCCCCGCTGTTCCCCCGTTTTTTCCTCGTACCACTTGACGCCCTCTTGTTGAAAACACAGAAGTGAATAGGTACTAATGATCAACATTGCTGATCATCATTAAGAGCTGCCGCAACCCCTCGCCAACCGCACCGTGTGGCGCTGCTCTTTATGGAACAAACAATCAAAGGAATGTTCACATTTGTAATTGTAAATAAAGAGGCTTCAAATGTATGTTTTCTGTTCGTTCCCTTTGTGTTGAGCTGGTCAAAACAATTAAACTTCTGATCACACGGAACCTCACTGCTAATGTCCAATTAATGTTCAAACTGCTTCAACTATCGACGGATTATTCAGACCAAAATTATCTATACTGCACCTTTGCCCTATCTAATATCCCACTCTCATGTTATCTTCTTATAGTAATCTTAGCACTCTACTTGAAATTCCTTTGTAAAGAACTTTTGTCAAGGAACATTGGAAGTTGTAACGAGAAACAGAGAACAAAGGAAAGATTTCTTCTCCGAATGCTCACTTCAGATATTTTAATTGATAGGAGCTCGTGTATATTTCATAGGAAAAAGAAGCTTAAGATTAGTGTTGGCCTAGTATAGAAGGAACGAGAAAGACAAACCGAGAGTTGTGTCGAGGAAAAGGATGCCTCGATTAGAAGATAACGACGTGAGGAATGACAAAGTCATGTCATACTCATAATTAGTTTGACGGGATGTACATGACAGATTCCTGTCATATCTAAAATTAATATTGTCCGAAGTAATGATAGTTTACGGAGCTGGCTACGGAAGAATGGGTCTGCAATTGGGTTCCATGGTGTTCGCTACTTTTGGATGGTTGAAGGAGTTTCATGGAGTTAGATTTTAGTACTGATAGGAGCCTCCACCAAGAAGAAGGTCTCTTCCATTTCACCCAAG
The DNA here is from genome assembly GCA_030765045.1 of Tenodera sinensis. Lineage (NCBI taxonomy): Eukaryota > Metazoa > Arthropoda > Insecta > Mantodea > Mantidae > Tenodera > Tenodera sinensis. The sequence goes on from CM060972.1 coordinate 44,948,856, forward strand.
GCAGCAAATTTCCGTACTACAGGCCAGTAATACTTCGAAACTATTGTAACTCTGTGCAGGTATCGTATGTTACGATCTAGTTATAAAAGCACAGGTCAGTGGAACACATCATATGATTGTAAATATTGTCTGGTTTATGACATTTAATTCATTTATATTGCGCGCTTGCCTCTGGCGCGGAGGACCCGGGTTCGATCCCCGGTACCAGCAGGGGGATTTTATCCCCTCTGGGAGGTCTGGCACGGGGTGCACTCAGCCTCGTTAGGTCGCGGGGGGACCAATTGAGGAGCTACTTGATGAAGAAGTAGCGGCCCCAGGTCTAGAAAACCGCATAACTGGCCGGGAGGGCTCGGGGCGCTGACCACGTCCCACCCTCCAGTATTGCACCTCACCAATGACGCCTGTAGTGGGCAGAGGTGGGGGACGCAGCGGCTGGGCGGTAGGCCTTGGTCCTTCGTGGGCTGTCGCGCGGGGTTTACATTTATAATTCATTTATATACACATCTGAGTCATAACTTGTCTTAGTTACTCAGAGAGAGGAAAGACAGAATTTAATTACAGTGTAAGGTTAATAATTAACATTTCGAGAAGCTACATGAAATGAGAGTAATGTAGTGGAACTTGTAAAACATGATTATCATAATTGTAATTGTTCATGTGTTAGGTTAATTGCTTTTTTCACATTCTAATATGTTATCGGATATATATATATACATTTTTTTCCTGTTATTTCCTAGTAACCTTGTAACGTAATTTCTCAGAACACCTGGATTCGCGACTAGCATATCTGATAAGCATTTTGTACGAGTTCACCTTTCTTAATGGTTATTAGGACTAGCGGGAAGAAATGTATTGCTAGTTTGTGGATATTAAGAGAGGAGAATTATTCCGGTACACAGTAACAGGTTAGCTTAGAATTGCCTATTTAACCCTCCGTTAGGCGCGCGCCCTGTAGCGCGGGGTCTAGTAGGCCCGTGCCATATTTTTGAGCTTATATGCTCACATTTATTTTTTAACTTCATTTTTCTTGCATTCCTATGTTTAGTTTCATCTAGCTCAAATATATGGTTTTATTAGAATTATCTTAACAGATAGATCAAAGATCAATAAAACCCAGTGGTTTACATTGGGATGTTAAGGTAAGTCGGCCTGGGTGGCCCTTTTGGTTAGACGCTGGCCTACTGATCCCAAGGTCGTGGGTTCAACTCCGGCCTAGGCCGATGGTTTTTAGTGTGCTTAAAAACAGGGAAAAGCTCATGTACCTCACTTTATCGGAAATGGTCAGGAATAAGGAAAATCTAAATACTTTAAATGAGTTAGCGACTCAAATCAGTATAGCAGAAAGATATTTAAGACAAACTGAACAAGAAAGAAATCTAAGAAATTTTGATAGACCTCCAGCGACTGTTGTAGCACCATCCCGTCGATCGTTAAGATTGTCAAACCAACTGTAAGCAGAAAGGAGAAGAACGAGGCCGAAACGACAGCCTGATGAGACTTGGACAGCCTACCAGAGACGAATAGCAGCGACTAGGGGACAATAAACTGCATGAATACTATGAGATCACATATAACTACAATATTACTAATTTTCCTTACTGTTATTTAGTTTAATTTAGGTTAGTGACTTCTGCACATTCTATTGTGAACAAATTGTAATAAATAAGTTTAAATAAATCAAAATATCCGCACACTACGTCCAGATATAAGAAATTAGGTATCTGGACATAGCTTTTTTTTTTTTTTTTTTTTTTTTTTTTTTTTTTTTTTTTTTTTTTTTTTTGTTGTTCTTTTGCTTAAAAACATCTCCATGTCAGTAGATTTACTGGCATGTAAAAGAACTCCTGCGGGACAAAATTCCGGCACACCGGCGACACTGATGTGATCCTGGCAATTGACAGCATCGTTAAACAACAAAATAAAAAAAATTCAGGTGTGCTACTTTTAATTTTAAATGCACTATCAGCAAGAATAATAATAATAACAATAACAATATATCTATAATGTATATCTCGAAGTTACTCGAATTACAGAATATTACCCCACAAACCAAAACGAAATAAGGAATTCTACACTAGAAAATCAAAACAGTACGACAAACCCAGTGTTTGAATCCAGAAGCCTTTGTCTGCAGTGTGTAGCAAGTTTACTCGAAGTTTACTTAGCAAATGGTTTCTACCCTTATAATGTGAAAAGCCATCAACGTTCCTTTAGTAGTTCCCTTCCTGGTTAAGACACGTGGAGTTGCTTCTTCTAGTTCCCTTCGGCAACAGCTGAGAAGGAAATCCCTTATATCGTCTCTGGGGTCCGCCAGCAGTTGGGATATAACACATTAGCTGCCTCTTGCACACACATGTGAACTGTTACAACCATCACAGAGCTCTAGAAACCATTCCAACCCTCCTTTCTTATACGCATTAAGGCTTGCTTCTCTAATATAAGCACTTCCTTAAACAGAAACAAAAGGGAGAAACCCGATTTGTGGAAAGATTTTGGGATCAGTTCCCTAAAGAATGCGAAAAAAGAACATCTCCAAAGCTTTGCATCCGTAGCTGGTAGCCGTTCTGTGTAGCAATGCTGCTAAATACTTGCGGAATTAGTTTTTGAAAGAAAACAGTGGACCATTAAGAATACCGATTTTTAACTGTAGAGTAAAGTACTTTATTTTCATGAAATGTAACAAATTTCAACATCACAGCGTATTGAGATACCCCAACAAACAACGTTGCCATTTCCCCCCCCATTATGGTGGAGTCTGGTTATATTTGGTGATACTGGATCCGTTAGGTTGCATTAGTACTGTCAACTGTTCGTAACATATAACCATGGTACAGTTACGGCCATAGTTGATGTTATTGCGTCTGTTGTGTTCCCACAGAAGTCCTTGTTTATGACCGTGTTGCAGAGAGGCAAACCGATAGATTTTAAACCAAGATTCTATTTAAACACCGTATTAACTAATCTGTGGACGTACTGCTCGTGTTTGTGTGATTTTGTCATGAATTCTTTTAAAGCACTTATATGTAGTTATAGTTACTGTTCTTTTTGTGTTCGCTACATAGTAGTGCATTAAATAAAATATATTGCGATATTTAGCACTGGGAAGTGATTTTATACAAAAGTTTTATTACAGAAAAAGAGTTGCCGAAGGTGAGTACGTTCTTTGTTCTGTGGTAACGATGTTCAAGCATTATTATCGTTTGAAAGCATGAGACTTAAACCCTGTGATATTTGAGGTTAGAAATGCCTTTATTATATGCGTTGGCAGGCCTGCTTTTGTCCGCTCTTTGGTGTAATGTCGGCCATGCTGAACTCTTGGGAACTGCCGATAAACTGTGTCCACTATACAAAGGATGCATGTTTCCATTACGAATGAAAAAAATCTTATGAGTTGCACTCACATGACTTTCTCCACTCTTGTACTAACCATTCTTACAAACTCTTATTCCTATATCTTCTTCGTGTTAGTTGAGATAAACAGTTGTACAACTTATTGCTTATTTCCTTGCATAGGCCTTGAGCGATAGTGAAATGTTTTAAGGCTTTGAGATCCCGTTCTCTTTGCACGCTAAACATATAAAAAATGAACAACGACGTTCCATTTCACGAAAGCCTTAAGTTTTCCAAATCTGACACAAATAACAAGGAATATCTCCAAAATAGTTCGCTCTACAACAAATTTATTTGTGCATAAATCATGTGCTGCAGAGAGATCTACACTTTTTGTATATTAAGAATTTGTCTATCTGTTACGGTTTACGAGTTATTCAAAAGTCATCCAGAGTAAACATGACTACATAGGCTATAGCCACAAAATTCAAAATATACATTTCATTTGTCATGCAAATATCTTAAATATAGGATATTTTAATCAAAATCGTTAGAGCCATTTTCAAGAAAATAAACATTTTCGAAAAATTTTCCGTGTAAAGGGTAGTTTAGGGTGGGGCTATTTTCTTCAAAATCTTCGTGTCACATCCTTGAAAGACATTAAACTTAAATACCGACTTTGGTTTTTAACCGACTTTTCGTTTCTGAGTTATGCTGTCCACAGACTGACTGAAAAACACACACACACACACACACACACACACACACACACACACACACACACACACACACACACACACACACACACACACACACACACACACACACACACACACACACACACACACACACACACACACACACACACACACACACACACACACACACACACACACACACACACACACACACACACACACACACACACACACACACACACACACACACACACACACACACACACACACACACACACACACACACACACACACACACACACACACACACACACACACACACACACACACACACACACACACACACACACACACACACACACACACACACACACACACACACACACACACACACACACACACACACACACACACACACACACACACACACACACACACACACACACACACACACACACACACACACACACACACACACACACACACACACACACACACACACACACACACACACACACACACACACACACACACACACACACACACACACACACACACACACACACACACACACACACACACACACACACACACACACACACACACACACACACACACACACACACACACACACACACACACACACACACACACACACACACACACACACACACACACACACACACACACACACACACACACACACACACACACACACACACACACACACACACACACACACACACACACACACACACACACACACACACACACACACACACACACACACACACACACACACACACACACACACACACACACACACACACACACACACACACACACACACACACACACACACACACACACACACACACACACACACACACACACACACACACACACACACACACACACACACACACACACACACACACACACACACACACACACACACACACACACACACACACACACACACACACACACACACACACACACACACACACACACACACACACACACACACACACACACACACACACACACACACACACACACACACACACACACACACACACACACACACACACACACACACACACACACACACACACACACACACACACACACACACACACACACACACACACACACACACACACACACACACACACACACACACACACACACACACACACACACACACACACACACACACACACACACACACACACACACACACACACACACACACACACACACACACACACACCTTTTTCTAAAAAATGCTTTGTTTTTGGATACAGGGGGTCTCAAAACACATATTTCCGGTGACACATGTTTCCGACATCAAATTTTTGGGTGGAATACAATAATTCCTTCTACTTAACAGTACAGAAAGCAATAACATCTAGTATATGTAATTACCAATGAAACGTATTATCTCCTTCAGACATATTTGCTCCTTCGCATTTGTTCCTTTATTTGTGGTATTGTTTGAGGATTGTTTTCATAAACTTGATGTTTTATATGCCCGCGAAGGACAAAGAGAATGTCATACTCTGTTCATCTAGAGATTAGAGGAGACGTAAACAAAGCCACGTGCGTTTTGACCACAGCGCGCCCTCTTGACGCTTTCGCCGTGTAAATAGTCCCTTGAAGAAATACTGTTACTGAGGTCTGAAATGTCACTTAATGTTTGCTAAAGCATGAACTAACTGTACTAAGCATAGTTAAAGTGTAAGAATACGCAGTTAAATGAATCTGTAACCACCCTAATTCATTCTGCGCGCGCATTATTCAGTATGAAGGTAGCATGGAACAAGTGAGTGTTGTGAAACATAAGCGCGGCAAACCGTTGCGAAGTGGTGAAAAGGCAACAATATTGAACGTATTTAACAAGTTCTGCGAGAAATATTCCGAGCTTGCTATCGAAGACGTGATGAAATTAACATCCGAGTTTACCGGTGTGTCAGTTGCAAGTATTGACAGTACACGCAAAGAAAAATCGTCAGTTGGTGAAGATACCGGTTCAAAGCGACCACGTGCCAGATAAATGGTGGATGTAGTTTGCGACGAATTTGCGAGTGTGCGATCTGCAATCTGTCGAAAAGTTCACCAGTTCTTTGTTAACAATGAACCCCCACCTTAAACAAAGTGCTGTTGGCAGTTAACTCTGATCCCTATCTTCCAGATTTAAAACTAACCTCCCTCCACAAGCTGCTTCTGGAGATTGGTTTCGAGATTGTGAGCAGGAAATGAAAAAGTGTTATTGTGGACAGAGATGACGTAAGTAGCAGTTAATTTCCATGTGCTACATGTTATTTGGATCAAGTAAATATATCCTTTTAGTAGTGTAAAATGCATATTATACCTACGCGTAGCGGTAGGTAACTGTGTTGCGTCATTGTGAATGCAGGTGGCCGTGGAGTGATACAAACCGGTGCTTTGTTTATATCTCCTCTAATCTCTAGATGAACAGAGTATAGGTCGCATGACCTTGCTGGACAGTTTTGATCGCCGTTGCGTAAGAACTTGGGCTACAAATGTAATCCTCAACAAGACATAGTATCGTGTGAGGTATGTCTAGTAGCACCATCCTGTTGGAAACATGATTGATCAATTCACATCATTAAGGCAAGGACATAAGAACCATATTATGGTAGAGCTGTGCATTCACTGTCATGGCATTTCCATTCTCATCAAAAATGTAAGGCCAATGACTTCGCCAGGCAAAATCTACACCACATCCGGTTACATCATCTTTGAAGGGTTTCCCAAGGAGTTTCTGTCCCCCAGATGTGACAATTATATTTGCTAACGTAGTCATTTAACTGAAAATGTGTCTCTGCGGAGATTTTCTTTCTAAGATTGTCGTCTGCATGCTGTCTCCCCAAAGCCATTTAACAAACTCTCCGTTGCAAATGGTTCGTTGGTTTCTGATGAATTGATTTTTGCGGACTCTCGGCAACACTATCACGCACAACTTGATCTCATCAGAACGGCTGGAAAGAGAGCGCACTGCATTTATAGCGTCTACAATCTAACATGTCTCAGATTTTGTAATTAGGCTACGAACTTTCGACATTGTGACAACTTAGAGCATTGCGAAGCTTCTGTACAGTTTCTGCGTAACATTCTCCGAATTTGTAATGTGTTTTCACAATAAAATTCGTTCCATTAAATTAACAGCAAGAAATACTAAGTACAAAACATGTAAATAATAATAAAACATTAGCACGCAATTAAAAACCGGCGTTTTTAATGGTCCGCCCCTGAAGGAATTTGTTTACAATAATGAGCAGTTAATCACATGGGAAAACCTAATGGTAACTGTGGCGATGTTGAAAAAAAAAAAGACATTCGTTATTTACATTTTACCGTATACGTTAGCTCCATCGTAACGGTTGAATTTCGTATTCGGAAAATACCGAGTTTGGTTCCCGTTGACCAGACCTTGGGTGTGTCATGGTTTTCCTTGCTTGGTAATTGAATGTCTACCATCTAGAACCGCTTCTTTTTCATTTCCCTCTCATTCCGTTTTCTCCTTATCTTTCCAGGTTTCGCTGCGCTTGGCAGTGCCAGATAGATGGCGCGGGTGCTTCCTCAAACAAAATAGTACCCCGTGAACATCAGGGGACTGTTTTATTGACGGGTCTTCATCACCCTCTCCAGGCAGCTCCAGCACCAGGATGCGTCTTCGAGTCTGGAACTGTTTGGAGCCCTGTGTGACCTCTTGTCTCTGGGTCTTTGTCCTCAACCCTTCCTCCAGCCACAATAAACATCCGTAGGTTGAAGTGCGCGAGGTATTCCCCTCTATTGTGCAACCTATACCTGTAAATATGGCATATGCACCCATTTTGTTACAATGTGCGTGAATTTTTTATGAAAGTTGCTCTAGCACCCAGGGGCCTATTTCACAATGCTTTCAACGATTATGTGCGAATTAGTCGCTTAACGTTGCAGAAATCATAAGTTTACAATGGGAACATAGTTTAAACTGTGTTTGATACAAAAGTAATTCTTGAAAACTATGTAAATACCAACAAATATAACTTCAACAACAGACTAAATACCTTGCAAAATAGTATAAATAATTTACAAAAGTTAACAGAGACCAGAATGCTCTATAGATAACAATAAAATTTGCATCTTAGGGTATATAAGATACGTCTCTAAGCAGACGTATAAATATCGTTTTGTTATTCCAAAAGTAGCATATCTTAACGAGCACAATTGCATAGTCCTAATATAACTCGAAAATTAAATTTAAAGAAATTAAGCTTTTTCTTGGCATTGATACCAAGGCGTTTAAATACATTTGCGTATTTGCTCCTATAAATTGCAAAGTCACATACGGTCAATGAAATAAGCTTTGCACCACTCGTTTCTATTGTTAAACTGAGGGTCACCCATTGGTTTTACACCAAAGTCTAGCACGACTCTATTTTTCTAAAACGTACAATTTTTCTAGTGAGAGAAGAAAGAGCTGCAAATTGTTTTTCTCCTTATAAAGTATTAAATATTCTAATATATATTGTGCTCCTATCTTTCACAAAAGTAAATACCCTGCGCGAAGGGTCACCTAATTCTCAGGCGTTTTTGTATGGATGCTATGAAAATTGAATTTCTCATATGCTTCCCTTGATTTTCAGACAACAGCCATGGGCTTACCTCACAGTTTTGAAAAGCAATATTTCAGCAATCCTTCTATATTAACGGACAAATATTACAAAGTTAAATTCAATGCACCTGTTGAAAACATTGTTTTTCTGTGTCCATTAAACTGTGGACTAGATGTAAAAATTACTCCACTGTTGGGTGCTATGCTTACAAACGTAAGCCGAAGCAGCAAGACGTGGTTTTCTGGAGTGGAATAGCTGAAATGGCTGATCCATGTTTCTACAAATCAACGATGGTTGTCTGACCCTGCATCGAATCCTATTTAACGTGTCTTTTTGCCCCACTTTTTCTGTCTTAACGGGAACGTCAATATTTATAACCTGTGGGACATATAAAATTATACAAGTTAACAATATTTTCCTTCAAATATCCACATTAAAAGGCATCTCCCTAAAAACCTCTCAGAGCATTTCCTGTTAAAATACTTCGGTCATGCACCATTTGTGTTCACATTAGGTACAATAGATATATGAAAAGTATACATCTTCATTGCATCAGGACAAACAAGGTACAATAAAGGAAAATGTTTTTGAATTTTTTATTAAATTCATCACTAAATGAGAATAACACGCAGGGTACTTATCGAAAGCAAATGAATTTAATATATTTTATGTCACAGAAAAGAGTTGATGCAGTTTTAATGGTCTAAAGTATATTGTGATATGGGTGCCAGTGAATACAGTAGTTAATGATGTATTAAACGGAACACAATGCAGCCGATGATTACTTCAACGCGAAGCAAACTTTTGATCTATCAGTGTTGCCGTGTTGTTTATTTCCAAGCATTACACAATGTTGCTATGTCCCCATTAACTCAATTTCTGCAAGAGTGCCTTTATCCTGATTTTACATTCCCGATAAAAAGCTATAGAGAATTAAAAAGGTTTGTTAATTTATTTCAGAAAATAAGCGTGCACGAAGCTATGATCGAACCGCGACAAGTTCTGAATTCTATGGATAGCGACTTAGCCATCTCGGGCATTCGTGCTATATTCATATGCAAATTTCATTGCAACGTGGAAAGTTCGTAGCAGCTTTACAAATGGTTTAAAAGTTGTGCTTGTTTTCTCTCTCTGGATATTCGTTTATATTTATTTAGAGAATAAAGAAAAAAGAAAATTTTTAGAACAAATACGTGATCGCAGTGTTCAACGTGGTTTAAGTTTCCTTAGCTTATTATGATTAATGACAGACAAATTATGATGAAATTTATAATTCCAATAGGAAAGTTATATTTATTACTTATTCAGAATATACATGTGTTCAAGAACGTTTTTAAAAAGCATAACATTTGAAACATTTATTACAATTAACATTTCTAACATTTAAAGGTGCTTTTAATGTAAGTCCCTCGTTTGTTTTTGGTATTGTGTGCAAAAGTAGTTAACACAGAACAAAGTTCTTTTATTAACGTCTTCTAAACAAGGAGTACCAATAACAGGGTTGATTCCACTTACTACACAGAATGTTTGTTTCATATATTCTATCATTACTTTTAAACCATCACGTTTTGAAATGTTAGATTCATTAAAATTCCTAAAAATTAGAGGTAGTTGTCCTAACAGAGGTGCTCTGCTGTTTTTGCACAGGAGCTTAGACCAGAACACTACAGGAATGACTGTTATACCATTGGTGTAATGCATATGATCAATCATTTACAAAACATGGGGTTGAAACGAATATATAATGTTAATTGTTTTGCAGCAACTCAGAACTAGTAAGATGAATGACTCATTGAGTGATCCAAATAAACACACTGAGACATCATTGAAAACCTGAAAAGAAGATAAGCTTACCGATTCCTTGCCAACAAGATTCGACTTTAACTTTCAGTTTCTCTGCAAATCCTCGTCCTCCGGATCGGAGGTTGTCTCCAAATACCGGGAACCCCAGGGGACCTAGTGCCCACAAGGGGGGGGGGGGCAGAAGAGCTGGAGTACGAGCCGCCACAGGGTAGTTCAAATGCATAGGCGTTAGGGACCCTACCCTCTGATGTCTCTCCTCGGGACCACCCTTTATATCCCCTCACCTCACCTCTACCTCTCGGGAGGGCATAGGCACAGATCTCCAGGTTGAGGTCCAAAGTCCCCCCATCCGAACCCTGTCTATCTGTAACCTTCAGTTTACGAAGCAGACCTCTTCTGCTACACAAGGTGGAGTGTTCAACTATTAAGTTAATATTACTGAACCTTAAAACGTCTTAGATATATCATATCTTAAATTTAGAGTGTCAGTGTTGCCATTAATTCAATCCTCCGTCACGTATGAACCTGAATCTGAAGCACGCTAAAGCAAATTTTGGAACGCACGCCCATTGCGATTAACACAAAGAATGCATCGGTGTGCCCTATTCTGCCGTACTATTGCAAAGACATCAGCCATTTCTCTGGTTTAAAAGTTTGTCGGTCTAATTTTGAATAGTAAAGCTGTGATTAATTGTATACAATGAGATGTTTTTGTTTGTGTTCTGTGTTTCTTTCTTGATTTAACATTGTGTGCCTTACTAAGATGAATGCAATCTAATTTGCATTGTTGATTTTGCCGTTACTTAAATGGGTGGGAGGCAGAAATCTATGACATTAATTCGTCTAGTGCTTAAACGAAGCACCGCAGCAAAAAGCCTTCCTTAACAAAGAGTGCTTAAAATAATGTTATCTAGCAGCTCCCAAAGTTATATATATATATAAAATGGGACTGCTGACGTTTGACAAATTCATCCCCTAAAGTGCTTGGCATTACGCCAAAAATATAATATCCAAATTCCTAATGGATTCGCTTTCTTAAAACTAGTTTTAATTTTGGGAACGTCTAAAATAAGGCAAAAGTTGCAATAGCCACATTTCAGAAATGTACATCGCTTGCCTATTCTTACTATATTGGTTGATTACTGCCACGTGCTTGACACAACTTTGAGTAACAATTCTGTATAGCTTAACTAAATACACGAATATGATAGTTTGTAGCATGCAATTGTTAGCTCCGATTATGTTTGTTTTACACGCTTCTGGCGTTGACGTGGTGTGTGCATGGATTCCTGGTCACGTAGGTTTGCCGGGGAATGAAATGGCAGATTTAGCAGCAAAGACGGCAACTACAGAACCTAGTATTACCATCTCACGTGTTACTTCGGAAGACTTTAGGCTTGAAGTGCGGAGAGCGGTGCTGTCGTCCTGGCACGACGAGTGGTCAGCTCTCCGCGGTAATAAGCTGAGAGAAGTGAAAGAACTACCGATAAACTGGGTAACTTCCTGTCGCACATCTCGTCGCGAGGAGGTTAGTTTGGCTCGATTAAGAATAGGGCACTGCAATTTTTCGCACGGTTACCTATTTAAAAGGGACCCTGCGCCTCTATGTCCGCTGTGTGACAACCTTTTGTCGGTTCGCCACGTGCTGCTAGAGTGTTGCTCTCTAGCGCACCTTCGGGATTCTCTGCAGCTGCCTGCCAGACTTGCAGAGGTCTTAGCGGACGACAAAACAGCGGTTGATAGAGTTTTTAATTTTTTAGCGAATGGTAATATCAATTTGGAGGTTTAAAAAGTTTAGATGTTTCTTTATGCTTTTTAACATATTTATTACGTTGTTTTATATCTGGCTATTGCCACTGTTTTTTACGTTTATATGTATATTTTCTTTGTTACTAGTAACTTTATTTTTGATTCAAATTTATATCTAGCTATTGCCATGAATTTTTAAGTGCACTGATGACCTAGAAGTTGAGCGCCCTTAAACCCATAAAATAAAACAAAACCGATTAAGTTGGATAATTGGTTGAAGACACTGCAGCTATATTTTAAACCTGGTATTCCTTTAATGGAATAAGCAAACAAACCTGAGAGAGAACCTACCCCAACAATAACTGCAGTGTATCTCATTGAGTTAGTTGTCCATCGGTCACGAAAGCTACTTCCAAGAACTGGTTTTACATATTCATGAGCGGAGTTCTTTATCATAGTAACTTGTAGATTCAATGACGTCATCGGGTACTTTCTCAAATGCACCATCACAGCTGAGATTCAAAACTTTCTGGGCGTTACCACACGCGAGCGCCCCGACACATATAAACACAAACATTTGAACGTTAACTTTTTCTACTGCCGAGAAACTACTTCTTCATGTCTTATTCTGAAGTATATTTTAGCACTAAGCGGTAAGAGTGTTCAGTGGCCACAAACAGTTCAAATTTTGATTCATGTTTCTATGAAAAACCTACAACGCTAGCTGTAAATCAACTAAAATGCTTGGGAACTTTGTCACTAAAATATTTTTTTTTATATTTATTTATTTACTGACTTTCCCTCACTTTTATGGTCCAGCCAGGGCCTACGAATTCTCTAGAAATTACATCTGTTCTCGAAACTTCTCATAAAGAAGCCAGCAGTAGAAGATTTCGGGAACAGTCTAGTATCGGTCTTTGTTCCGGCCGTCTATAGCTGTCCTTTTTTATCGTCCGTGCGTTGCCCAGCTACTCCGTGGTGTGAGGTAGCTTCACCTTGAGCGTTTCTTTGACGGCGGCCCATTGCATTAAATTCATATACACATTCACATGCTTATTCATATTTCCACACCCTAAGAAGGAGGAGCAATATTTCTAACTAAAGAAAACTTACCACCCTCCAGCCAGAATTCGAACCTGGGCATCTGGATTTTAAAGTTACCATACTAACCACCAGAACGGAGAGGCAGTATAAGATTTTCTTTCACGACTCCGTTGGTTACCGTAACGCTCGAGGTGTCCTAATCGACTTATGTGTATCTGATTTTCGGTACCCATTATCTCCCAAATTGTCATTTGTTTCAGAGCTGTAGGTCCAGGCGCGGATTTTTGGCGCGTTGCGGCTGGACGGTGATGTAGTTTCCCGGGCATCAGTAGGGATTGCTCAAACAGAACCCGTTCCGAGCGGGACCCTTGTGGATGGCTCTAATGGCCTCGTTAGGTACCCCAGCCATGCTTCCGCCCGTTGTTCATACAGATCCGCTCCCTTCATCCCTCCCTCCCTCCCTCCCTCCCAGGGGGCGCGACATAACCAAAAAGAGCCATTAAGGCCTACTTGCTGTGCTCTGCTCCGGGTTTCCGGTGACCCCATCGTTCGTCCGGACTTTTACGTTTTACTCCAACGCTCGCATATTCTTACAGAAAGTTGCCACCAGTGCTACTGAACTCACATTGTAAATCGTTTCTAAAGATGGTATAAAATAAGAAAATATATCAGCGACTGCAAGGATACGATTGTAACCAGGAAAAGGTATGTTTAAACAGACCGGTGGTTTTTAAGTGTACTTAAACACGACAGCCCCATGTCAGTAGATTTACTGGCATGTAAAAAAAATTCTGCGGGACTAAATTCTGGCACACCGGCAACGCCAATGTGATCCTGACAATTGACAGCGTCGTTAAACAACAAAATATTTGTTTTCCCATCTGGGCGCCGCAGGCACATGAAAATTCACAACTCGGTTATTGCTGCATGCGCACTAATACATTTTCATAAATTCTTCTTATCGCTATTTAAGTTCAAGTGTAGTGTACTTTGTGTGGTGTCTTGGTGATGGTGTTGCTGACTGAAATTAGTACTATACAAAGTAATATTATGAAAAATAAAATGACTCCACTCTGAGAAGCGAAACACAACGGAAATCATTTTTACTCCTTTCCAGAGAGAAATCTCCCTAAGGATATGGGATATGGCTAGAATTTGGCAACAAAAAAAGATCGTCCACCTGGTCCCAGTACTCATGTAGTTCCATTTTAAGGAGATTAGGAAGAGACAGTTATACGAAAAGCAGCTTATGCCGGATGAAAATTTCAGAGGGTTTTTATTAAAACCTGGAACTATTGGTCCGTACTATAAGGAAAACTCTGATATGTTGCACTCATGACTTTCTCTACTCTTGTACTCATCATTCTTACAAACTCTTATTCTCGTGTTAGTTGAGATAAACATTTGTGCAAATTATCTTATTGCTTATGTCCTTGTAGGTGCAAGGGGAATATTAGAATACAGAAGGCTTTATGCGACAGTCAAATCGTTTTGACCTTTGACATTCCGTTCTCTTTGCACGATTAACATATAAAAACTGAACAACGTTGTTGCATTTCGCTAAAGTTCTAAGGTTTCCGAAACTCACACACATAACAAGGAATATCTCCGAAATGGTTCACCCTATAAGAAAATTTATTGAGATATAAATTGTGTATTTTAGCAAGATCTACATTTTTTGTATAGTATAATTTGGTCTATCTCTAACGGTTTACCAGTTATGCAAAAGTCGTCCAAAGTAAATACGACCACAGGGGCTATAGCTAGAAAATTCAAGATATACATTTCATTTGTCATAAAAATATCTCAAACATATGACATTTTAATCAAAATCGTTAGAGCCATTTTCAAGAAAATCAAAATTTTCGAAAAATGTTCCATGCAAAGGGTAGTGTAGGGTGGGGCTATTTTCTTCCAAATCTTCGTGTCGCATCCTTGAAAGACATTAAACTTGAATACCAAGTTTGGCTTTTAACCGACTTTACGTTTTTTGAGTTATGCTGTCCACAGAATGACAAGACACACGCGCGGAACTTTTTCTAAAAGTGCTTTTTTATTTAGTGGTCCTCAAAACATACCTGTTTCTGGTGAAATGTCGACATCACCATCTTCATCCAAGTGCAAGTGATAAAGAACGGAATGATATGAGGTAAATCGCAAAAGCATTGTCTCCAAATTGTGTGATGGTGTTACTTGCAATAAGACGGACAACGAAGGCAATTATCATGAAATTAGTGATGCAAAATGAAGAATGGGTGATGAAAAAAAACAAAACACAACAACAACAACAACAACAACAACAACAAAGGTACAATGTACGGATTCAAATTATGTCAAACAAGCCGTATGCAACGCAAGGATAAGCAATAAAAGTTACATAAACAGTCGATTATGATATATGGACTTGCTTTCGTCACCCTGAGAGGTAGGTTTAAACCGAAGATTCCTCGCATCTCTTTGTTGATAAGAATTTGCATACATTTCAGATGTATTTAAATCATACTGTTATTGAAATGTAAACCTGACAGATATCTTCCGATATATTAAGATAAATCATATTAAACAAGGAAATACAGATTTTTTAGACATGGTGAATGACTTTGCTCGGATCTGCGCGAGTGACCCAATGCAAATTGAATAGTGGGGATAACACCTCCGTTTCCTTCTTGAAGAAAACAAGGGACTACTGATAATGGGAGCAGGCACTGCACTTGACCAGGCACTGTTCCGCGATGTTTACTACACAGAAGTCGGACAGATACTAATAAGTAAACTCGACAAACTATTGCGCAACTTCTAGCCATTTGCCACGTCTCAAACAATCTGCCTATACCTATTCCATAACAACATTCAATGAGAGGTGACTAGTCACATGACAGTTAAGGGACGTAGGGCAAAGTTTTAAGGAACGGATCTTATACACGCCAACAGGCTGTACGAGGAATGGGGGTGGTGGTTTACAAACTGCGACGTCCCTGCCAGTAACACTTAAGTTCATTTCCTTTCGTGGCAGCTTCTTTGCTTAGAAATGCGCAAGCTTGATAATAATCTACTTTATTTGGTTGGAAAATACATTTAAATATGGCAAACAACCAGTCAGAAGCAGCACTTCCTTGTTATGTTACCCAGCGAAGCATTTTAAAGTCCATCCATTTTATGTGCTTTACAGAAAAGAGTGAAAAGGGTTATGATTAAACATGTAATGATCAGAGGGAGTTAATTAAGAAGAAGCGGGTAGTGGAAGGAACACCTCCTTACAGCGTAACAAGCGCAAGTAATTCTGCTCCCCCTCGTCTGTTCCTGATCTCTTTCTTTCTCTCTCTCTCTCGTGGACTTCACCTTCCCTACCAATGAATGCCCAGCAGCATAAAGCCTAATGCTAATCCAGAGTTATGTATAAGACTCCTTATCTTACAACACCGGGAGCACCCCAAGCGCGGGGGGCTGAAGATGCGCGATATGACGTTTGCATTTCCAAAGAGGATGAGGGAGCGAGGAATTAGAAAATCGCCCTCCCCTGTTGGAATACTTAGCTATGATGAAGCCTATTAAGATGTTTGGTAGCACACTGTTCGTATATTCCACCTTTACCCTCCATTCAGCTTCCTAATCTGTTTAAACCACATATATACGTGAACCTGTGGGAAATATCAAGATATAAGTTCTACGTATATTTGACACATACGTACTTCATATTATTAAGGATGTAAGTCTAGATATTTAATAGAAATCACTTCATGCATTTATCTTTCTGTAAGTGCTAATGTAGACGAATTTAGTAATATCCACTCTTTGTGTACATCTCTCAGTTTGTCGTTCCAGTAATAATAGTTGCAATACCACGCACGAGGCGTGGTACCGTAATGAGGAAAGCAAAGGTGGTGGTGATAGTGATGTGAAGCATTTTATGTCACTCAATTAATTGACTGCTTCTTATTATTGGTGCCTACAGCTGCTCACACATGAGTCTTAATCTCTGGGATCCGTGATGGTTACAGAGAGCGACATTGTAGTTTTGCTAGAACACTTTATTGGTTTATTACACGTTTAAGACTTCTGAACAATTTTAAATAAAAAAAATATGCGGGCTAACGTAACTGTTGGAACGACTTTCACTGTGTTGCTCACATGTATATATCTCCCTCGTAACCATGTCTCTCTCCTACCGTCCCGTCAGTCACTCTCTCCTTTTAGCTTCCCAAACATCTATAATGTACCTCACTTCAATTAAGTGAAGACTTTGCCCTGTGGCGAAACCCCTCGGGTTTCCGATACTTTCTAAAATACAATAGGAGGCTCCTTTTCTTAATCTTGTAGACCTTGCCAAAAACTAATTGTATCTCGTTTACCTTAATGGGCCAAGTACGTTCGCTAATGACTCCCGGTAATGCCTTTGCCGACTGACATAACTTCACATGTGGTACAATATTCTTAACCCTTTGCTAGCGAACCCTATCCCATAATACATATAGTTATTCTTGATTATTAATTGATTTCATCACTTTGATATCTTTTGAATATCATAAGCGCTTATAAGAAAACTGCTACAGGTGGTATTGGTGGTGGTGGTAGTAGTGGTGATATTGATGGTGGTAGTGGTGGCATTAACATTTAAATACATTCCTGATAATTTGCACCGTTTCTGTAATTTGTCCAACTGTGTTACCACAGGGCAATAATCTGATCACGTGTAGCTTCTGATGTATACGGCATGCTGTGAATCAACAGTTCAGTAACGATTTAATGAGCGGTCAGAAATAATCAATGCTTTCTTTCCCTCCAGTCATTGGTTATAACATCTCCAGCCAGTAAAATGAACTGTCATTGGAGAGGGCTAAAAAGAGGGGTAACGACTTGATGAGCGAACAGAAAAAAATCAATACATTTCTTTTATATCTCTGGTTATAGCTATGTCCAGCCAGTAATATGAATGTTGTTGGGCATAAATTGTGGTTTTATTAAGATCTACATTTTTTTATACAAGATATGGTCTTTGTCTTACGGTTTACCAGTTATGCAAGAGCAAACAGGCTATAGCCAGAAAATTCAAAATATAGATTTCATTTGCTATAAAAATATCTTAAATGTATGGCATTTTAACTAAAAGTCATTTTTGAGAAAATTATTTTCGAAAATTTGTCCATGTAAAGGGTAGTTTAGGGTAGAGGAATTTTCTTCAAAATCTTCGTGTTGCATCCTTCAAAAGATGTTAAAACTTAAATACCAACTTTGGTTTTCAAGCGAATTTTCGTTTTTGAGTTATGACACACACACACACACACACACTAACACACACACACACACACACACACACACACACACACACAATACTTTCTTTGGATTCAGGGGGTCTCAAAACATATTTCCAGTGAAATCTCGACACCGAACTACAGAAAGTAAAAATGTAGATCTTGTTAAAGCACACGATCTATGCGGAGGGGGGGGTGCTAACCTTTCCCAAGATAATTCCTGTCATTGAAAATTTAATTGAATTAAAATACTTATGCCTTTCTCAACTACGAAATCGTTACTTTCCTTCCCTTTGGTTTGGTTTTTTTAATCGTTGACCATAGAAAATATCGATTTAACTCCATTATACAGCAAATAATGTGCAATAAGGAAATTTATGTAAATGTAAATGTATAACTTGATTAGTATGAAATGGACAGAAGAATAAATTTGTAAGAAGTTTGCAGAAACGCAACAAGTCAGAATTTGTTCTCTCTCTGTCTCTCTCTCTCTCTCTCTCTCTTTTTTTTTTTTTTTTTTTTTTTCCCCAAGAGAATGGAATGTCAAGTCATTATAATGCTACAAGCTCTTGACAGATTTAGCTATCGCCTCATACTGAAGTGTGTAGGTGGTGGAATCAGGACTGAAAAATTCGATGCCATAGCCAGGATTTGAACCACGGATCTTCGGTTTATCGAGCGGCTGCTAAGCTACCTTGCCAGTGTGACATTTTTAAAAGGAAAAGTAAGTTGGGATCATACAGATGATATGTGATTCTAGCAAAAGCAGGGCGCGAGGGATAATGACGTTTCTTTTACCATATGAGGGGCCTGTCTGAAACTGATTGTGAAGTACAACCAGGTGGTAACGCCCCGACTTGACGGCGACTTGACCCCAATCCCCTGCAGAAGCCTCCTGGCAACTCGTCAAGAGTACTTTTAATCTTCGTTAGACTCGCATTGTCTCCCCTTCTTTAGACTTGCACCTCCCTCTCCTTTTCCTCCCACTCAAGAAAAGAATAGGAGGTAGATGTAGAAAGAGAGGGAGATATGGCTGTTGTAACGGGTGTTATACCAATCTAAATATTCTGCTAGTAGCAGAAGGGGAAGATGTTTACATTCTTACCAAAAATTGATTTTCACTTTCTGTACCTCGTAAAATAGAGGAACTACTGTATTCCACCCAAAAATTCAATGTCAAGATTTCACCGGAAATATATGTTTTGAGACCCCCTGAATCCAAAAACAAGCATTTTTAGAAAAAGGTCCGTGTGTGTCTGTGGACAGTATAACTCAAAAACGAAAAGTAGGTTAAAAGCCAAAGTTGGTTTTTTAAGTTTAATTTGTTTCAAGGATGCAACACGAAGATTTTGAAGAAAATAGCCCCACCCTAAACTACCCTTTACATGGATCATTTTTCGAAAATTTTGATTTTCTTGAAAATGGCTCTACGATTTCGATTAAAATCGTCATGTTTGAGATATTTTTAGGACAAATGAAATGTATATCTTGAATTTTCTGGCTATAGCCCCTGTAGTCGTATTTACTCTGGACGACTTTTGCATAACTGGTAAACAGAGATAGACCAAATCATACTATAGAAAACCTTGCTAAAATACACAATTTATGTCTAAATAAATTTTCATTTCGGAGATATTTCTTGTTATGTGTGTTTCGGAAAACGTAACTTTCGTGAAATGGATCATCGTTGTTCATTTTTTATATGTTAAATGTGCAAAGACAACAGAATCTCAAAGCTTTAAAACATTTGACTATCGCACAAAGCCTACTGTATTCTAACATTCCCCTTGCACCTACAAGGAAATAATCAGTAAGATAATTTGTACAAATGTTTATCTTAACTAACACGAAGAAGATATAGGAATATCTTGTGGTTAGTACAAGAGTAGAGAAAGTCATGTGAGTGCAACGCATCAGATTTTTAGAAAAGGGTCCGTGTCTCTGCGGATGTCTTTCTGTCAGTCTGTGGACAGCATAACTAAAAAACGAAAATTCGGTTATAAACCAAAGTTGGTATTTAAGTTTGACATGTTTTAAGCATGCAACACTAAGATTTTGAAGACAATTCCTCCACGCTAAACTACCCTTTACATGGATAAAGTTTTCGAATATTTTAATTTTCTTGAAAATGCCTCTAACGATTTTTATTAAAATGTCATGTTTAAGATATTTGTATGACAAATGAAATGCATATCTTGAATTTTCTGGCTACAGCCCGTGTAATCCTATTTGCTGGGATGGCTTTTGCATAACTGGTAAACCGTAAGAAATACACCAAATCTTACTATACACAAAATGTAGATCTTGCTAAAACACAATTTGTGTCTGAATATATATATATATATATATATATATATATATATATATATTTTTTTTTTTTTTTTTTTTTTTTTTATAGAGTGAACTATTTCGTAGATACTCCTTGTGAGTTTTGGAGAACTTTACTTCTGTCAAGTGATACATGGTTATTATTTTTTTATATGTTAACCGTGAAAAGAGAACGGGATCTCAAAGGTTTAAAAGATATTATTCCGCTATCTTCTTCGTGTTAGTTGAGATAAATATTTGCCGAAATTATCTTATTTCTTATTTCTATGTAGGTGCAAGGGGAATGTGGGAATTCAGTAGGCTTTGAACGATAGTCAAATCTCTTAAAGCTTTGAGATTCCGCTTTTTTTTTATTTATTTTTTTTTATTCTTTTTTTTAATTAACGTCCTCCAACATTGTGTCATATCGGACGAATGAATGAAATGAAATGGGTGAAATGATGCTCAAATGAGCCCGAGGTCCATGGAGCTTTTTAAGTTACCCGACATTCGTCTTCTCAGGGTAGGGAAAACCTCGGAAAAAAACCTTACCCGGATAACTTACCCTAAGCGAGATTCGAACTCGCGACCTCTTGAACGTGACGCAGACACGCTAACCATCACGCTACAGAGGTGGGCATTTGAGATTCCGTTGGCTTTGCAGGCCAAGAGATAAAGAAGTGAGAAAAGTATAAATACTGAAAAACTGATGTAAATAACAGGGAATATCTCCTAAATGATTCACTTACAAAAAAGTATTTGGAAATAAATTGTGTGTTTTAATGATAACTACATTTTTGTGTAGTAAGATTTGGTCTATCTCGTATCAGTTACGCAAAGGTCATCAAGAGAAAACAGTTCTAGATAGTCTATAGCCTGAGAATTCAAAATATACATTTTATTTGCTGCAAAATATTTTAAATGTATGGCATTTTAATCAAAATCTTTAAGCCATTTTTGAGAAAATTATTTTAAAAAATGTTTCCATGTAAAGGGTAATTTAGGGTAGAGGAATTTTCTTCAAAATCATCGTGTTGCACTCTTGAAAATTGTTAAACTTCAATTACTTGTTTTTAACCGACTTTTAGTTTTTGAGTTATGCTGTGCACACCACACACACCACACACATCACACACACCACACACACCACACACACCATACACACCACACACACCACACACACCACACACACCACACACACCACACCACATACACCACACACACACACACACCACACACACCACACACACACACACACACACACACACACCACACACACCACACACACACACACACACACACACCACACACACCATACACACCATACACACCACACACACCATACACACCACACACACCACACACACACACACACACCACACACACCACACACACCATACACACCACACACACCATACACACCACACACACCACACACACCACACCACATACACCACACACACACACACACCACACACACCACACACACACACACACACACACACACACCACACACACCACACACACACACACACACACACACACACACCATACACATCACACACACCACACACACCACACACACCATACACACCACACACACCACACACACCACACCACATACACCACACACACACACACACACACACCACACACACCACACACACACACACACACACCACACACACCACACACCACACACACCACACCACATACACCACACACACACACACACACACACACACACACCACACACACACACACACACACACACACACCATACACACCACACACACCCACACCACACACACACACCACACACACACACACACACCACACACACCACACCACACACACCACACACACACACCACACACACACACACCACACACACACACCACACACACCACACACACCACACACACACCACACACACACACACACACCACACACACCACACACACCACACACACCACACACACCACACACACACACACACACACACCACACACACCACACACACCACACACACCACACCACACCACACACACACACACACACCACACACACCACACCACACCACACCACACACACACACAC
The DNA here is from genome assembly GCA_030765045.1 of Tenodera sinensis. Taxonomy (NCBI): domain Eukaryota; kingdom Metazoa; phylum Arthropoda; class Insecta; order Mantodea; family Mantidae; genus Tenodera; species Tenodera sinensis. Next base: position 44,971,764 of record CM060972.1, read on the forward strand.
ACACACACACACACACACACACACACACCACACACACCACACACACCACACCACACACACACACACACACACACACACATCACACACACCACACACACACATACACACCACACACACCACACACACCACACCACATACACCACACACACACACACACACCCACCACACACACCACACACACACCACACACACCACACCACACCACACCACACACACACACACACACACACACACACACACAGACACACACACACACTGCTTTTCCTAAAAATGTGTTTTTTTCTTCTTTTTTGTGCTCATACGGCCCTGAGTCGCTAAAGTTCTAAGCCTCAAATCTACATAAACTAAACAAAGTTTAGGCGTTACAGACTGCCGATATTAAAATCAGAAAAACACGCCCATAAGACTAAATACACGAAGGAAAATACTAACATTTGAGAAATATACGTACTTTCATAAACTTAAGACCTGCCTTCATATCCCCACCAACGTTCCCAGTTATATTGCCAACATTTTAACATACGAAAATTATTTATTGGAATTATTTGTTTATATCCCTATCGCTTCTTTATAAAATGATGCACCTTCTGGCCAATAATTTCAGTATCAATTATCATGAACGACCTAATAGTAGTTAAATATATATGATATATTATATGCGCCTACAAAATATATTTTCATGAAGTGGTCAGCTATCGGCCGTCATTAAATTTTGTGTCTGCCATATCTTCAACTTCTTGTTGTTCACTGGAAAATAAAATATGATCAGTTGAGGAATTTAGTATTGTGCCGGGATATTGCCATGGCAGTTCAGGTGTTTAGAGAAATGGTACGGAAAGCCAAAGATCCGTAGTTCAAATCCCAGCTGTAGCTTTGAATTTTTCTGTTGATTCTAATACCGAGAGTAGTGGCTCAGGCGGTAGATCGACCAACCTCACAGGGTTTTTTCGTCCCATGGCCGTGAAATTGTATTTCGAGGTGCAGGAATTTCTGGTTCCAGACCCGTCTACAATATAGGTTTTGTGTACTCATAAATGTGGGTGTCTATGTGTAAATAAACATAAAATAACCAGAGATATAACAAGAACGGAGGGAGAAATGGAAAATATGTTTATCTGGCAGCTTTCAAAAAATGTCTACCTCCCCACTTAGCCTACACCCGACATTTACAAAGGAAAAAAATAATTATCTTGCACAAAGTATTCAAACAAACCCCTTTTCCCTCATTTACATGTTAACCGGTATTATACCGGACGAGTCTCTGATCCTGTGGATTGGTAACTAGACAATTCTGCATTTTACCGAGGATGCGAAATGCAGGTGCTGACACCACATTTATTAGCCCGCACTAGGAGTCCAGGAGTAAGTACGAGTAATAATTTGTTTTCATGAAATTCACATAATTAAACTAAGTAAAGCGACACTTCCATGCTAAACCATCAGCTCTTGTTAAATTTACTACAGTTAAAACTATCTTTAAGTGACAGTATTTGAACGTGGCACCTTCACTACAAATCCAACGCCAGGTCACTTCATCCACAGTGGCACAAAGAACAAGTTTAGTAAAATACGATAACAACGAGGCCTCCAATGACAGCACTAGTCATGTTACTAGTTATAACCAATGACACGTCGGCCTGAAAGGAAAGTGCTTATTTTGTCTAGACGCTCAGTAAATCGTTACTCATTAAAAGCTCAACTATTGTTTGATTCACAGTGGCCAGATTATTGTTCTATGGCAAGCTAGTAACAGTTCGACAAATTTCAGAAACTGTGCAAAAACACAGAAATGTAATTAAATGTTAATACACCCAAGAAATGCAGTTTACTTATTACAAGAAAACCTTTCATTCGAAACCAAAAGCTGCATTATAATATATGCCGGTCTGGGTGGCTCAGTTGGTTAGACGCTGGCCTACTGATCCCAAGGTCCTGGGTTCAAATCCGGCCCAGACCGATGGTTTTTAAGTGTGCTTAAAAACGACAGCTCCATGTCAGTAGATTTACTGGCATGTTAAAGAACTCCTGCGGGGGCAAAATTCCGGCACACCTGCGACACTGATGTGATCCTGGCAATTGACAGCGTCGTTAAAGAACAAAATATTTTTTTTTTTTTAATTTTGCATTGTAATATAACAATAGACAAACATATTTAGAGCTATTTCGACAGGAATTTTAATTCCAGTAGAAATATAGGGTTTGCCGACGTTTCGCCGTAAAACTATATTCGGCTTCTTCAATGGGCGACTGCAAAAATTCATCCAATTAGCCACTGCCTACTCTGATTAGCCTTGTTGTCCTGTCCCACTCGTAATCCTATTGGTTAATTCTCCTCCAATAGGAAGCTGACCTGAAAATAGGGTCTTCCATATCGTGTTGAGTGTTTTGCCTGTGTCACGGTTCAGACTGTTCTTTTCTTTAAATATTTGTATGCTTTCCCTCACTATTTGGTGAGAAATTGTCAGCTAAAATGTTCTGCGTAATTTCAGTCCGCAACCTGAGAAGACTCTCCCGGTATATTATAAATATAAATACAAATATTCTTAATAATAAATGGAATTGAGCATTGCTACGGCACATGGAGCTATTTCAGCTTTCATGGCCAATTTTCCATAAACCTTTCGTTACGCAGTAAAGCCGTACTTGGTGTTTCCCCTTCTACCGATATATTGTCGGAAAGTCGATGATAATGCTCGCAATAAAAGCTGGAAGTATCCTCCGTTCCAGCCATTTGCCGCTCCGTTAAGTGTACGTCCTGCTTGCCATTCTCGAGGCCTGTAATCGTATCTGCTCTGCCTCTTCATGGCTTATTAAATGCCTACTTGGAGACGTTTTACGAGTACAAATGGAATTCGCCTCACTAACAAGAGGTTTTCGCTGCTTGTTAATGACTCTTGGAATGCATTAGGTGCAACCTGCATCGTTTGGAATCTTATTGAAATAATTCGTGAATTTTTGTTCCTAATTTATCGGAAGCTAAAATCTACAATTAATACTTGAAAGTGAGGCAGTATTTTGTGTAAGCCCTCTGAAATAATTCCAAATGTAAATATAGAGGCAACAGAAAGCCCCCTGAAATAATTCTGTTAGAATATAGGCAGCATAGACTGACTTCTTTTGTTCATTGTTCTACAACCAAGAAGGAGGAATTAACTCAGATCGATAGTGTTACGACAAATATACCATAAAGTGAAAAATAATTGTTGATTTGATGCGATTCTGATAAAAGAAACTAACGCAAGCGAGTTTCCCTAGGATTATTGACTTTTTACAATTGTTGACTGTGCCTAGCCATTTTTTACTTTCTCAACTACGTAAAGTAGAGGAAGTATCGTATACCACCCAAAAATTCGATATCGATATTTCAGTGGAAGTATGTTTTGAGGCCCCCGGAATCCAATAAAAGCATTTTAGAGATAGGTTGGTGTGTATGTGTGTGTGTGTGTGTGTGTGTGTGTGTGTGTGTGTGTGTGTGTGTGTGGACAGCATAACTCAAAAACGAAAAGTCGGTATTTAAGTTTGTCTTTCAAGGAGGCGATACGAAGATTTTGAAGAAAATTCCACCACCCTAAACTACACTTTACATGGAAAATTTTTTCCAAAATTTTGATTTTCTTAAAAATGACTAATGATTTTGATTAAAACGCCATAGGTTTGAAATATTTTTATGGCAAACGAAATGTGTATCTTGAATTTTCTGACTATAGCGCATGTAGTCCTGTTTATTCTGGATCCCTTTTGTATAACTGGTAAACCCTTAGAAATAGACGAAATCTTACTATACAAAAACTTTAGAACTTCCTAAAACACAATTTATGTCTAAATAGTTTATTCTTTTTTGGGGGGGAGGGAGGGGTAGAATTAACCATTTCGGAGATATTTCTTGTTATCCCCAAAGGAAATAGTTACCAGTACACGAAGTGTCCCCATTCATTTTTAACCTATAATCTGGTATTACCTCTTATCCATAAGGAACGTCGTTACGCAGAGGTTTTCTTTGTAAGTCCTCACGAGAAAATCTGAAATATAGAGGGCTTTGGAAACCATCGTCTTAAGTTTCGAAAAAGTAACAATACTTCGAGAAAGTGCAAGGAGTGTAACGTATCTTAAACCTACAAGTAAATTATCTGCATTTCAAGAACATTATAAATTTGAATAAAGAAGATATGATAAAAAGATGAGTATAGAAGGATTAATTATTGTGAATGTGTATACAGTAACAGTCGCTTTTCCATCATCAACGCCTGCCAAGATTTCATGTAAATATCGACTGAGCAAAAACCGGGAACAATATACAGTAAAAAAGACAAGGAACTGAGATCCTACCTTTAGAAATAAAGCTAAAAAGAAGAAGCATCTTACCATGGGCGCCATTTAAAATGTTTTATTCATCTCCATCAAAAAGGGGGGACCTTCTGAGCCAATGATAACTCCAAGATGAAACTTTTGTTTAATTAAGGAGCAAAATTATAATCGCAAGGTCAACTCTCCCATAAATATTAATTTCCACTTCGTATTAACACTCTTTAAAATCCCTTGACCTGTGTTGTCTTTCCGAAACTTGAACACCTCTCAGACAAACGTTTTCAATCACTCCATTGCTGTAACTGTACATAGTTATCCAAAAAACAAAAGAACTCTACTGAATTGGAACAAATATAGCTACTGAAATAACAAATGAAGTGTTACCAATGCCTCTAGGGTGAATAGCTGGCCTAGAATGTATGTGAACATGCTGCTTCTGGAACATTTTAACTCTATAATAAGTTGTTGCAGATCGAGTCATTTGGAATATATCTTTCTATTTTATAATAATTGGCTTTTATAATCCTTTGTTGGAGAGAGAGTCTGTGACGGAGATGTGTGAAACTCTTAATGTAGTTGTACTCCTTTAATTAGCACTCAAAAATCGTCAACCTTGCTATGAATCACCTTTACAAATTTTCCGCTAAACAATACGGGTTCGGCTCCAATTAAAAAATCTGTGTTGCACTCACATGACTTTCTCTACTCTTGTACAAACCATTCTTACAATCACTTATTCTTATATCTTTTTCGTGTTAAGATAAGCATTTGTACAAACTATCTTATTGCTTATTTCCTTGTAGGTGCAAGAGGAATGTTAGAATACAGTAGGCTTTGTGCGATAGTCAAATGTTTTAAAGCTTTGAGATCCCGTTCTCTTTGCATACTTAACATATAAAAAAGAACAACGATGTTCCATTTCACGAAAGTTTCAAGTATTCCGAAACTCACGCACATGACAAGGAATATTTCCGAAATGGTTCACCCTACAAGAAAATTTATTTGGACATAAATTGTGTATTTTAGCAAGATCTACATTTTTGTAGAGTAAGATTTTGTCTATCTCTAACGGTTTACCAGTTATGCAAAAGTAGTCCAGAGTAAATAGGACTACAGGGGCCATAGCCAGAAAACATTTCATTTGTCATAAAAATATCTCAAACATATGACATTTTAATCAAAATCGTTAGAGCCATTTTCAAGTAAATCAAAATTTTCGAAACATTTTCCATGTAAAGGGTAGTTTAGGGTGGGGCTATTTTCTTCAAAATCTTCGTGTCGCATCCTTGAAAGACATTGAACTTAAATACCAAATTTGGTTTTTAACCGACTTTTCTGTTTTTGAGTTATGCTGTTCATAGACTGACAGACAGACAGACAGACACACACACACACACACACACACACACACACACACACACACACACACACACACACACAACCTTCTTCTAAAAATACTTTTTTGGACTTAGGGGACATCAAAGCATATTTTCGGTGAAATCTCGACATCGAATTTTTGGGTGGAATATAATATTTCATCTACTTAGCAGTAGAGAAAGTAAAAATACAGAAAAGGCAAAAGTCAGTCCCAGGGTTCCTTAAACGAGCTTTGTTTTTATTCATGCAGTCCGAAAAGCTGTATTTATTTCCTCTGAAACCCGTATCAAACCTATGGCTGGCACACACTAGCTCCTCTACTTGCTACTAGCATAAGGTAGAGAAATAAAAATTGCAGCGATTCACATAACACTAGTCCTGCTCTCAGGTTCATCACTCTTCAATTTGAGAGCCTTAGGACAGTGTCTCGTTGTTAGTTCCCAGATGATGACTGGATTTCTCAAAGTGACGCAAACAACAAAACTAATTCAAATCCAGTCCAACACTCTACAGGGTCCAAGGCTTGAGAAGACGAGGGTAGCACAGGCCACATCTGTTGCTGGAGCACTAACTGGGGTGGAGATGTTTCAAAGGACATCAGACAGAACTTCCTGCTAATAGAGATGTGAGAATATTAACTTATGCAGGGTTTGGGGACGAGGTAACAGAATAGGGACCTGGTCCTATAGAAGTGCTTCTGGAATACAATGATATGATCTCTCTTGGGTGAATATGTGGCCAAAATGATATAATTTCACATTTTGTGGCTTTTGTATGACGTGTTGCACTCATAACTTCCTCTACTCTTGTACAGCTGGCTCCAAATGTTTTCCGATGGACGAGAGGGCGTAGGGGAAAAAGACGAAAAACTTTTTTAGGAGTTACTTGCACCTGGTCCGCCTATCACAGCGTTGGCTTCACCAGTTATTTACTTTTGTGTGTGTTCTTCTGATGTTGGTCAGAGAGGAGCAAACAAGAATCTAAATAATCAATTTTATTCTATCCAAACAAACAAAACAAAAATCAACACGTTGTTTTCTACACGTATTTAAGCAAGTAATATTGTTTCTTTGTGGTAGCATTAACGGCGTTTAAGAAATATATTTAAATAATTTCTTAAACAAAGATAATGCATATGATGTATTCCACTTTGCTAATGATATCATTATTATTAATAACAACAATAACAAAAATAACAATAAAAATAATAACAATAATAATAGATAAACCTGTTTAGATTTAAAGGGTGGTAGGTAAGAAAGCTGAGTGCTTGATGCCTCAGTTTTTTGCAATTTGCAGTAGTCCTAAGTATTAGTTGTGTCGCTAAACTCATTTTACTTTGAAGTTCTGTTTTCCTGCTGTTTCGACAAACAGCCATTCAATGTTTTAAACTGATGTTTAATTTCAGGTCAAATACACGATTTCATATTCCCTGAATAAAACCAATTTGCAAATTTTACAACCCGCATGCGTGTATCTCCATAAATAGCTTAAAAAAGAAAGAAAAAAAACGTTGTATATTAAAATTATTTAAACGTTTTAAAGTTAATTTCATTATAGAGTGATAAGACGTCTCTAATACGGAATATTTAGCTCCCATTCTCGCTGCGAGTTTGTTCTGGATTTATAACGTTAATGCTGTTTTCTTTGCATTCAGAATACTTTCTTACGAGCAAGTATAAGAGAAATGTTGGAATGATAATCTCTTTGGACTTACGAACACATTACGTCCCTCACACCTGTAGATAGGTATGAGCTGGCAAGTCGACCTTTGAGACCAACTAATAGACAAGCTGTCCTGGATTCCTCCCGCAACTAGGAGCATGTGACTCGGAAAACATTTGGAGCCGTCTATACTAGCTGTTCTTACAAACTCATTCCTTTATCTTCATTTTAGACTCCGAAATGGTTTACACAACAAAAAATGCATATAGGCATAATTTGTGTTTTAACGAGATCCACATTTTTTGTACAGGAAGATTTGGCCTAACTATTACGGTTTACCACTTTAGCAAAAGTCATCAAGAGCAAACAGGAATATACCAGATGGCCCACTCCAGCCGGCCCTCTGATAAGTAGGCGTTAAAAGAGTTGCAGAAATAACAGGGGTAAATCAGTCAGTGACGTGTGTGAACTTTGTTCCGCTTAGAAGAAATGCCCAGTCTTCAACTAGCGTGTGCAGCACGTGATAATAGAGAGGAACAGTCTTAGAATACTTTTCACTTCACTTACAAGACTTTATTTACCAGGGAATAAACTCATTCCTGTATATGCTCCTATTGTCTAACATTACGGAATACAAATTGTAAATTGTCGTAACAAAATCCATGCAAACATGAGGGCGCGTAATGTTTGATAGACATTTCGAAGTTTCTTAATGTTATTGTATTTTATTATTATTTGTAGTTATTCTTATTACTGCTATTGTTATTACCATATTGTTATTGCTTTTATTATTTTACTCTCACTAGTTTATTATTGTTAAAAATTATCATTATTACTACTATTTCTCATTATTATAATTATTTTTGGAGTGTTTAGTATTGGTATTATTATTGTCATCATCATCTTCAGTAGTATCCCGATTGTTTTTATTAGTTCTATTGTTAATTTTGTAGTTGTTACTATTACTATCAGAATCACTATTATTTGTATGATAATTATTAGTTTTATTTTAATTAGTTTTAGTACTATCATTTTCATTATTACATTAATATTAATATTTTTGTTATTGTTATGGTGCCTTCATTCACAGGACAGATGCAAAAAATGATTCTTTGTTGATTGATGCAATGTTTCAACCGTCTCCTTGTATCTATATGGACCTTTCTGAGAACTTCGGGTGTGACAGATGTATATTGTTTAACGATCCTTTGAGTGGGTTTGTTTAAAACGCAATATTCTTGAATGTCTCCAAAATAAATAACCTAATGGGGTTAGATCAGAAGATCTTGCTGGCCAAGGTATTGGGCCACCAAGGCCCATCCAGTATCTAGGATCAACTACAGCACCGCCACAACCACCAGTACCACCAAACCACCAGCCCCGCCAATTATTTTGGCACACACGCACACACGCACACACGCACACACACACACACACACACACACACACACACACACGCACACACGCACACACACGTACACACACACATTTCTTTACTTGTACTCTTAAATAGAATTTTTATTTCGGAATGTTAGAACTTGTACATGATAGTTCAGATGTTAGTTAAATATTTTGCGTACTATACTGTGACTAAATATTTAATATTTATATGCTGTCACCGGCCAACACGACTGAAGCGACGACTTTCACAGGATCTGCTTCTCCATGATGACACCTCTAGCTCTGAGTAATCTACTGCTCCACCTCTGCTTTTCTACTATCTTTGTAATATGTAAATTCTCACCATTACAGCCTGTATCACATTTGTATTAGCTCAGAGGGGGCCCACTGCCCTACCTCTACAGTGTTACTCTTATGTTACTATGATTTTTATTTTGGTTCTATAGATCTGTAGAGAACGTATTTACTGCTGAAAATAAATAAATAAATAAATAAATAAATAAATAAATAAATAAATAAATAAATAAATAAATAAATAAATAAATAAATAAATAAATAAATAAATAAATAAATAAATAAATAAATAAATAAATAAATAAATAAATAAATAAATAAATAAATAAATAAATAAATAAATAAATAAATAAATAAATAAATAAATAAATAAATAAATAAATAAATAAATAAATAAATAAATAAATAAATAAATAAACAAATAAATAAATAAACAAATAAATAAATAAATAAATAAATAAATAAATAAATAAATAAATAAATAAATAAATAAATAAATAAATAAATAAATAAATAAATGTTTATATGTTGAGGCAAGGCTAACTACAGGCGCCCTCTACTACCCCCACCCGTAACTACACATCACAGTCGTTCGTGCGCTCTTAACTTAAGTGTGTTGGAACCCTGGGCCAAGGTCTGATCAGAGACCTATGTCCAAGACTTTCCTTTCTAGAAGAATAACCTTCAGAACACACGAGGCATGGCATTCAATTCCCTTTGCGTCCCGATAACATCGTTGGACTTGGCTGCACCTGATCCAATGTGTCAGACCAATATGAGAAATACGAATAGGGATTTCCGCATTTCTGAAGGGAAATGGCTCACTAGTAAATGTCTTGCAACTATGTAGGTTGTAATCCACTACAAACATAAACGGACTGTCAACTGCATGGTGATGTCAATTGCACTAACAAAGCAATGCGCAATATTGACACTGACTTCCAAACAAAATGCTGTTTTATTTATACGAAGGGTTGAATACATGCTACAACCCTTACGATAAACTCTCCCTCACTAAAACATCCACATGCGTTATTTACAGTGGCGTCCCCCATTTCGCAACATGATGGACGAGCGCCATAACGATTACGTAACAAGCTTTTGATGGAAAATTAATAGTGAAATACGTCAAAACACCTAAAGTTTGAAAAATGCGAGTAGAATTCCTTAATACCTAACTACTGATATATTCAACACTATACACTCCTTTTTGACAGCTATCCCTTTCACAAAGTCTATCTACTACTCTGTGATACTTTAGTTCGTGGTTTCTAGGCAACAAGAGCTATCATTCATATTCTAACAAAAACACAAAACTCGCTATCAAAACATGAAATACAGGTTCAACAAAACATAAAAAACTTGAATGATAATCATCAGTTTACTGGTAAGTAGAGGAAGTATTATCTTCCACCCAAAAATTCGATGTCGAGATTTCACCGGAAATATATGTTTTGAGACCCCCTGAATCCAAAAAAAAAGCATTTTTTAGAGAAAGGCCCGTGTTTGTGTGTGTGTCTGTGTGTCTGCCTGTCTGTGTGTCAGTCTGTGTACAGCATAACTCAAAAACGAAAAATAGTTTAAATACCAAAGTTGGTATTTAAGTTTAATGTCTTTCAAGGATGCGACACGAAGATTTTGAAGAAAATAGCCCCACCCTAAACTATCCTTTAGATGGAAAATTGTTCAAACATTTTAATTTTCTTGAAAAGGCTAACGATTTTGATTAAAATGTCATATGTTTGAGATAGCTTTATGACAAATGAAATGGCTATAGTCCCTGTAGTCTATTTACTCTGGATGACTTTTGCATAACTGGTAAACCGTTAGAAATAGACCAAACCATACTATACAAAAATGTAGATCTTGCTAAAATACATAATTTATGTCCAAATAAATTTTCTTGTAGGGTGAACCATTTCGGAGATATTCCTTGTTATGTGTGTGAGTTTCGGAAAACAAAACTTTCGTGAAGTGGAACATCGGTGTTCATTTTTTCTATATTAAGTGTGCAAAGAGAACGGAATCTCAAAGCTTTAAAACATTTGACTATCGCTCAAAGCCTACTGTATTCTAATATTCCCCTTGTACCTACAAGGAAATAAGCAATAAGATAATTTGTACAAATGTATATCTTAACACGAAGAAGATATAGGAATAAGCGTTTGTAGGAATGGTTAGTACAACAGTAGGGAAAGTCATGTGAGTGAAACACATAAGATTTTTTAGTTATGTTGTCCACATACTTAGACAGAAACACACACAGACCTGTTTCTAAATTTGCTTTTTTGGATTCAGGGGGCCTCGAAACATGTATTTCCCGTGAAATCTCGACATCGAATTTTTGGGTGGCATACGATACTTCCTCTATTATGCGTAGTAGAGAAAGGAAAAACACATTTCAAGTAGCGTGCCATGTAAAAGCATCCCCTGAACGCCCTTCTAACCTGTAACAAACCTTCAGAGGAGTTGCGTGTTTCACCTCAGGTGTTCACGCACCTACGTTATTGTTTGTCAACTGGGAAATAACATTTCCGGGCTCGTACCAGAAGGACTCGGGTGTTTCTTCCTCGTGTTCATTACAAAAATTGTGGCAGTTATTTCACTTTTGTATTCTGTCAACCATGAACACAATGGAATATGTCGCAGGAAGGAAAATTATACGCACTGAGGTAAACAAAGAGATGGCATTCCGAAAGCACACTGCGATATGTAGAAATATTTTTTGCTTCATTCCTGTACAAAATTTACTCTCTTCGAACCGTTTCCTCACTCATTAAAAGAGGTACAGTGAAAAGCACAATTACCGTAACTTCCATTGTGTCATTGTGTTTGTCACACAAGAGTCATCCTTCTCTCTGTGCCCACCAAACCATGAACACGATTAACTGCTGTTTTGCCCTGAATCACCAAGGATATATAAGACAGTGACGGTGAAAACTGCACAGCAATGGACGTATAGTGGGCTTTGGAACAACGAGGAGTTTGGTTCAAGTGAAGTGTTGTGACGAAGTGTTGTGAGACAGAAAACAAACAAACATGGTTGTACTCAGTTGGATATTTGTTACTGTCGCAATAGCAAGTTCTGTTGATGCTATCATTGCGAACTCTGGAACGAAAGGGAGTACCTCGAACTCCAGTTCGATAACCTTCACCACTGAGGAACCGCTTCGCAGACAAACCCCTAGTGATAAATCTGCTGGAGGAAGATCCGCTGAGGCATCAGGACACCTGAATGCTGAGGAAAGTGTCAAGAGGCAGGCGGTCTACTCTGGCCACCACTATCCAGGTACAGAAAAGTGAAAGCGTTGGTATAGTGAAATTATCGGTGTCCTCTGCAGCAGCGAAGCGTATTTATTCATTTGTTTGTTTAAAAGAATGCAACACAGAAAGTGTGAGCTTCAGCCAATTAAGCTAATTTTTTTTTAAATTGCTGCCTCATATCAACATTAAACGGTCTTACATTTCAATATATCTCCTTTAAATTCCACGTTATTAAATTTTAAATTTTAATTTCATTATTTTATGTGAAATACTCTACACGATGCAATTTTAAAAACATTCGCCTACTAATGGTCTGTCATTTGTTTGATTATGACTAGGGCCCGGATTCTTAGTTTTTTAACTATTTTATTCCTTGATGGTTAACTGCAGTGTTTTAATTTAATTATCTGTTTCATGATCATCGAAGCCAAATGCTTGAATCTTATAAAACCTAAAAATGGCTAAATGAGACTTTAAAACCTAAAGAAGCTAAATCTATTTATTTTAAAATGAAAAAAAAAAACTATTTTAAAATGGGAAAATGAAATGTTTATGGAATTATGAATGGACTTTGAATGTTACATCTTTGCTACGTCTTTTCGCTTATGTATGCTTAGAGGAGTAATGAAAACAATGCAAGAGGCAACAGACTTGTATTTAGCTGTGTGGGACCAAGCTCTGTATTGTTGCAAGCAAGGAATGCGGGGATTGTTGTCGAGGGAAAAGGGGTCATTAGGAGAACCCGCCATAAACTCAAACCAATCAGTTTAAAAACAGTATCCGTTGTGTTCAGTCGACTATCGTGTATTGTTAATGCATACAATTACTACATCGTTAGAAGTCAATTTTCCTTAGATTAGGCAGGTAATTTAAGGAGCCAGTGTCATGTATAAAGTCAGTTTATCTCGAAGGTGGTTGGTTCGTCAGCGGATAGGTAACGATCCGAACTTCACCACAGATGGCAAAGTAATATTTTGCCAAATCTGCCAAAAGCGAAAGAAACAATGCCCACAGACACAAAAGCTTGAACAAATATAAACACCTTCTATACTGCACAGATAAAGTCGCATTAAGCGGCTAGGTGCTATGCAGATAAACATACCATACAGGAGAACCTGTACGACCTGTTCTCGAATGCTGGAATGCAGGTAAGGATTAAACACCTGTTATAATGCACATAGCGTATAAACTATAATTTTATTTAGTATTTTCCAGGTGCCCTCTGGTCAAAAATCGCATTTTGAGTAGCACAAAGGATCTACAGGATATACCAGCAACATTCCTATAAAAAAGAGGACAATTAATAATAAAATTAATAAACAATAATAATAAAAAACTATTTCAGGCGGTTAAAGAACTAAAAAAACTTTTTTAAGATACAAAAATAACTAAAAAGTTAATTTTAAAAACCTAAAAATCCGGGCCCTAATTATGACTACAAATCTTCATATAAATATGTTTTACTAGCCAAAGTTCAAAAGTACGTGAATAATTTTTAAATTCCATCATTTAAAATGTCTACCTTTTAAAAATATTTATTAATTTTTAAAAAGTAATAACTTTAGAACTGTTTGAAAATATATGACAGACTTGTTTTCCTTTTGGGAATCTCCGTAACAAATTTCAGAAGAGTTGGATAAAACCTGTATCGGGTGTTGCATTTTCAAAAATTGAATGTGTTGGAAAAAGTTATCAAAAAGTCCAAACTCAAAAATTAAAACCATTTTATCCTGGATTTTAACGTACATTATACATAAATAGGTATATATAATATAAAAAGTCAAAAAACATTATGACTTTATGACCCCTTAAAAATGTTATAATTATATTATGCAAATGACAATTTTTTTGCAAGACTTTTGCTAAATTTAAGTGGTGCATTCCCTTAACTTGCTCAACTATAAGCTTGCCCAAAATGATGAAGAAATAAAAGAATAAAAGCATGAAAAAGACAAAACACCTGATAGTGTAAGAAACACAGGACATATGTAATACTCGTATAAATAGTAACCCAATAAGAATACCAAAAAAATTACAATTGAACAAAATCATAGAATACGTTAATTTCTTTATAAAGGTATAGTAGCCCCCCTCTGTGGTGTGGGAGTAGCGTTTCTGCCGCACATTCAAGAGGTTCCGAGTTTGAATCTTGGTTAGGGTAAGTTACTGGATAAGGTTTCTGCGGCGTTTTCTCTTATGCTGAAAGATGGATGTCGGGTAACCGAACTCCATCGACCCTGGGTTCATTTCAGCATTATTTCACCCATTTCTTTCACCGCCCGATATGATATATATACACGCATATATACACACACAGAATGGAAATGTGCTTCTTAGAAGCGTTACAAAGAAGTATAATGGCATTTTGTTCTTTGATCAGTCGATTTCGAAAAAAAATAAGTTTGTTACTTGTAAGATGCGTAGAGTAACTTATTTCTGACATAGCTTCGGTAGTAATGGGACATCACACAGGGTTTCGAAATAATTAATCACTTAAAAGACGTGAAGGAATACTCTGAGCTGTTCTTTCAGACGTGAAATAAGTCGACAACGTTGCGTTGACGTTGGTCAGGGAATTGACTTGGTTTGTGGATGTGAACAAGTCGGTCGCTTTTGCTTTCGTGTAATGTTTTGGGAGCTAACGCATGTGATTGGCCTACACTCGCAAAGTAAATACGGAAGGACAAGGCAGAGTATTTGTGTTCTCAAGAAACACCGTTACTGTGTTTATGTACTGAACTAGGGAAAGTGACACCCGCACAATCTGCAGTGTTGCCAGCTTGTTTTCGAGAAAACTAAAATATCTCCATAGGAAATAGAGACAAAAATGTAAGATACAAAATGTGTTCCAAATACCAAGATGTAGCACTGGTTTAAATTAATGTAATGGGTTCCCTTCCACCATTACACACACACACACACGGCCCGGGTTCGATGCCAGGCAACCGCATGTGGGATTTGTGGTGAACAAAGCGGTGCTGGAGTGGGTTTCCTCCGGGTTCTCCGGTTTCCCCCGCCATCTCATTTCACCGGTGCTTCATCTTCATTCCATGTATCATCAGTGTCACCGCCTGCGATGCCTTTTGTAGTAAAAGCGTACGTTAAGTACTACAAAAAAAAACAGGCACACACATGAATACTGAATTTTAAAATCTACCAATATAGATGGTGTCTTAAGTTTAACTAGCCTTTAAGCAGAAGTTTACATACGGTCAAAATAATATTGAATGGTATGCCTAAGTTTTTAAACATAACCAAAACGTGGGGAAGAATTCCTCGAGCTGCTACCATCACATCCTTCAGAAAAAAAAAATGTTTTATAATAATGTATGGTTGCTACATGGGTTTGTTTCATTGCCCTGTTTAGTTCCTTAGAAGTTTCATTGAGCAGTTTAAGACAAACAATGAAGTGTCATTTCTAACATTTAAGGCATATCTGCAGTTTAAATACTTCTTGTCCTGTGTGGTTCATAGTTTTAACTTCAGTGTCTTTTACGAATCACTACAGTGCTTCATCACAAAGCACTTTTTAAGAGTATAATTAAATAACTGTATTTCAGGTAACAATATTTTGTCACTTCACCTGAAGGATCTAACGTATTTTTATTTGAAGGTTCTTTTTCATAATAACATAACGGAATAGAAAACTCTATTGGCCGTATTAAACACCCGGCAAAAGTCATATTTCATTCTCTTAATACACAGCTTAAGGATCCAAGATACACAAACAAATTTACCACAAACAGAATACCTTCTTGATAAGCCACTTTTAATGTATGATATAGTTCAATAACAACGTTTGCTGTAAATTCAAGATGTCCTCTCGTTTTAACTGTCTTTGACCACTACAAACTCCCATAAATATTCCTTGTAAATTATATTTATTAACTCACGATAAATATTTGCTAGATGATTACTGATGCTTAGATATATACAACGTGTACACACAGTATATAATAATTGTTAATATCATAAGTCACTGTATAGAGGCGATGTGATGGAAATTAAATAAACGAACGCTTATATAGCAATCGTTTACAATATGCGCTCTTGGGAAAACAAAGAAAGGCGTGCATAATGAAAAGTGTTAACATAACGGCATAAAATTAACGCAACATCACAAAGAAAAATTTAAATACAAGCCAATCGCTGCCCAACATTGCAGTCTGCGAAGCTATTATAACAATACAGGTGGCAGAAAAGGTAGTATCAGGCAGATGTTGATTACAAGAAAATTAAAATGAAAACTAATTCTTTTCATTGTCATGCCAATATCACAAACATGTGCTACTTTAGTAGAAATGTATAAGATTTCTTTTTCTTTCAGAAAACAAATTATTCGTTTTCCGTGTTACGGGAAGCTTAGGATGTCCTAAAGGAAGTATGACTGAAGTGCATGTGCGTAAGGCTCTTAGGTGTGTTTGTGTGTGCGTGTAACAGAGGGGGACACCTCGATCCACTGCGACCCCGACATGGATTTATTGCGGGCTACCAACACCTCCCCCCTCAGGGGAAAGGGATGAGGCGAAGTGAGAGAAAAAAATGGAATTTAGTGGGTTGTAGATATAGAATTGTAAGTGGATGAAGCAATGTTTTGGAGAAAAATTTAATTTGCATTTTTGGACAAAAATTTCGGTAGGTGTGAGGAAAAGCCTGTTCATTTTTCCTTAACTGGAAGCTAGTCAGAGAGCGGAGCCAGCGAAGCCCAGAAATACGTAGGAGTCCCTAACAGTTCCATATATTGAGACCTGGTGCACAACCGAAGTGTGTACTCCACCCAGGGAGAGGGCGACGAGGGGCTTGGGCAGTAACTTCCAGGGAGGGCCAGAGAACATTGTTACAGTGCGCAAGCAACTATGCCATCTGTCCGCAATCGCTGGAACGCACCGCGCTACCAACTAACCCTGAAAAATGAGGTAGGGAAATGAGAAACGAAAGGAAAGGAATTCTCCACGATTAATGCACCCCAGAATTCACCTAAGTGACACGGGAGAACCACGGAAAAACTCATGTCACACTGCGCTGCCATGGGGATTGAACCCGCAACCTCCCAAATGCAGGCCACAGATAGATTAATTAGTTAATATGGTGTCTTAACAGAATCTTGTTCCAAAATCTATCGGTTAGCTTCTCTGCAAAAAGTTCAAACACAAGGACTTCTGTGGCAACGTAACCAATGCAATAACACCAACTATGGCCGTAGCTTTACTGTGGTTATACTTGGCCGTACTAAATAACTTAAATAACAGGTAAGCGCAAGACTTCGATTATATACGACTGAGGAGACATTTAATTTGTATGATTAATCGACAACTATAAATTCAAGACTGCTAAACATAAAATTTAATGGTTTCCTCGGCTCTTAAAGTCTCAACTTCAGACTGCACAGCTACTTGTGAAAGTGATAGGTTGATGTTTTGCTGCTCTTGGAGAGCAATAAAATCTAAGCCACTCTCATCAGCTTTCCGCTAGAACGACTCCCTCCAGACCGATATTTCGTTGTGACGCGCTTCAGCTCTGGTAATACTATTGGGAACCTCTGGCTTCAAATATTTTATTGCTATGAGAACGATGTGACTTTTGTACCTGCAAAACACGACATACTTTGTTTTTCTGGCTATCGTTCATTGCAAAAACGGTAAAATGTGTTCATAAGTTAAGGAACCTTCACTTCAGGTCATAGATTTACCTTAATGTTTTTCGATCCCCGCGGGCGACCCATGGATCTTTCTCGGGGGTTTCCCCAGGTCGTGGATACTGAAAATATTAATTACAACCCCTGAATTTTCTGTCCCTTTATTTCACTTCACTACCATGTAAAGCGTAGCTTCGGGTGGGGATATTTTCTTCAAAATATTCGTGTCACATCCTTGAAAGACATTAAACTTAAATACTAACTTTGGTTTTTAACCTACTTTTCGTTTTTGAGTTATGCTGTCCACAGACTGACACACGGACTATTTTCTAAAAATGCCTTTTTGGATTTGGGGGTCTCAAAACATATATTTTCGGTGAAATCTCGACATCGAATTTTTGGGTGGAATATAATACTTCCATCTACTTACCAGTAGAGAAAGTTTCTTTCTCTACTCTTGTACTAACCATTCTTAGAAACTCTTATTTCCATATCTTCTTCGTGTTGGTTGAGATAAACATTTGTACATATTATCTTATTGCTCGTTTTCTTGCAACGGGAATATGAGAATACAGTAGGCTTTGAGCCATAATCTTAAAACTTTGAGATTCCATTCTCTTTGCACGTCTTAGACACAAAAAATGAATCACGGTCTTCCATTTGACGTAATTTGTTTTCCAAAACTCGCACAAATAACAAGAAATATCTCCAACACGGTTCACTCCACAAAAAAAAAAAATTTATTCAGACAACTTATGTCTTTTAAAAAGATCTACATTCTTTGTACAGTAAGATTTGGTCTATCTCTTACGGTTTACCTGTTATGCAAAAGTTATCCAGAGTAAACAGGACTTCATGGGCTATAACCAGTAAATTCAAGATATACATTTCATTTGTCAAAAAACTATCTCAAACATATGGCATTTTAATCACAATCGTTGGAGACATTTTCAAGAAAATTTTCGAAAAATGCTCCATGTAAAGAGTAGTTTAGGGTAGGGCAATTTTCTTCAAAATCTTCGTGTCTCATCCTTGAAAGACAAACTTAAATACCAACTTTGGTTTTAACCGACTTTTCGTTTTTGAGTTATACTGTCCACAGGCTGACAGATAGACACACACACACACCCACACCCACACCCACACCCACACACCCACACACCCACACACCCACACCCACCCACCCACACACCCCCCCCCCCCACACACACACCAAAAATATGATGTGCTGCACTCACTTGACTTTCCCTACTCTTCTACAAACTATTTGTACAAATTCTTATTCCTGTATCTTCTTCGTGTTACTTGAGATAAACATTTGTACAAATTATCTTATTGCTTATTTCCTTGTAGGTGGAAGGGGAATGTTAGAATACAGAAGGCTTTGTGCGATAGTCACATCTTTTGAAGCTTTGAGATTCTCTTCTCTTTGCACACTTACCATATTAAAAAAATGAACAACGATGATCCATTCCACGAAAGTTTTAAGTTTTCCGAAACTCGCACACATAATAAGGAATATCTTCGAAATGGTTCACCCTACAAGAAAATTCATTGAGACATAAATTGTGTATTTTAGCAAGATCTACATTTTTTGTATAGTATAATTTGGTCTATCTTAAACGGTTTACCAGTTATGCAAAAGTCGTCCAGAGTAAATACGACTACAGGGGCTATAGCCAGAAAATTCAAGATATAGATTTCACATGTCATAAAAATATCTCAAACATATGACATTTCAATCAAAATCGTTAGTCATTTTCAAGAAACACAAAATTTTCGAAAAATGTTCCATGTAAAGGGTAGTTTAGGGTGGGGCTATTTTCTTGAAAGTCTTGGTGTCGCTTTTTCGACTTTTCGTTTTTGAGTTATGCTGTCCACACACACACGCGCACACGCACACGCACACGCACACAGACCATTTTCTAGAAATGTTTTTTTTTTTTTGGGGGGGGGGGATTCAGGAGGTCTCAAAACATATATTTCCGGTGAAATCTCAACATCGAATTTTTGGGTGAATACAATACTTCCTGTACTGTACTAAATATAGTAAAGAAAGTAAAAAGGTCCTAGAGAAAACCCCGTGAGAATATTATGCACGTATGTACGCCATAAATGACATTTGAATGCGAATCCATGAAAGTTGATTCGTGTGATTCTTCCGTTATGCATCTGTCACTTCATATGACGTTGAAAGAAGCTTTTCTAGCTTCAGAGTTACTATTCAACGTGAAAATGTCTGTTTAGGCAAATTAGTACATTAACACTTTTCGATTGGAAAAGGATGAGGAATTTATTTGCTGTCGTGGAGGTATGTGACTTAGTGACTAGCCATTAACCTAACAAATTCAGTCAATAAGCTTCTCTCTGCCGAGAAAATGCTGTTGGGAACTCACAGTTGAGGGAAACTGAAATCAGTGCTTGTTTGTTTACCGGTATTTGCCTAAAACGCAGCACGAATCTCTCTCGTTGCGGCACACTGATAAAAGATTCGTAAACACACGGCATTCCAACTTCAGAGCAGCATTTGTTTAATAATACTATTTACTTTTGCATTTCTTTTGTTCTTAACCTGCTTGGCAAATATTAGTTGCAGAGTGCAGAGGAAAACAAAAGAGTAATGCGTCAACATATAGCTATAGTCGTTGGAAAACGGGTTATGACTTCCCTTACCCACTATAGTTTAGTTTATATACGTCTTAATATTGATAAGAAGTTTGAAGGCAAATTTAACAGTAGTGAAATAACGATTGCCGACTCTATTCAAAATTTCTGGTGTGCGGAAAATCAAGGAAATGACAGTAGCGTTAATGCTCTTCTTCATATGGAATAAAAAATCTGATGTGTTGTACTTACATGACTTTCTCTACTCTGGTACTAACCATTCTTACAAACTCTTATTCCTATATCTTCTTCCGGTTAGTTAAGATAAACATTTGTACAAATTATCTTATTGCTTATTTCCTTGTAGGTGCAAGGGGAATGTTAGAATACACTAGGCTTTGTGCGATAGTCAAATGTTTGAGATTCTGTTGTCTTTGCACACTTAACATATAAAAATGAACAACGATGATCCATTTCACCAAAGTTCTAAGTTTTCCGAAACTCACACACATAACAAGGAATATCTCCAAAATAGTTCACCCTACAAGAAAATTTATTGGGACATAAATTGTGTATTTTAGCAACATCTACATTTTTTGTATAGTATGATTTGGTCTATCTAACGGTTTACCAGTTATGCAAAAGTCGCCCAGAGTAAATACGACTACAGGGGCTATAGCCAGAAAATTCAAGATATACATTTCATTTGTCATCAAAATATCTCAAACATATGACATTTTAATCAAAATCGTTAGAGCCATTTTCAAGAAAATCCAAATTTTCCAAACATTTTCCATGTAAAGGGTAGTTTAGGGTGGGGCTATTTTCTTCAAAATCTTTGTGTTGCATCCTTGAAAGACATTAAACTTAAATACCAACTTTGGTTTTTAACCGACTTTTCGTTTTTGAGCTATGCTGTCCACAGACTGACACAGACACACACGGACCTTTTTCTAAAACTGCTTTTTCTGGACTCAGGGGGCCTCTCGAAATCGAATTTTTGGGTGGAATACAATACTTCCCCTACTTACCAGTAAAGATAGTAAAAAAGAATGGGAAAACTGCATGACCGGAAGCGAACCCATTACCTTTTGGCGTTACGAATTAAGCCACAAGAGTAGTTAAACAGACGTCTCTAAGAGTTGGCTTCACAACGCAAGAAGGCAGCTAATTGTTGTCCAGTGTCGCACTGTCAAGTGATTAGTTCGAGATTTGAGAGACATTTGTGGCATTAAATCTTGAAAACGCTGATAACGACCGCCGAAAACCGATATTTGTGTACTCGGACATTCTTTTCACCTGGATTTGCTGTAACGCCGATAATCACGTGCTACCAATACGTTTAACACATATAACTGTGCTATCTTTAGCCACAGACCATACACTGCCTATCTCAAGTTACTTATATTATCACATCTACATCTCTCAAGTTATTTATTAACTTCCTGCAGTTTTACTAGAGACTTCGGAACATTGCTTAAGATTGAATCCGAGCTTCTCCCTAAAAGGAGTCATTGTGTGTTTGATAGTAAATGTACCGAGGCTTAAACCTTGTAAAACTCTGCACAGACTCGGAATTTCAAGCTTTGTGGGGCTGCATATGAAGCTAAACCCTATTTTCCGGTACAGGACATTTGAATTTAAATGAGATCTGCTAATTTCTCAGCACAGGGGATTTAGAAAACATTGTAGGTGGAAAAGCCAGGAGTTTCAAGGACCCCACCCCTCGTATTAATGAGCTTGCAGTCGCCCTATAGTATATTTCCCCCACTTTTTACTTAGAGTATTGATGAATAGGAGAATTTTAAGTGCTTTTGAGTGGATATCATTGTGATCACAAAAAAGGTTACAATGATGAATGGAACCCTACGGCTTGGTTATTTAAGCTAATAACATCATAACTTCGCCGTTTTATTATTGTTCTACTAAACTAAACCCTATCGCAACAGCCCATGAAGAGTCGAGGCTTACCGCCCAGCCGCTGCGTCCCCCACCTCTGACCAGTACAAACCTGGGGCCACTACTTCTCCAAGCAGCTCCTCAGTTGGTCCCCCCCCCCGGGATCTAACGAGGCTGAGTGCACCCCGTGCCAGACCTCCCAGAGGGGATAAAATCCCCATGATGGTACTGGGGATCGAACCCTGCCTCCGCGCCAGAGGCAAGCGCGCTACCAACTGCGCGGTGTATATTATTATTCTTTTTTCTAAAATAATACGAAGGAAAACTAAATTAAACTCCGAAATTCCAACTGTAAAGAATATTATTTTTTACTTTCTCTGCTGCTTTGTGTACATAGAGGAAGTACTTTTTCCTCCATTTATATGCCACCTTTAACTTCTATGTCAGGCACCGACAGTGTTTGCCCGATCGAGACTCGCTGCTAGCTTAGAGCCTCAGCGCGGCTCTCTGGTTACGTAAGTGGCGTGCTTTATTGATGACAACTGTGCAGTATGCCAAATTAACTTCAAAAATCTATTAATAGTAAACCTATATTCTATATTTATAACATTACAAAGTGCGTGTGTAGTTATACATATTTATTCCAAGTTGTTGTATAATTTATCATACATAGTACTATGTTACACTTGCAGCAGAATACATTCGCTCTGTTTATCCAATTGATGAATTTATGTTATACCTATGCAACGACAATTACAATAGTTAAAGGTGTAGCTGATGAGAATAAAATATCAATTATGAAATACAAGAAAATTAAACTGCAGCGCATATTAAATCGCTTATATTTGTTGGTTAGTTTTCTGTTGACCAGCTTGTGAATATTTGGGGAGATATTTCGTGCTGCCTTAATTCTAAGCACTTCATTACGATGTCTGTCCCTTCTACTGAAGGAGTATAGTGGGGACATCCGCTGAATACGTAAACGTCTCCAAAGAGAGAAGGTTGGACATCCCTGATTTAAACTGACCAGCTGCAAATGCCGAGTAAATCCGATGACCCGATGTGACTGTTATAAGATGTGCTCTATTCACCGTGCAATCAATCCCTGGAGTCAGACCCCTACTTATCAACTATTCACAGTACAATTTTACTCTTAAATGGCAGAACACTTGCATCTCAATAGCAAGAATTCAATTGTCTTAGAATCTGCGTCGATTATCGCAACCTTGGGATTGAACTTACTGGTAAATGTGGGAACTTTTGCTCGACCCAAAACAGCTGCTTAGTCGGTCTGTTTTAAGACCATTCCTGGAGGACCTACGAATCAGAATGATGCTGCCAGCAACGTGTCCATATAAGGATATCATAAAGGGAATAAACCAAACCAAACCAAACCAAAAGGAAAAAGAGACAAAAAATGTTTCACAACAGACGCTATGGTGAACAGATATACAATTATAGGCTTAGCGACACATCATAAAATGTGAAAGACAAGGTGATTTCATAGCCTAGTGACTTGTGCGAGTACAAGATATGTGATCAAAAGTGCGAGTGATATCACTACAAGCAATGTAGAATGATTTGATGAAAGACAAAACATTATATACAACTAGAATGCATTTTCGAGCGCAATTTACACTAGATACATTACGAGATGCTATTTTCAATATATCGCAACATATTCACAACATAACGTTTTAAAAGTGTTTTACCTTAATTAGGCATTAAAGGAGAATTGTGCCTTTCGCTTACAAATGACACATTAAGTATTATATTACCATTGTATTATAATTGTGTATAACTATACACCAGTTGCATACAGATTTTGGTTAATTTTAAAATTCTTTGCTCTTCAATAATCTTTAAACGCCATTTCACCTGCAATGAGGTCTGTGTAATGTTCTATAACTGATAAATCACAAAAACTGTTTAAAGCTACCAATTTATTTCACATAAACTTATCTTGCGACATCAGCATTTCAGATGTTGGTTATTGGTGTAAAATTTTCAATTACTTCTCATTATTTAGTGTTTCTTAACCTGTCATGGAAAGCTTAGATATGGAATTTCTAGGTCAATATATAGATAAAGATATGATTATTGCTCCAGCCTCCTGCATCTCCTTTGTGCCTATAAGGGTATCTGTGAGGAAACTAACATTGAAAACAGCTATCTCGATAACAATGTAGCATAGTTCGTAGAAGGTATATAAAAATGAATGGCTGGAGGTGGTCATGTGAATGCAACACATCAGAGTCAATGCCAATTCTGTATGAAATATTCAGAATGAAAGTGATATGAGTGCGTAGAACTTCCGTATGATAGACTCAAATGTGACAATTAAAAAGTCCTATAAGAAATGTATCTATCGTGATACAGAAAGTAGATAACTGAAAATTATTGAATACATTATCTGCAGAGTCTGGTAGCAGTGTGGGACTGAACAGGTGATTGCTTACTATAACAAGTGGAGGGCTGTTTTCTTTCAAGCTTTCCGAGCATTATTCAGGAAGATAGTTTTACTGTCAACATTTCTCACCTTCCGCTCTACATACATGCCAATGTTTCCACGCGTATATACACAGATTTATTCAAAATCACATGCTGAAATTGAATTATTTAGTATAAACTTGTGGCTAAACCACTCATTTTAGCAAAAACACAGAAAAGACATGAATAAATACCTCCCTTTTAAACTTCTAGTTCCCTATCTAATTCAGAAGTAAACGATAAAGGAACGGTTATATATGCATTTTTAATGACTTAGCCTGGGTTCTATTTTACATCCCAGGCTATGTTTGCCTTTATTGAGTATTTTAGGTTGTTTACATATTTATCGTTTGTTACAAGATTGCACACAATAATAGTCTTAATTCCACCGTTTTAGCTTTATAGCCAGTCAGAGGATATGTATGTATGTATGTGTGTGTGTGTGTGTGCGCGCGTGCGTGCGTGCGTGCGTGCGTGCGTGCATGCATGTATGTATGTATTTATTTATTGTCTGCGAATGGGTATTACCCGGTGGCAGAGTTAAATGTAAAAATTAAGGTTAAAAACAAAGTGCACAAACAATAGTAATACAATCATAATACAATAAAGAACAATAATAAAAATATATATGAAATGCACTAACTACTAATTAACACTTATTAATTAATTATCCTGTCAGTATAACCAATTTAAATTTAGCATTAGTATTCACCATCAGTTCAATACATGTCAAAAATACACGTGCGTAAACTTTATGGTAAATTACACAGCATTTGCTTGATTTACGATATTTTTTCGAAAATTTCTTCACAGATAAAGGACAGCCCTGAAAGACTGCTACAGGTAATTCATTCCATTTCTCAATGGTTCTATTGACAAAGGAGAACTTTCCTACGTCGGTTCTGTGGCTTCTACCTTTAATTTTATACAAATGATCCTTTCTTCCGTAATATGTAGGGTTGTCCAATCTTTCACTATTACCCACCCATGCATTTGAACCACGATATGCTTGAAATAATGCGCATAACCTCTGCCTCTTACGCCGGACTTTTAGAGGCTCCCATTCAGTCTCCTCCCCTTTTTAGGCCCAAAAGATTTACCTCGTTTTATAAATTTTATAGCCCTTCACTGTATTCTTTCTAGCTAATCAATTTGACTAAGTCTATATGGGTCCCAACATACTGCTCCATATTCCATAATCGGCCGCACCAAAGATTTGTAGGCAATTTCCCTGGACCTTCCGCTCCCCTATTATAACTGATACTAGTTATTTACTACATTATACTAACTTAAGGCTAGGGTTATAAAGCGCGTTTCACCCTTAGAAGACAGTACACGTTAAATGGAGCGCAGTGTTGCAACATGTACTAGTTGCGAATCTTTCTCCGCGCGCGATCCCGAGGTGACCAGAGTCCTGTACTTAGTCCTTCAATTGCTGCTTGACGAGATGGGCACCTCCATGCCTTTGTTACTGTATGACCTAAATTTACAAATGACTCGTCTGTATAAACAATTGATTTCCCCTGGTCCCTAAACCTTTTTACGTATTTTAGATATTTATGTCGCCATCTGATGGTATCGTCTCTTTCTATTAATATGCACTTCTTACCCCTTCTTTCATATTCGGACCCCAAATCATGTAAGAACCGACTAAGAGTGGCCCTTGAGAAATTTGGTAGGGTCTCATCACTGTTGACCCGTGACAAAATTATATTCAGCGTGGGTGGAATATTTGCAAACAGTAAAGAATGAACAATTCCCCGCACTCCACCTTGCACTATTCAATCATATTGCGTTAACCTAGCGTTTTGTGTAGTCCCGCCCTTTTTGCTTTCTTTTTCGATGGCGTTCTTAGAGACCTTTCATTACTTGCTTTTTAATCCTATACACTACTGCTTCTGAACACTCAACAGCCTTAGCTGTTTCTTTTACTGCCTTACACGCATTTTACTTCAAAAATAATCTAACACATTCATAATTATTTGGCGTTCCTTACTTCTTAATTTACCAACATATCGTCTCTTCCTAGCTTCCCCCTCCATAACTACAATATTTTCAAAAATATTAAACAAATAACGCAATAACAGCTCACAGTTACACACACGGCTTCTTTCGAACTAATGTTAGTGCTGCTCCTTATACTATCTTCTGTGTCAGGCCTGGCGCTGAATAGATGAATACCTTTTGTTTGCCTTACTGGATAAAAGAAAGAGGTTACTTCTTTTGGTTTATTTTAAAAACTTTCTCCAACCTTCCTCAACATTTGTTCTCGCTGGTTCCCTGATGTAAACTTAATAACAAAAAAGTTTCACACTGCGTAACTTTTGCAGTGCACAGATATAAAATTTTCCGAAAACATTTAATTTAAAAAATTATAACACTTAACTGGGTAAACATAGAGTATTCAAAGTAGGCAGGTAGTAGCACTATGGTCTACTCTGCCTAAGTAAAAAATATAGATGCATTCTAGCAGTTAGTTTGTTAGTTAGTGCGTGATGAGTGTAGAAACAGCAAATATCGGACTTCTATTGAAAAAAACGTTTTCTGAAGAAATTTGGGCCTATAGAAATGTATAATGACTCTAAAAAGGATATAACCTGATATAGAAAAAAATTCTGCATAGGATAATGTGTTCAAACCTGAAATTTATAACAAATGAATATTTATACCATGCTATTAGTAATCTGGCAACAGTGCGAGGGTAGAAAAGGACGTGGCTAATGGCAACTTGTATGCTCTAGATAGAGACAGAGATGTCCCATTTAACTCCATACTGTCTTCTAAGAGTGGAACGCTATATAGTACTATATCTTCATGGTCCACATAGTGTATATCACAGAGTATTATTCAAGGTAGGTTTCACACCCAGTGTTGCCTAGAATCAGTTTTCATCTGGGTTGGTTGGTCATCAGATGTTATCTATGCAGTCTTCTATACGATAGTTCCTGAAGACACTTAGGAAGTTGCATTACTTAGTCCGTCAAGCCAGGTCCCTTACCGCCAGCTGTGCCGCTTTTACTTCCTTATATGTTATCAAACATTTACAATTTATTTTCTTATTTACGCATCCATGCACTACAGAGGGAAAATGGTAGAGAAAGTTATGTTTGAAGAAGTTGCCGTTAAAATCAACCCTTAACCCCGTGTACTGAAACTAGATCATTATAACAACGATTATCCAAAATGTACTAATTTGTAACTTCCTGGCACGTTCGGCACTTTTTATAATTAATTAACATCAAAGCAGACATTTTGTTTTGTACATATGACATATCCCAAAGCATTTATTACTCGTAAAGTTTATTTCTTGGTGGACTTGGGTTGTGTGGATGTGATTGCAGAGGTAAACAGACCATAAACAATAGCGTTATCGTGTTATGTTTGCAGAGCTACACCACAACGAGTTAAGTTATGGCGGCGGGTACGGATATGGCGCCGAGGAAGGTGATTATCATCACTTGCCACATCATCATCATTACCACGATCATCACGTCCAGGATCATGGACACTACTATCATCACCAGCAGCATCATCATCCCTACGACCACGCGCACAAAGCCCTTGCTGTAAAGGGGCTGCTTATCCCATTAGCAGGAATAGCTCTTCTCGGTAAGTTGCATGTTATATATTACTGAAGCTGAAAACATTGCACTTGAACTTTAAACACTGTTAATACCGTGCATAAGTTGGCATGAGGTTTAAATCGAAAAAAAAATCTGTGGTGTTGCACTCACATGACTTTCTCTACTCTTGTACTAACCATTCTTACAAACTCTTATTCCAATATCTTCATCGTGTTAGTTGAGATAAATATTTGCAGAAATAAAATTATATTATTCGTTATTTCCTTGTGGGTGAAAGGGGAATATGGTAATTCAGTAGGCTTTGAGCGATAGTCAAATATTTTAAAGCTTTGAGGTTCTGTTCTCTTTACACATTTAACATATAAAAAGTGAACAACAATGATCTATTTCACGAAAGTTTTAAGTTTTCCAAAACTCGCACACATAACAAGGAATATCTCCGAAATTGTTCACCCTACAAGAAAATTTATTTCGACATAAGGTTTGTATTTTACCAAGATCTACATTTTTTGTGTAGTATGATTTGGTATATCTCAAATGGTTTACCAGTTATGCAAAAGTCGCCCAGAGTAAATACGACTACAGGGGCTATAGCAAGAAAATTCAATTCATTTTTCATAAAAATATTTCAAATATATGGCATTTTAATCAAAATCGTTACAGCCATTTTCAAGAAAATCAAATTTTCGAAACTTTACCATCTAAAGGGTAGTTTAGGATGGGGCTATTTTCTTCAAATCTTCATGTCGCATCCTTGAAAGCATTAAAATTAAATACCAACTTTGATTTTTAACTGACTTTTCGTTTTTGAGTTACGCTGTCCAGACACACACACGGACCTTTTTCTAAAAATGCTTTTTTTTTGGCTTCAGGGGGCCTCAAAACATATTTCCGGTGAAATCTCGACGTTTAATTTATGCATAGAATGCAGTACTTCCTCTACTATAGTAGAGAAAGTAAAACTATGCAATCGAATCCTGTACGATTCCCATTCGGGAGGTCCCGGGATGGAGCCCCGGCGATCGCGCACTCTGATTTGCCTTTTCCCGTCGTTTCCTGTAATCCAGGTGAACGCTGGAGTCCTTAACTTCATTCCTTTCCTTTCTTATTTCATTTACCTTGTCACTTTCCAGTTCCATTGTCAGCGCAGTGATACGGATGGCTGCGGACAGACGGTGCAGTTGCTTGCGATTTGGAAACGCTGCTCCCGCTTATGGTAACTTTCGTGCCTCTTTCCTGGTCACAATGTCGCTTCGACAGCTTCTCTGGGTAGCGGTGAGGAGATTCAGGTGTGTGTGCTCGGTGGCTCTCTGTCAACTGTTAGGGCAGGCACCGGCAAGGTTTACCCAACCGAGCCTTGCTCCAACTCGCTGCTAGCTTAGAGCCTCAGCGCGGCTCTTAGTGGCGTGCTTTATTGATGATGCAACTAACCATACAGTAGTAGGTCAAATTAACTTCAAAAAATGTATTAATACTGAATCAATATTCACATTTAGAGTATTAGAAAGTGCGTGTATGTAATTACACACATATTTATTCCCATTTGTCACATAATTTATCATTCTGTTTCTAAATTACATTTTATAATATAAGATCCGAAGACAAATATTACAATTAGGACACTTAAAGGTCTAAATGATCAGAAATTATGAATAAGTAACTTATGTAAATTATAAAATACGGAAACAAATTGCGACTTAATTAAAATGTTTTTATTTTTTGTTGGTTTGATTTCTGTTGACGAGCCTATGAATGTTTGGGGTGATAGTTTGTGCTGCCTGATTCTAAGCACTATATTCAGGCGTGAAAATCGTAAAAGAGGAAAAGATTGGTAAAAACCAACCATATGCACCTTCTTATTATACTTGCATTTCAGTTCCCTGACGCATTGAAAGTTAATTTCTAACTAAGTATGCAGGAACCGAATCAACATTTACTGCGAATGGTGTAGCAAATATATCAAATCGTGTTTCTAAACCTTTCAAGTCCTGAAAAGTCTTTCAAATTGATCAGGTTAGCCATGTCTTCAGCAAAAATGCATATACATGTATTGTCGTACCAAATGTTGAAACTCCACAGCTGTTCACTACGGTGACACCAGTGGCCCCTTCTCGGCAGGCAAACTGCGCCCACCGCTCTAAAGTAGTGTACCTGGTGGTGTCTGTGTACCTCCACACATCTCTGTTGCACTGCCTTCACTGTCCACAGACTGGGTTTTGAGTCTTCGCTTCAAGGGGAGTGGTAGCCTGCAATAGATCCATGCCAGGTCGCAGTCACACCTCCGCCACATTACCTCATACCTCATGCAATTGAATGACCAAATCATATCTAAAATATGTAATTATAGTTCAATT
This sequence comes from Tenodera sinensis, assembly GCA_030765045.1. Taxonomy (NCBI): domain Eukaryota; kingdom Metazoa; phylum Arthropoda; class Insecta; order Mantodea; family Mantidae; genus Tenodera; species Tenodera sinensis. Next base: position 45,002,636 of record CM060972.1, read on the forward strand.
ATCAGAGATGATAAATGCCAACATTCGCTCTGTAACATCTTAATTTAAACGTATCGAAAACAGAATAATTCAGCTGGTTATCATTTGAAACAAGAGAAAGCTTAGATAACATAGCCAAAAATTCAGTGTTTTATCTACTACAATAATAATCAGTTATACTTAAGTTGGTAGTTGCTAAACAACAAAAGCTATAGTTTATATTCTAAAAAAAAAAAAAAAAAACACACTAGGTTCAACAAAACAAAATACACTTCAATAATGATCATCTGTATCTTATTTTTCTTGATAATAATATGCATTGAAACCAAAACAATCTCCCCTATTAATAGCTACAATATTAAAACCATTACAAACTATAATATTTATTGGAGCCACATTTTCTCTATTATTCATTACTCTATTATTTTTCCAACTTTGCCCAAATTAAAATACATAAACAAATTTCGTTGACTTTTCTGGAAGTATATTAATAGTTGCATCTTGGACTGCTTTTAAACTTTTTCCTGATAAACCATAAAAATCACATTCTTCGCTGATTTGTACTTTAAATGCACATATGAACCAGCAACCAAAATTACAGAATATAAAAACAATGTTAGTAATATACCGTGTTATTTTTTTTCCCAAAGCCCACTTTACTTTTACTCTAGACATAGTTTCCGTAATAAGTTTCATTAAGTATATTTAATACCGGGTGGAGGGGAAGTCATTGCATTAACTTAAACCAGTGGTAGATAGTTTTGTCGAAAATAACCTGGCAACACTGGACTTTCCCTAGCTCAGTACATAAACAAAACCGTAACTGTGCGTATTGAAAACAAACTCTTACCCAGCCTTGTCCTTCCGTGTTTACTGTGCGAGTGTAGGCCAATCACAAGCATTAGCTCCTAAAACATTACTGAAAGTGAAAGCGCTCGATCTGTTTACATCCGCAAACCAGGTTAATTCCCCGACCAACCTCAACGCAACGTTGTCGACTTACTCCACCTCTCAAAGAGCAGTTCGGAGTATTCCTTCGTCTTCTAAGTGATTAATTATTTCGTAACCCCGTGTGATGACCCATAACTATTACCGAAATAAGTTACTCTACGCATCTTACAAGTAACAAACTTATCTTCGTACATTCTTGTGGAATTACGTATCCAATATGGATAAAAAGGAGATTTATGTTTTCTAAATCGGTTGATCAAAGAACAAAATACCACTCGACTTTTTTGTTTGTAATGCTTCTATGAAGCACATATTAGAAGGAATGTAATGATTTCCTTTCCACCATGTATACAATGTACACAAAAATACTCTTAACGTAGATAAAATATTGTAGATAATATGTTACAACATTAAGATTAGTAAGTTGCGACTCTTAGAATATTCCCTTCGTTCGTATTGTAACTTGAGCCTATCGTTACTAAACCTCAACTTTTGTAACTAGTGTTCTACATATCTATTTTCGACTAAAACATACCCCTTTAAAATGACAATTATTTTTGTCCAGAAGATGTTTCAGGTCACAGCTGTTGTAAATAAACCTTCTCATACATCTTAAGTTCTATGCCCAGCATTTTCATGCCTTCCACTTAATACTTTGTTAGGAGCTCAAAATAGCATTTTAAATCCCTTTACAAGGACAACCCAGTAAGCTCGAGTTATGTTATTTTCTCAACTATTTACATATTTCTGTCCTTTGAACGTGTTTGTAAAAATTCTGGTTCTATAACTGTGAGCAACGTTTATTTGTTGTTCTTTATCTGATTACGCTTCCTGTATGAAGGGCTGACATCTTACAAGCCTAAGCCCAGGATCAGATTATTGTTGGGGAGCAAATGACCCTATGGACCGGACAGGGACCTGGAAGCGGCTGCTCAGCCCAGCAACAGGTATGGAAGTACGGAAGAGGATGATATGAAATGCAGGCGAAATGGATGAATGGAAAAGTGATTAGAGCAATTTGTGGAATGAGAGCGTCGAAACTGGAGAACCCGGTCCCTTGGCTCGAACCCGAGCCGCCTTGGTGATAGATATGCAGTACAACCACTTGACAATGGCGCCGCCGTTTATTTTTCTATTAAATTAAACTAATTTATTATAAATATTATTTTAATTCACAAAGAACAAAATTAATCCTTTTATAGAAGGATACGCGGTTTATTTATGCTTGACAGGCAAATATTGTTTCGGAGATAAGTTTATTCAAACAGAAAACTTCCCTGGTTTTTATTTTATGCGCTATTCAATATAAACCCGGGCAGCCTCGCATATGGCCTATGATCTATGATCTATGTGAGGGTAGCACATGCTTTGATAACTGGTACCTTAGTATTTATCCACTTCGGTGTGTTAGTTTTTTTTTTTTTTTTTTTTTTTTTTTTTCCTTCTCTCTTCGTTTAACAGTATTACCACAAAATAGTTACAGAGCTGACTATCTGAATGTTTTTGTACCTGCGCCGCTAAATGAACAACCGCTGCCGTATATATTATCCGCTTTGTTTCACATCTACAGGCCTACGTAACGCAAGATTGTTATCCTTGCAAAGAGCGTTATAACTAGGTTCCGGTACACTAGTCGTTATCACGAGACCGTCATGCCTTTCGTCCTGCCTTCTGTGCTACTTCTACTTAAAGATACTAACTTACCCGAAAATACATTACTTTTAAGTCCACAAATGGGCAAATATTCGTGTAATACTGTTCATTACACTATACTCAATTAACAATGAAAATATCTGCGCTTATGGTCCAAACATGGTGTATATCGCAAAGTTTCACGGAGACGATAAAACCTTGATGGAAAGCTTAGAATAGGACACAAATCTTGAAACTAACGAACATTAACTATAATTAGCACACTTGAACTATTTGTCTGAGATCTAGAATTATCACCAGAAATTAGTTACACCTCTGAATGCAAAGAAATAAACTATTACATACGCTCTTATCAAAAGAAAACTTATTTGGTTCTTTTCTTCCATTATTCTGTAAGAAAACAAAATTTATGATTTTTTATTTGTTTATATGACAACTTTTATTTCAATTCATTGCTCAGAAATGAGAACTTTAATCTCAAAATTCATTCGAAACTGTTTAAACTTCCTTGTAGCAGAAATTTAAAAGCTGCTTCTATACAAGACGTACAAAATAAAGTTTAAAAATCTTAAATACAAGAATTTGAAGTAAGTCTCTGTATAAATAAAATAACCCCTAGCGTAACAGCCCAAAGCATACCGCCCGGCCGCTGCGTCTCCCATCCCTACCAGTTACAAGCGTCATAAGTGGGGTGCAGAACTGGAGGTGGAACGTGGTCAGCACCCCGAGCCCTCCTAATCCGTTATGCGGCCTTCGCGATGCTTCTTTTTGAAGTAGCTCCTCAATTGGCCCCTCAAAGACCTAACAAGGCTTAGTGCACACCGTTGCAGACCTCCTTACGCCGGTACCGGGTATTCAACCCGGGTCCTTAGTGGCAGAGGCAGGCGCAGAAAAAGGTTGCCCAAATTATCAAAAAAAATAGGTAGATGTATCACATTATATGTGAGAAAGACAAAGAAGAAGTGCAGACATGGATATAAAGATTACTTGGCGTCAGAATAGATTTAGACAAGCTTTACGGGAAAGAGATGGCATAAATTACCTTCCGGTCTTGAGGACTTTGTAATGAAACACCTCGTTCCCTGCATTGCGGTGAGACTTGTCGACACAATTCTAGGAAAGGCTGCACGACATGAAGGGATAAACTGCGCTTGGCCTCGTAGATTATACAGAAAAGCAGTGGCCTTAAGCAAACTAATTTGCTTGTGCGCCGCGATCGATAGGCAACTTCTTCTGCATCACTGCCTTGCAAACACTTACAGTTGTGTTGTACCAGGCTGACAGGCGTTCTGGCTAACGCACAGCAACAAGTTCACGTCAAGCTGTTTTTGCCAAGGCATCGTCATCTGTCATCTTCCAAAACCGCCGAATATACTCGGGAAGTTTTTCATTACGACTAATCGATGCCTTAATATTAAATTAATGTAACTACAGAAGTACCTTTTCAGGAGAGCTTTAAAAGGGAAATTAGCAGAAATTCTTTTTAATAAATTAAACAGTTGGAAAATTCAAAATTATCTCATGTAATCTATATATAAAAAAATTCCTTGAGTTGCACTCACATGACTTTCTCTACTCTTGTACTAGCTATTTTACAAACTAAACATTTGCAGAGATTATCTTATTGCTAATTTTCTTGTAGGTACAAGGGGAATGTGGGAATATAATAGGCTTTTAGAGACATTAAAATTTTTAAAGCTGGTCACTATATAAGGGCTTTGAAATTCAGTTCTCTTTGATAGAAAAAGACATAAAAAGTGAATAACTGCCTCCTATTTGATGAAACCTTGTTTTCCAAAACTCAAACAAATAATAAGGAATATTTCCGAAATTTTTCACTCCACAAAAAATGCATTTGGACATATTGTGTGTTTTAACGAGGTCTACATTTTTGTATAGTAAGATTTGGTCTATCTCTTACGGTTCACCAGGTATGCAAAAGTCATCAAGGGTAGGGATATAGTCAAAAAATTCAAAATATACATTTAATTTGTCATAAAATATCAAACATAGGACATTTTAACCAAAATCGTTAGCCATTTTTGAGGAAATAAAAATTTTCGATAACTTTTCTATGTAAAGGGTAGGTAGTTTAGGATGAGGAATTTTCTTCAAAATCGTTGTGTATCGCATACTTGAAAGATATTGAGCTTAAATAGGTACCAACTTATCGTTTTTGAATTATGCCATTCACAGATACACAGACAGAGAGAGATCTTCTCCTAAAACTGCTGTTTTTGGATTAAAGGGGCCTCAAAACATATTTCTGATGAAATCTCGACATAGAAATTTTGAATCGAGTACAATACTCCCTCTACTAATTATACATAGTAGAGAAAGTACAATGAAACTGTAAATTTTCAAAATAGATCCACAATGAATTTTGTTTTCATATATGGGATACATAAATATAAATCAATCGCGAAATACGTTAATTTAACACCAAACTAACGCACTTATTCTGTAAATCTTAAGCCACCCAATGGAAATGTAACCCAAATGTAGCTACAAAACCAAAAACTCTGATGTGTTGCACTCACATGACTTTCTCTACTCTTGTACGAAACATTCTTACAAACTGTTATTCCTATACCTTCTTCGTATCTTATTGTTAGGTGCAAGTGGAATGTTGGAATACAGTAGGCTTTGAGCGATGGTCAAATGTTTTAAAGCTTTGAGATCCCGTTCTCTTTGCACGCTTACCATATAAAAAAATGAACAACGATGTTGCATTTGACGAAAGCTTTAAGTTTTCCGAAACTAACACAGATAACAAGGAATATCTCCGAAATGATTCACTCTACAAAAAAATTATTCAGACATAAATTGTGTGTTTTAGTGAGATCTACATTTGTTGTACAGTAAGATTTTGTCTATCTCTTATGCATTACGAGTTATTCAAAAGTCATCCAGAGTAAACAGAACTACATAGGCTATAGGAAGAAAATTTGAAATATACATTTCATTTGTCATAAAAATGTCTTAAACGTACGGTATTTTAATCAAAATCGTTAGTCATTTTCAAGAAAATCAAAATGTTCAATATCTTCCATGTAAAGGGTAGTTTAGATTTCTTCAAAATCTTCGAGTTACATACAGACAGACACACACAGACCTTTCCTAATTTTTTTTTTTTTTCGGGTTCAGGGGGTCTTGACATCGAATGTTTGTGTGGAATGCAATACTTCCTCTACCTACCAGAAGAGAAAGTAACAAAAAATTGGGTGGGATAAGAAAACATTTTGGAATTGGGTAAAAAACAGAGGACGGAAGTGGTATGGTCTAGTCTGGGAGTGTGAAAAAAGCAAGGTTGTTGTCAATGCTGTTAGGAGAATTTGCCTAATTCTGAGAAGAGGAATACACATTCATGCAGCATGTTTGGAGGCGGAGAATGCTAGAAATAATACCCCCGGAGTATTTTTGGTTCCCAACGTCCCATTCTGGGACTTGATCCAAATATCCAAAACCGTCCAAGCTGGAGACTTAAGGACATCCGGTATGCAAAACTTCTTGAAATTGGAATATTTTTTCTCATTTTTTCTCCCTCCTTTCTGATTAACTTCCTTTACGGATCATATCTTTACGTAAGTTATACTACCAAAAATAAGTCTACGCAGTGTTTTGTTAGGTTAATTTTATTTTCAAGCTCTTTATCAAAAGTTAGCTTTTTTATACAGAAAAGTGTTTTTCTTTAAAACTATCAAACTTAGTTCAAATTTACCCCAATAACTTGATAGCATTAGATACAAGTTTTAATATAATAGTTTTAAAATATTTAACAGGAATGTAGGATGGTTAACCAGATTTTTTTGGTTAAAAAGATCCTGTAATTAAACAACATTGTAACTTATAAACTAAAAGATATTTAAAATGAAAACCATGTTGAGTGTGTATGAAAGTTTTTAGTGTCATTCAGATTTCACTGTAAGAAACTTCATGATTAAGATTGTTGGTTTCGAGCAGGGGCGGGAAGCAATGCACTCGAGGTGTAAATTTACCCTCCCTCTCCTCTCTCTTTCTACAGCCAGGTAGAGCCAACTAAACCGGTTCATTCTGGCTATAGTCGCGTAGCAGTGTTAACAGTGCAGTGGCGGCTTGGATTTGCAGCAAGAGTGAACGACGAAGATTTGATCGGAACTGGAAGAACTTTTTTACCTTTCTTCTTTTCCCTTTGCATAGACGAAACCACTTATATTAAAGATCCATTTACATATAATACTTTGGTGGTCCAAGATGAACTGCGATTGGAATTAAGCTTCAAAGCGATACACTACTGCGCAGTTCAGGAAAATATGGCTTGGATTTCCCCAAGATGCTTCTTTTTGTAAACAAATTACTGGCCATATTTGCTACTACTTAACAATGTGAACTGTTTAGAATATTGACACTATGCCAATATGAACCGTCTAGCACGGTCCCTACTTCCTTCGCTCATGTTATCTACTGCCATCATTGTGTTTTCCTAGCCAACTCTTGAATTCAAAACTGTGCATTTGATCACGTCGCAAAAGACGTTTCGCCCTCTTTCCAGTTTTTAAGTAGATGTTTAATATCTATTATTCCTGATGATGTAGGATAGTTATACCTTGATGTTTCTTGGCTTGCTGATAAGCTGCTGGTTTTGAGTCAATGTAATATTAAGCTCATGTTAATAACACTATTACTGCAATGAATATTGCTTTTCATGTCATTTATTTGGCTTCAGGAGCAGCAGCTGCCTTTGTGTCAAATCCCATTCTGCTACAACTGGGAGTAATCACTGGTAGGAGGAGACGCAGAAGTGCCGCATCCTCAGTAGGCCCACAGGAGACCGAGGCAATGCAACAACAACTCAACGACCTGGTCCTCCTGGAGCGCTTCATTACACAGGTATATTCATTAACTTGACATGCTCTGAAACTTGGGATTTGTAATATCGGTACTTCGGTTGTGATGATAGACAATCACACATTGACTTTATTTTATCATTCTTGCACAATTTATTCTTACAAACGCTTAGGCCCGCTTGCATGAACGTTAATCTGAGTTTAACTAACTGAAAATCATCTTCACCCAAGCTTAAGTTAGAACTTTGGTTGTATTAACTTTTACCTGATGTTTATAGCATCTTGATCAACGATCAAATCTGAGTGGTAGTGAATTTTCTCCATAGAACTTACATAAACAGAACTATAGAAAGAAGAAATAAATAATACAGCTTTAAATAAAACAATAAAACGTTAATTAGTGCACCTTTTGTACTATTTTAATAAAAGAAGTACTATTTTTAATTGCATTATGTCCAAAAAACAAAAAAATTACAGGAAAAGCAAAACCCAATTACTCCTAACCTAAAAAATGTTTCATAAATAGTAAAATGTGAAGTTATTGTGCTTAAGGTCTACTTCTAGAAACTCGAAAAAGTGAAATCAATTTAGAATTGTGATCTTCAAATTTGAGGACAATATATTGGACTGAAATATACGTTAATCCTATAATTGGTAAAATATACAAATAAAAATGATGCGGTAAATACGTAATTAAGGTGAATTAAAATCTGCAGCGACTTCCTTGTATGTAGGTTGTACCGATGGTGGTGAAAATGAAGGCAGTATGGATCCTAAAACTGGGGTATCGGCAGCACCAATTCTATGAAAGGAGTGTTCCACAAGCATTAGACAGTACATTTTCTAGGTAGTTTTTAATAAGTGAATTTGAACAATAGTGAAATGCCTTTGTAATAAACCCTTTAAGAACACTGAATGATCTTTATAATCCTAATCCTGTATTAATATGAAATTGCCACATGGCTAAAGTAAGTAAAAGTTTGCCCCTGCTTAGTCAGAAAAAGCAATAAAATACAGAATTTTGGCACAGTTGAAACCCGCCTGATCCAACACATAATAAACTTCGCCCCCATAGGAGCCGTACCCAAAATCCCAACATAAAAAGGTGCAGCCCAGGTAACTTACGATCAGACACAGCGAGGATAATAAATCAAAACCAGGCCCATACATACAACTCACTCTGAACTAGATACCCGCTCTGGGCAGAAGTCAGGCTCTCACTCTCGAAGCCAAGACCTGACACGCGTCTTGCTGTCGCTTTTACCGCAGCGCTACCAGCGGTAGCTGTCCGTATTATTGTAACAAGGCACAGCCTAGCGGAGGACTTAGGTGTAAAAAGAAAATAAAGGAACTCTTATAATTAATAAATATGTGAGGACGGCACAAGTTTCTCTCTGAGAAACAGATATTACCTCGCTTTCTTTATTACACTATATGCTTACATTTTCAACTGCAATATCCATCAATTTTTTTTCTTCGCGTGTGAAATTTTACGATCTCTCTCGTTTCTTGTTTGTTCTATCGTACATTTCCGAACCTGAAAAACAAATGATTTCTGCTGCCCTGAAGAAGAGCTTTTTAGCTGTTTTATATTGCCAAAGTTACATTACGAACTAAGATCAAAATTGAACTGGGACTCTATGACCTTAGATTAGTTTTATACAACACGATTCTCCTCCAACCTCAGTTCATATTCTGAACTTAGATTAAATCTGATCTCCAGTCAATAATACTTATGCAACCGGGCCTTATTCTTCCATCTGCTGTACATTAGTCTAAACATTAATTTTTGTACAACTTTAAATTTAATTAATTTAATTAAGTGTTATTAAACTTTAATCCAGTTTTATAGTAATGGTTTTATTGCACGTTTCCTCGTACGTACAATGGAAATAGAAGAATACAATATGCTTAACTATGTTAACTTTCATTACGTTTCATTTGTCATAATAATATCTTAAACATATGGCATTTTAATCAAAATCGTTAGAGCCATTTTCGAGAAAATAAAATTGTTTTTAAAAATGTTCCATATACAGGGAATTTAGGGCGGAGGAATTTTCATAAAAATATTCGTGTCGTATATTTGAAAGATATTACATTTAGATACCAAATTCGAATTTGAACCGGAGTATCTCGGAAATAGTTCACCCTAAAGAAAAAGGGGTATTTGACATAAATTGTGTGTTTTAACGACTAAAGGAGGAGAGTGGGGAATAGCCGTCCTTACATAAGCGTCTCCAAAGGCACAAGGTTGGACATCGCTGCGTTATACTGTTCGCAGTCTGACACACAAACGTTTTGCTTTCTCTGCTGGCAAGTAGGGGAAGTGTTGTATTCCACCCAAAAATTCGATGTCGAGATTTCACCGGAAATATGTTTTGAGGGCCCCTGAATCCAAAAAAAAGCATTTTTAGAAAAAGGTCCGTGTTTGTGTCTGTCAGTCTGTGGACAGCATAACTCAAAAACGGAAAGTAGTTTAAAAACCAAAGTTGGTATTTAAGTTTAATGTCTTTCAAGCATGCGACACGAATATTTTGAAGAAAATAGCCTCACCCTTAACTAACCTTTACATGGAAAAGCTTTCGAAAATTTTTATTTTCTTGAAAATGGCTCTAACGATTTTGATTGACATGTCAAATGTTTGAGATATTTCTATGCCAAATGAAATGTATATCTTAAATTTTCTGGCTATAGCCCTTGTAGTCATATCTACTTTGGACGACTTTTGCATAACTGGTAAACCGTTAGAGATAGACCAAATTATACTATACAAAAAATGTAGATCTTGCTAAAATACACAATTTATGTCAAAATAAATTTTCTTGTAGAGTGAACCATTTCGGAGATATTCCTTGTTATGTGTGTGAGTTTCGGAAAACAAAACTATCGTGAAATGGAACATTGTTGTTCATTTTTTTATTTGTTAAGTGTGCAAAGAGAACGGAATCTCAAAGCTTTAAAAGATTTTACTATCGCACAAAGCCTACTGTATTCTAATGTCCCTCTTGCACCTACAAGGAAATAAGCAATAAGATAAGTTGTACAAATGTTTAGCTCAAATGACACGAAGAAGATATAGGAATAAGAGTTTGTAAGAATGGTTAGTACAAGAGTAGAGAAAGTCAGGTGAGTACAACACATCAGATAGCAGATAAATTAAAAACACTACAACCAATACAACAGGCATTAAAATAAATCAAATACTAACTATTAACGTCAAGCAAAAGCTCAGGTTTTAGTGAGTATTGTATGTTCCGACACAGTTTTCTCGTCACAGTGCACAACAATCCAGTTAGTAACGCATGTTTGTCGTTTATCTGTGTATTCCGCAGCTGATAATTACATACCGGTTAGTCATGTTTTGTATGCATGGCCTGTTATCGCAAAGAGCTCGTGTCACTCTGGATAATTTTTCATTTGTTTTAATGGAAGTATTTCATTAACTAAATGGTGCCCGTGTTTGCATTTGCAGTTACATATCTGCTCTATGGTAAAGTGGAGTGCGTTCAGTATTTCTAGTAATTCTCCTTGCATGGACAGAACCAAATTTGACATCGGGCCAATCTCATGATGTAACATAAGATTTAGGTGTCACGAGTCAAATAGCGTTTGAGCTACCGACCGCATGAAGGCAGTCATACCGTAATAAAGAAGCTATTAAACCATAGTATTGTAACACATTAAAACACCTGTTGCTGCTACCACCCAGGCACTTAGCTAGCACAAATGTTACACTTAGAACACTGTTAAACACACTCAGAGCAAAACTGATACGTTGAATCGAATCACAACTCGAGCAGGCACTGTTAGGGGTATCAGTGTGCAGATGGTAAATTCAAATATGACGAATAAGAAGGTCCAATTAGTCATCTATCGTGTGAGGACAAACGAAGACTTCTTGGTACTGTAAGAGATGACTAGAGTCGTTTCTACTGCAGTTATGGAGGAATATCGGCAACTCCAAGGAATAAGAGAAGTACAAGAAATAAGAATTGGACCTAAAGAAAAGACACCTCTAAGATCAAATAGAACCATTCATCCTTTGACAGTTGTTCAACATCAAGAAGTGAGAACGTTAGAAGTCTGACAACAAATGGAATCACGAGAAGATGGAACATTTAGAGTGAACAGGAGAAGAGAGCTCTAGACGTCAATGGGAAGATTAGATGAAAAATCTGATGTGTTGCACTCACATGACTTTCTATTCTTGCACTAATCATTCTTACAAACTCTTATTCCTATATCTTCGTGTTAGTTGAGATAAACATTTGTACAAATTATCTTATTGCTTATTTCCTTGTAGGTGCAAGAGAGACATTAGAATACAGTAGGCTTTGTGCAATAGTCAAATATTTTAAAACTTTGAGATTCCGTTCTCTTTGTACGCTTAACATATAAAAAATGAACAACAATGTTCCATTTCACGAAAGTTTCAGGTTTTCCTAATCAGGCACAAATAACAAGGAGTATCTCCAAAATGGTTCACTCTACAAAAAAATCTATTCAGACATCAATTGTATGTTTTAGTGGGATCTACATGTTTTGTATACTCAGAATTTGTCTATCTCTTGCGGTTTACGAGTTATTCAAAAGTCGTCCAGAGTAAATACGACTACAGGGGCTATAGACAGAAAATTCAAGATATACATTTCATTTGTCATAAAAATATCTCAAACATATGACATTTTAATCAAAATCGTTTGAGCCATTTTCAAGAAAATCAAAATTTTCGAAAAATGTTCCATGTAAAGGGTAGTTTAGCGTGAAGCTATTTTCTTCAAAATCTTCGTATCCCATCCTTGAAAGACATTAAATTTATATACCTACTTTGGTTTTTAACCGACTTTTCGTTTTTGAGTTATGCTGTCCACAGACACACACAGACTCTTTTTCTAAAAATGCCTTTTTTTGGATTCAGGGGTGTCAAAACATATTTCCGGTGAAATCTCGACATCGAATTTTTGGGTGGAATACAATACTTACCAGTATAGAAAGTAAAAAGGAAAGTAAGGGGCATAATAATAGAGAACAGAAGAAAGTAAAGGAATAATTGAAGTATGTATTCACTAGAATTTTTTTTTTTTCAAATTCAGTAGCTTCTATAAAAATATGGATATTTCCGACTTAAATATACCAGCGTGTTTCTCAAAACATCTGCAATGATTTGAACCTCAATTATAATCAAGCAAACTGACTGTTTAAAAAGTTATGAATTTTTAAATTAAAAATTCCCTTTCTACCAACTTATTTTTTTAAATGGCACAGAATTTCTGTGATTTATGTTAAGACCATAGTTTGTGATACACATAATTCCCTATCTACGAGTAATAAGCTTAAAAATGATGTATGAATGAGGTGTGTAGCATAATTTTAGAAATACCTCCTTGGAATTATAAGAAGGTAAAAATATTGAACATTTTCATTTCGGAAAATATTGAAAAGAAATTTATATAATCTTAAATTCCCAGGCTATCCTTATTTTACTAATTGTTAAATTGAACGCACTTCTGCTAACAGTTGACATGCTAAAAACTTGAGATATATGACATAAAAACAAAAACGGTTTTACACTTTTTAATATATTTATTAATGATCTACCACAACAAATACAAGAATCAGGCGTGAAGGGTGCACTATTTGCTGATGATTTAGTAATGTGGACTTAAAAACCAAAAAGCAAAAGTACAGAACTAGAAAAAACCATGCAACAATCCTTAACCAACTTACAGAGGTGGACCAAAGAAAATTTAATGACTTAATACAACAAAATCAAACTACCAAATCTTTTCACTAAGAAAAAAACCACTAAAAATAAAACTAAATTTTGAGGGTCAACAATTACCAGAAACAAAGGAAGCAAAGTATTTAGGAGTTACATTTGATACCAAACTTACATGGACCAAACAAATAGAAAATGTAATACAAAGAGCAGAGAGGCGCCTTTCACTGTTAAAACGTCTAACAGGAATGAAGTGGGGATGTTCCAGAGCAACTCTTAACACAACATACAATGTATATATCAAATCATTATTTACTTACTGCAGCGAAGTTCTTGTAACAGCAAACACAAAGAAAATTCAAATCTTTCAAAACCAAAGTCTGAGATTAATTACAGGTGCTATCAAAACCACACCAATAGCAGCTATGGAAATACTAACCAACCAATATCCCATTGAATATGAAATAGAAAAAGTGGCTCTTATTCAACACGAAAAGTTGATCAGACTCCCATTCAATACATGACACAAGAGAAATTTTACACATACACTAAAGACTCAGGAGAGCTTTCTTTCCAAAATTCAAGACATCAAGAAGAATGTATACCTTCCTAATTCAAAGGAAAACTTCATATCTAAAGTCAATCCAACACATACATTAGAATCACATATTATTTACACCTGACAGAAGAAGTTAAGAAAAGTGATACTCCAACTAGTGTTCTAAAATTATTGGCATTAGAGACAATCCATACTAGATTTCCAGAACATGAGTGGCTCCATATTTATACTGATGGATCATTGATATCAAACCAAGATGGAGCAGGTGCTGGAGTCACGTGTCACCTCTTTTCCTATTACAAATCTTTAAGTTATGGAACTACAAACTTTGATGGAGAAATTGAAGCAATTCGAATGGCCCTACAAAGTCTTTTGTACAGAATTTCATATTTTCAGCAAGCAGTTATTCTCTCAGATTCCAGGGCAGCAATTATAGCAATTACTTCCAAGTTGTCACCAAAAAACCAAACTATTATAGAATGTTGGAAGATGCTTAGCCATCTAACAGCACTTCAAAAACACCTAGTCTTCCAATGGATACCAGCTCACTGTGGACTGAGTGGTAATGAGAAAGGTGATTTTCTTGCAAAAAAGGGTCGGCAATGTGCAGAAATCTATAGTTAATCTACCATTTTATGCAGCTAAAAGATTAGTCAACTCTGAATTCAAAAAAATTGTTGCAAAATATTACTATGAAAAATCAAAGAATAAAAGATGGGAACTACCAAATATTCAAACAGTAATTCCTGAGTATCCTCGAAAAACAGCAGTTGCAACCTTCAGGTTGATTACAGGACATGATTGTCATTTAAACAGAATTGGGATATATTCTTCACCACTCTGTCCTCTATGTGATCTGCAAGAGGAAATGGATCGAGACCACCTTCAAATATGCCCGGCCACTTCTAGTGCCCCATCCATCAGTGAAAAATATTGGAGAGCAAGAGGATTAATGACTTCATTGTCAGAAATCCAGCATTAGCTAACAACAGCATTTTGAAAAAAGAATTGTCATTTCCAATTAAGATTTGGCTTACGAGGAGTAGTACCAGAGCCACCCGTGGAGTAAAAGGACAACGTGCCATGTAAACAAGGGGTATAAGGACTTCGAAAGTCCTAAAAAAAATGTTTCATTCAGAAAAGAGCGGTCCTGGCGGTATTCGAACCGAATACGAGATCTGCCACGAGTAATATAGGTTGGATTCCTGTTTGTGCAATGACAAGAGAAATGGCTGAATCAGCTGAAGAACATATTCCTTTGTTGGGTCATCTGATTCTTCCAGTATCTTCCAAATGCAGGTATTTGGGGCCGTGAAATCTTAGGAGTTGTAAGTCAAAATACTTGCAAAGATTATTGCAGAAGGGCACAGTGGACTGTAGCTCCATCTTGCTGAAGCCATGTGTGCCATGCGTTGATGTGGCAGGTTTCTAGAGCGTGGGACAAACCTCTCGAGAATGAGGCCTCTGTAGCTATATTTCCTGTGTCGGGAATAAACGCATCCTCCTCTGTTGGTAGCCACACTGTGTGCACACTGTGGTATTCCATTCATAACTAAACACGACAGGAAGCGTCACGGCTGTTCAACAACTCGCAGGTGCGTAACGTGCACAAACTTCACTAGTCTGTTTTTCAGCAGTTTGCAAGAGCTATTGTGCACGTCA
The DNA here is from genome assembly GCA_030765045.1 of Tenodera sinensis. NCBI lineage: Eukaryota > Metazoa > Arthropoda > Insecta > Mantodea > Mantidae > Tenodera > Tenodera sinensis. The sequence continues at coordinate 45,017,988 of CM060972.1, forward strand.
AAATCTCTTCACTTCTTAAAATACATCTGCAAGGAAACCAGAAGAATAGAATTGAGTTGAATTAAAAATTGTGATGGCTGATCCTTTTTACTTTCTCTACTGGTAAGTAGGGGAAGTATTGTATTCCACCAAAAAATTCGATGTAGAGATTTCACCGGAAATATGTTTTGAGACCCCCTGTATCCAAAAAAAAAGCATTTTTAGAAAAAGGTCCGTGTGTGTGTCTGTGTCAGTCTGTGTGTCAGCCTGTGAACAGCATAACTCAAAAACAAAAGGTCGGTTAAAAACCAAAGTTGGTATTTAAGTTTAATGTTGTTCAAGGATGTGATACGAAGATTTTGAAGAAAATAGCCCCACCCTAAACTACCCTTTACATGGAAAATTTTTCGAAAATTTTAATTTTATTGAAAATGGCTCTAACGATTTTGGTTAAAACGCCATATGTTTGAGATATTTTTATGACAAATGAAATGCATATCTTGAATTTTCTAGCTATAGCCCCTGTAGTCGTATTTACTCTGGACGACTTTTGCATAACTGGTAAACCGTTAGAGATAGACCAAATTATACTATACAAAAAATGTAGATCTTGCTAAAATACACAATATATGTCTCAATAAATTTTCTTGTAGGGTGCACCATTTTGGAGATACTCCTTATCATGTGTGTGAGTTTCGGAAAACTTAGAACTTTAGCGAAATGCAACGTTGTTCATTTTTTTATATGTTAATCGTGCAAAGAGAACGGAATCTCAAAGGTCAAAAAGATTTGACTGTCGCACAAAGCCTTCTGTATTCTAATATTCCCCTTGCACCTACAAGGACATAATCAGTAAGATAATTTGTACGAATGTTTATCTTAACTAACATGGAGATATAGGAATGGTTAGTACAAGAGTAGAGAAAGTCATGTGAGTGCAACACATCAGATTTTTTATTTATAGATACTATACATTTGTACTATGTTCACTGTATATTGGACATGAAAACAGAGGTCTCTTTCAGGCTTGGGGTTGCCGGAACAGGAAAACGAAAGCAGAGGGCAGGGTCCCTACGGATTAAAGATTGAAACTCTCCGGTGGCAGCTCGTACAACCGACCTTCCTCCTCCCTTTACAGATTTACAGATCTCCCTAGGGTCCCGGAACTCTGAGAGGCTGTAAAGCCGGTGATATAAATATAATTTGCACCCACAAGCATTGTTGTCAAGGAAAAGAAATGTCTTAAAAGTCGAACACATTTCTATGTAAACATGTTACAGGTCACTTAGATGATTAAAGAAATTTGTCACTTTCCCCATTCACTTCACTTCATGCGTTCATTTCTGATGACAGTGTTTGTCGAACTTATAATATTATGTAACAAATGAGAGCACCAATTGCTACTAATCACAATTTATTCAACACTTAGGTGTTAGCTTAACAAAAATGACAAAGTTATAATGTACATTATTATAATATGTGAGCATTCGCACTTAATGAACTATAATATCAAAAAGAATTTCTTGTGTGTGTGTGTGTGTGTGTGTGTGTGTGTGTGTGTGTGTGTGTGTGTGTGTGTGTGTGTGTGTGTGTGTCATCGAATTTTTGTTGAAATATAATACATGCTCTACCTTCTTACTATAAGTGTGTGGCACAGAAAGTAAACATCTGATGTGTTGCACTCACATGACCTTCTCTACTCCTGTACCAACTATTCTTACGAACTCTTTTTCATTTATCTTCATGGTAGCCGAGATAAACATTTGTACAAATTATCTAATTCCTCATTTTTAGTAGGTGCAAGGGGAATATTAGAACACAGTAGGCTTTGAGCGATAGTCAAATCTTCTAAAGCTTTGAAATGCCCTTCTCTTTGCACGGCTAAGATATAAAAAATGAATAACGATCTTCCATTTGTGCAAAGTGTAAGTATTGTAAAACTAACACAAATAAAGAATAACTCCGAAATGGCTCACTCTACAAAAAAATTTGCGGCATAAATTGTGTTTTAACAATATCTGTATTTCGTATAATAAAATATAATCTCTTACGGTTTACCAGCTATACAAAATTCATCAAGACTACATAGGCTATAGCCAGAAACTTCAGAATATACATTTCGTTTGCCATAAGCTTATCTCAAACACAGGAAATTTTAAACAAAATCGTTAGAGCCATTTTCGAAAAAATCAAAATTTTCGAAAACTTTTCCATGTGAAGGGTAACTTAGGGTGGAGGAATTTTCCTCAAAATCTTCGTGTCGCATCCTTGAAAGACATTAAACTTAAATACCAACTTTAGTTTTGAACCGACTTTTCGTTTTTGAGTTATGCTGTTCAAAGACAGTTATTTTTTTAATTCAGGGAGCCTCAAAACATATTTCCGGTGAAATCTCGATATCAAATTTTTTGGTGGAATACAATACTTCCCTACTTACTATACATAGTAGATAAAGTAAAAATTGACGTACAATATGCGAAACAATCTGGTTTAATTCCGTATTTCATATGCAAGCAAGTCTATTTTGCTTGATTTGAAATTCATTCCAGTAAAAATTGTAGGGTTAGCAAGTAACTAAATAGCTGACTCACTTTTTTATGAAATAAGAAACTAATGGGTAGCGAAAGTCATGTGAACGTGAGACATCGGATTTTCAAACAGTAAGGAAACAGAATACGCAAGCCTGTGCTATTATTAGTACAGATTTTCTGTTCCGAGGAACACTTTCTTTACAAGCGTAATGAAGTTTACACAAGCGATGTTTCACAAGATAATGAGATTCAAGCGGCCGTGCTGTGGAATACTGAACGAACCATTAACTCTTGATTTGCATGAGATAGAATGAGACAGGACAGGGTCAAAGCACTGCTGACTACATAGCTTGACTGTTCGTGCACTGGCCTTCACACATCTCCACATACAGAGAACATAACCTCTTCGCTTTCTTTCACCGACAGTAGAATACCGCACTCTCACTTTTCAGAGCGAGATTTAATCACACAAGTTCCTCCATTCTATTGTTTGTAACATTTTATTTCATCTTGCCTCCGTTCCGCTTGCCACATTATTCTACGGATTGCTACTTAGTAAGTAATGTATATTATTCTATGTCCTTAACGACAACAAAGTAGGATAAAATTCTGATGTGTTGCACTCACATGACTTTCTCTACTCTTGTATTAACCATTCCTACCAACTCTTGTCCCTATATCCCCTTAGCGTTAGTTAAGATAAACATTAGCAGAAATTATCTTATTTGCTTATTCCTTGTAGGTGAAAGCAGAATATGGGAATACCGTAGGCTTTGAGCGACAGTCAAATGTTTTAAAGCTTTCAAATTCCGTTCTCTTTGCACGCTTAACATATAAACAATTGGAATACGACGTTCCATTTGACAAAAGCACTTATAAGTTCTCCAAAACTTATCTTTTATCTCTTTATCTTTTTTTGTCAAAGAAGTTTCAATCCTTAAAAAAATAAAAGATAATTGTATTTTTAAAAAGTTTACTTACCATCCATGGGCTAATAAAAAATTTACAAGGATTTTTAAAGAATATGGAATAAATTTGGTCCCTCAAAATAAATTTAATATACAAAATTTACTTAATTTTTCAAAAAAAGATAAAATACCAAATTATAAAAAATCTGGCATTTATCAATTTAGCTGTTTAGATTGTGATAAAGTTTATATTGGTAAAACTAAACGTCATCTAGAAACCAGAATAAAAGAACATTTTAGAAATATTAAATATAAACAAACTGATAAATCAGCTGTGGCAGATCATTTTTGGTCATTTAATCATGAAATTAATCCAGAAGTTAAATTATTAAAGCAATTAAGTAATCCTATAGATTTAATGGTTTGGGAAAAAAATTTATTTTAAAAAACAGGAACCGTGTCATGAACTTCAAATTACCATCTATATATTGTATTTATAAATTTTTGTTTTCAGAGATTGGTAAATAAAAATTGAATAAGAGTATTTGTTTTTCAGGAAAAAATAAAAGATTGTAGCTTGGTAACGAATTTGTTTATATGGCTTTGAGAATGAGCTGGACATAGCTTGAAACCCAGGGTCAGCAGCAAATCATACTAACATAAGTGAAGTTTTTAGTTTCTAATTTGTTCTTACTTTAGAATCTTGTTGCTTCACTGTTAATAGCTTCAATTTTTCCTTATTTGTTAGAGCCATTTTCAAGAAAATCAAAATTTTTGAAAAGTTTCCCGTATAAAGGGTAGTTTAGGGTAGGGTTATTTTTTCAAAATATTCGTGTCACATCCTTGAAATACATTTAACTTAAATACCGACTCAGACTCCACAGACTGACACACAAACACGTGCACATAAATACAAACACTCGCGCGCGAACCTTTTTCTAAAAATGCTTTTTGCGGATTTAGGGGGTCTTAAAACATATTTCCGGTGAAATCTCGACATCGAATTCTTGGTTGGAATAGAATACTTCCCCTACTAGTCAACATCGTTGGAGTCATTTTCAGGAAAACCAAATTTTCGTAAAATTCTCCATGTAAATAGTTTAGGGTGAAGAAATTTTATTCAAAATATTCGTGTTGCATTAGCTCTCTCGGAAAATTGACAAACTATGTAACAAAAGCGTAGGAAGGGGAAAAATAACCCTCTCAACCTATGAATAGTTTTTAATTAGTTTTCGGTTTCAGAAAGTGACTTATTTCAATATAAACATTACCCGATCGCGACTTTTGGCCCACCACAGTATGTGCGAACAGCGTAACTCCAATTTACACCCACACATATACCTATACACATATTATACATATATGTACATATACTTGAGCCAAATGTAAAACCCCAGCACAACAGCCCATGAAGGGCCAATGCTTGCCGCCCAGCCGCTGCGTCCTCCACTACAGGCGTCACTGGTGGGGTGCAGTACTGGAGGGTGGCATGTGTCAGTGTCCCGATCCCTCCCGGCCAGTTATGCGGTCTTCTCAACCACGGGCCTCTACTTCTCCATCGAGTAACTCCTCAATTGCCCCCCGGGACCGAACGAGGCTGAGTGCACCCCGTGCCAGACCCCCCAGTAGGGGAAAAATCACCATGCTGGTACCGGGGATCGAGCCCAGGTCCTCCTTTCCGGAGGCAAGGGACCAAAATTAAAACATTGTAAAAAATGATAATTTTAGTTACTTTTTCTGTCACTTTATTTCCCTTAAAATTGAATCACAAAAGCACAGTCTTGTGTTTTATCGTTAGCACAGTCCACGTTTCGTCGTGACCTTGCAGCTCCCAGGTGTTCGATCTTGACCTTGACACCACGTATCTATCTCTCTCTCTCTCTCTCTGTCTCTCGCTCTGTCTCTGTCTCAAACAGTTCTGAACTCACACTCACTCAAGCGGGCTTAACTAAAAACTGCTATCTTGTTCAACACAAAGCTTAAAGACTCGCTCCTCTCAACTCTACATTCGCTTACACATTTGAAAATGACGTAGTACGGATTTTTCTCGAAATCCACATTTTCGTAAACAAGCCCAGCACGTGAAAAGTTTCTCGAACTACCTGAAAACGTTTTGTTCTGCAGCGCTCCTTGTGTTCTTGTTCTGATCGCACCATTGTCGTCGGGTCGCGTATTTACAAATAGTGCTGTGAGGTAGCTTGACCTTGAGCATATTTTTCATAAGCAGCCAGCGTCACACTATGTTTAAACAATATTTACACAAATACCTTATCTCTAAACACACGTATATTGCCAAACTTAGCTAATTTTGACTGTTTGGGGTCAACACCCAGCATTCTTTTATCCGCCTGCTGGAAACTAAAAACACTTTTCGTAGTAATTTTAGTCCTGCTGCTAACCAAGCGAGAGGCCCGAGAAATTTCTCCGGTTACACGTTACTCCAACGCCACCTCGTCCGGTCTCAAATGCATTAGGATCAGGTAACTTAAAACATTCATTTTACCAAGCCTTTATCTAAACAGGAAGTGCTATTCTAATGCTACCAATTTGTTATTCTTTAGCTGCCGAAGGACCAAGCCGTGGCTCAAGAGAAACAGTTGCTAGCTACATATTTGTCGTGCAGTGGATCAGCTCTGGCTAATGGCACCATGTGTTTGGAACGTGTTACCTGTGAAATCCATCGTCCAGATTCTATAGCATCGCAGTTGGAGAAGCACGTCATGAACATGTAAGTACCATTGTAAACAGTAATTTCTAGCTATAATCCTGACTCCGGCCGTGAAAGCTTCCAACTAGTAATGCCAAAATATGAAATACAATATGATAAATGACATGGTCACATATCCCACTCCTGACACCAGTGGGAAAAAATAACACCTTCAGTTACTTTTTCTGTCACTTTATTTCCTTTTAAATTGTATCACAAAACCACAGAACTCTTTTTTTAACTTTTACTGGTAAGTGGGTGAAGTATTGTATTCCACCCAAAAATTCGATGTGAAGATTTCACCGTAAATATGTTTTCAGACCACCTGAATCCATAAAAAGCATTTTTAGAAAAAGGTCTGTGTGTGTGTTTCTGTGTGGGCGCGCACGCACGTGCGTGCGTCTGTCAGTCTGAGGACAGCATAACTGAAAAACGCAAAATCTGTTAAAATCCAAAGTTAGTATTTAAGTTTAATGTCTTTTAAAAATGCGTCACGAAGATTTTGAAGAAAATTCCTCTACCCTAAATTACCCTTCATATTAAAAATTTTGATTTTCTCGAAAATGGCTAACGATTTTGATTAAAATGATATGTTTAAGATAATTGTATGACAAATGAAATGCATATTTTGAATTTTCTGACTATAGCCTATGTATTCCTCTTTACTCTGAATGACTTTAATAACTCGTAAACCGTAAGAGATAGACAAAATCTTACTATACAAAAAATGTAGATCTCGCTAAAACACACAATTTATATTGAATTTTTTTCTTTGTACAGTGAAACATTTCAGAGATATTCCTTGTTATTTGTGTCAGTTTCGGAAAACTTAAAACTTTCGTGAAATGGAACATCGAACTTCATTTTTTAATATGTTAACCGTGCACGGAGGACGTAATTTGAAAGCTTTAAAAGGTTTGACTATCGTTCAAAGACTACTGTATTCCCATATTCCCGTTAACGTGCAAAAAGGCAATAAGATATTTTCTGCAAATCTTTATCGCAACTAACAGAAGGCAGAAGAATAAGAGTTTGTAAGAATGGTTAGTAGAAGAGTAGAGAAAGCCATGTGACTGCAAAACATCAGATTTTTTTATTTGTTAATACAATCTATAACTCATCGTTACCCTGCAACACACAGCTGTTTGTCATTACTTTAACACGTACTTCACTGTCTTTCAGTTCTACTCCCTCTATCGCACAACTGCTTCCGACGATACACTCACACTCAAGCAGGGTTAACTAAACTGCTTCACACAACAAACAACTCCGACACAACAATTAAATGTCTACAACTATCTCTGACGATACTCAAACGCCCTTATCATACACAAACACAAGACTAACAGTTGTCTCGTTCAGCACTTAACGACTGAATTTCGGTCCGGGCTCTCTCATTTTATATGCTAGCTGAGTTCTCTGGAAAATACACCTTTTCTCAAAACTTCTTATAAACGAGCCCGGTACATGAACAGCTTTGAATATTGTCTGGCATCGCTTTTTTCTGCCGCGCTCATTGTCTTGCTTACTTACCGCGCAGTGGTGTGAGGTAGTCTATCCTGACTCTGGCAGAGAGTAGACAAAAATGCATCGAGGCGCGTTCAGAAGCCGTATAAATCGGTCACCCCATTCTAGGAAGTTGTTGTTCGCTGTTGTCTTTTACGATAACAAGAGTTAATTGACAATTCACTGTAAAAGCTCGATCAAACACAAAAATTTTTAACATTTAGTTAAACCTTTAATTAAAAGTTAGTAACGTTTGAGTTAGAGTTGTGAAACCGGCCCTGAGTGTCCGTTTTATTTGAGTATGTTGTCCAGCATATTGGACAGGGTATGTCAACGCTTATTTCAAATGTTATAGAATTCATACACAGATGGTGGCAGCCGCTACATGAATAGCTTGTAGAGTAAAAGGAAAAGCGGAAGAGTTCCAAACATGGGGTCCATTCGGGTTTCTTTAAGCACTAATTTTGTTTCATTGCAGATTGACAAGAGAAGATACCAAAGTAAATTTATTTATATGCGCTGAATAGTAATTTTTTTTCTCTAAGGAGCATATAAACCCTTCAAATTTTGGAAAAGTTTTCAAGCTCGCCCCCCCCCCTCTCTCTCACACTATATATATATAAAATAAACTACAATACCGGCTGACCAATCACATGAAAATTGGCACATCTGAGTGTTTTTTTCCTGAAGGTATATATGCTGTCTATTTTACTACACAACGCATTACATTCACATGGTTCTCCCTGCTCTCTTTTCTTTTACGTAAAACATTCACATAATATCCATCTCTATTCGTTCATCAACATATTCATACAATTTTACATAACTGAAATAGGAATTCAGTGTAGTACATTCACACGGTTTTCTCTACTCACTTTTCTACAAATAATTCTTACAATTTTCTGTATGTTTGAAATATAAATGCAACGTATCACATTCGTAAGATTTTCTCTTCTTTTACCTAACACATTCACACGCCCTTCTCTACTCATTCAACACAAAATACATACAATTTTCTATGATTGATATACAAGTGCAACATTTTACATTTGCATGGGTTTCTCTACTCGTTTCTTCCTGTGGTATTTGTGGTTGCTCAACAGTACTTTTGCATAGAGTCCTCCCAGCGTTTTTATTTAATTATTTATTCATTTTATTTTTATAGTATCCTATGAGTTTTAATTAACTCTTTGTTCAAGACTATTAAGTAATTTCCAAATGTCTCCAAAGAAACAAGGTTATTAAGCAAGCGCAAACTAAGTTTTCAAGCTGTAGGGATAAATCGCCAAAGTACGGGTAACGCTGGGTATTTCAGCTAGTAATAAAAAAAAAACAAATAATTCAACATGCCCACCATTCCAAGTTCTCGCTCTTATTGACCAAATTATGGAAGGCAGCCTCCAGCAATGCAGACGTGATAGTAATCATCGCCTGACATCATCATCATCATCATCATCATCATCATGAAACACAGCTGGGAAGCTGATTCTGTGGGTCCTAGGACATTCAGGGCTTAGACAATAACAAATCTGGTGATCTTGGTTGCCAGTGAAAGTTGCTCATAATTCTGTCAATATCATGGTACGAATTTTTGGAGACCATTTGAATATCCGTGCTCTTGATGTCCTTGAAATTCTCTGGATACCGTTGTTAAGTAACAACATGGCATAGGATTCGGTACTTAACGGATCCAGATGATCACTTTTATTCAGGGTTCGTTGCCCTCAATCTCTCAGAATTACTATCTCATGTGGTAAACTCATGCAACTCAGATTAAGGTTGTTATTTGGTTGTAGCAATGATAAATCAAGTCTTTGTTAAATTACAATTTTCTTTATTCGAAAGAACACAAAAACTCCACAAAAAATATTTGACATAAATTATGTTCTTTAACGAGACTACATTTCTGCAGACATACCCAGACTTTTTTTTGTCCCTTACGGTTTACCAGTTACGCAAAATTCACCCAGAATGCAGAGAACTTCAGAAACTATTTACAGAAAATTCAAGATATGCATTTCATTTGTCATAGATATCTTAAACATGCTTTTTATCAAAGTCGGTAGGCCTAGTTTTAGAAAACTAAAATTTTTCGAAAGTTTTTCAATTTAATGGGTAGTCTGGGATGGAGGATTTTTTAAAAAGCTTCGTGTCGCATCGTTGGAAAAAGCTGAGCAAAACATTCTGGCCTTTTTTTTTCCATTTTTACACAGGTACACACGGAAACCCTTTTTCTAAACTGCTTCTTTTGGGCTCAAGAAGCCTCAAAACATGTATTTTGGGTGAAATCTGAATAGAAATGTTTGTGGAATACAATACTTTCTGTAAGTGTGTAATAGGAAAGTAAAAATCTGATGTGTTGCACTCACATGACTTTCTCTACTCTTGTACTAACCATTCTAACAAACTCTTATTCCTATATCTCCATGTTAGTTAAGATAAACATTCGTACAAATTATCTTATTGCTTATGTCCTTGTAGGTGCAAGGGGAATGTTAGAATACAGTAGGCTTTGTGCGACAGTCAAATCTTTTTGACCTTTGAGATTCCGTTCTCTTTGCACGATTAAAATATAAAAAAATGAACAACGTTGTTGCATTTCGCTAAAGCTCTAAGTTTTCCGAAACTCACACACATAACAAGGAATATCTCCGAAATGGTTCACCCTACAAGAAACTTTATTGAGACATAAGTTGTATATTTTAGTAAGATCTTCATTTTTTGTATAGTATAATTTGGTCTATCTCTAACGGTTTACCAGTTATGCAAAAGTCGTCCAGAGTAAATACGACTACAGGGGCTATAGCCAGAAAATTCAAGATATACATTTCATTTGTCATAAAAATAGCTCAAACATATGACATTTTAATCAAAATCGTTAGAGCCATTTTCAAGAAAATCAAAATTTTCGAAAAATCTTCCATGTAAAGGGTAGTTTAGGGTGGAGCTATTTTCTTCAAAATTTTTGTGTCGCATCCTTGAAAGACATTAAACTTAAATACCAAGTTTGGCTTTTAACCGACTTTTCGTTTTTGAGTTATGCTGTCCACAGACTGACAGACACACACAGACACACACACGGGCCTTTTTCTAAAAATGCTTTTTTTTGGACTCAAGGGCCCTCAAAACATATATTTCCGGTGAAATCTCGAGATCGAATTTTTGGGTGGAATACAATACTTCCCCTACTTACCAGTAGAGAAAGTAAAAGTTGACTAAGGGTGGTGCTTCACGAACAATAGATAAAACTGTCCACTTTTGCAGTGTTTACTAGTTTCAGTAGAGCACAGTTTCCAGCAATCAACATTTCATATTCGCTCTCAAATAGGAGGGGGTTCTGTTTCTGTGCCACCTTGTAGGTATATGTCAATAGAGTTCAGGCGGCTCTTGTAAAGGAAGTGCTCCATTGTAACTGTAAAGAGATAAAGCATGAATCACGCGGCCTTACGTTCCGATACTTCCAACTCCTTTAATTCTCACGTTCTTCACCACTTACCTATAGGAAATGTCTTAAACCACAAAAATTCTATAGTAAGACTCAACCGGAAATAAACAGAAAAAACATTTTTCGAGAATCTTGCTTCACCGGGAAAATATTTTAAAGACGTGCCGGTATTTCAGCAATAAAATCGAAGATATACGGAAGGGATATAAGCTTTCAGGCTAGCTTCCAAATCAAGAGGTTCTGGGTTCGATTCCGGCTGAGGATGGAATTTCCTAGACTCCAGAAGTATGAGTAAGATATGTGTGAAGTTGTTTATAAAGACTAATTCACACATAGAGACCTTACACAAATTATTAATGGTCATTCTTTTGTTTTGTACAAACTTGGTCATTCTTTTGTTTAGCCAATGCCGTCAACTGTATCCATAAAACGCTGAAAAGCAATTTATTACACATTACAATCTATAAACAAAATAGCACTCCATTTCAATTTGACAATTACTCGTTTAATAATTAATTAAAATAAAGTGAGATTTGTTCGACACTATAAACTGGTTCTCTGATATAACAAGAGAAGATCGAAATAGCGTAATTCTTGGGTTTAGTTTTCCTCAGTTGACAGCACTGAGCAAATACTACCACACTAATCGAAATGAATATATTTTAGGTTATCTTTATGGAATTTAACATTGGTCAAATCTTTGCGATGTGGCATTTAAATTGATGTTTTATTTATGAAATGGTCCAGATAAATTCTCTCGTTCCGTTTTACTAAAGATTTCCTAAGATATTGCTTGTGAAAACTATGTAAACAAACCCAAAAACTCGCAGAATAACAAACAAGTGAACATCATTGCCGATGATCAATTGTTCCAACAGTAAAAGCTAGGCCTAGACATTAAAGGTGGCATTTAATGTAACAAAACAAAATTGACGTGTTAACATTCATATAATTTTCTATATCCATTCTTCAACACAGTAATCTTAAAAAGATAATTATTCTATGTAGTTCGTATTATTTGAGATTGAAATCTCTAGAAATGGTTTTATAACATATTTCCTTGTAGGTACAATGGGAATAGAAAAATGCAATGGTCTTAACCGAGAGTCATCTTTTAAGTGCTGGTCGCTATTTGACGACTTTGAAATGACATTCTCTTTGCGTGATCAGGAGATAAACGCATAAAGACTTCCCATTTGAGAAAAGCATACGTGCCTAAAAAATTCAGGAGTAAATATGACAAACTTTTGTAAAAATAGTTTGTTGATGAATACCTACAGATGGTCACGTGAATGTTACACAATTTTTTTTATTTTAGAAAAAGTTGTTCACTTTTACTTTCTCTGCTAGGTATAGGAAGTAGAAGTATTGTATTCGACCCAAAATTTCGATGTCGAGATTTCACCCAAAATTATGTTTTGAGGCCCCTGAATTCAAAGAAAAAAAGCATTTTTAAAAAAGGTCCGTGTCCGTGCGTGTGAACAGCATAACTCAAAATCGAATAGTCAGTTCAAAAACTAAATTTGTATTTAAGTTTAATATCTTTCAAGGATACGACTCGAACATTTTGAAGAAAATTCCTCCGCCCTAAACTATCCTTTACATGGAAAATGTTTCGAAAATTGACTATCTCAAAAATTGCTAACTATTTTTATTGTTTAAGATTTTTTTATGGCAAATGAAATCTAAATTTTACATTTTCTGGCTATAGCCCACGCACTCCTGTTTACTCTGATGACATAACTGGTAAACTGTAAGACATAGCTGAAATCTTACTGGACAAAAAATGTAGTTAAACACACAAGTAATATATTTTTTGTGGAGTGAGGCATTTCGAGAAAATGAGCTATAAGCTAATTTCTGCAAATGTTTATCTCACATGAGGAAGATAGAGCAATAAGAGTTTGTAAGAGTAATTATTGCAAGAGTAGAGAAAGTCATGAGATTGCAACACATCTTTCTACCAAAATATTACCTTCGCTGAAGACAGAAAGATGACTTAACTTCTAAATTTACAGCCAGATTATTTCCATAATGCTTCTTGTACGGAGTGACTTGACTCAACATCAACATGCTAGCTTGACCTCTAGGCGACTTTATTCTCTGGTCACTGTATGCCCTTGCTCGTTCATTAGCCTTAGAACCGCCGTGGGATTGATGAGAGCGCATAATACGCCTAGCCACCATCTTTAACTTCATGCATTACACTGCTTCGAGGATTCTGCACTCACTGCAAGTTTAACAACGGAAACTAAATATACCGAAAATGCTAAAAGGCAGTAGGTTAGGTAGAAAAGGAAGACTGCATACTGTGGACATTTCAGATCACCCAGTGGTGAAACGATGTCTTTATTTCCTTTCTCAACTCTCTGCCATATTGCACCCCATCCAAACATTCGATACCAAGATTTTATCATAAGTAATATGGTAGCGCCGTGATAGCGCGTCCACCTCTGGCGCGGAGGACCCGGATTCGATCCCTGGAACCAGCTTGTGGAATTTCCCCCTGTGGGAGGTCTGGCACGGGGTGCACTCAGCCACGTTACGTCCCGAGGGCCAACTTAGGAGCTACTTGACGGAGTAGTGAATCCAGGGTGCATAACTGGCCAGGAGGACTGACCAGGTCCCACCCTCCAGTATTGCACCCAACTCCTGACGCCTGTAGTGGACAGAGGTTGAGGACGCAGCGGCCGGGCGGCAAGTCTTGACCCTTCATGAGCTGTTGTGCTGGGGGTTAACATCATGAGACGTCTGACCATCGAATGATATTTATCTGGACTTTCTCATACACAAAATATGAATTTAAATTATCGCAAAGATCTGACCAGAAAATGTTACATTATATAGAAACACAAAACATATTCACTTCGATTAGTGTAGTTGGACTTACTGCAGGCCAATTATTGAGGTAAATGAAGCCCAAGAATTACATGAGCTTATTTATTTTATCAATAACATTTATTTTATCATTCACACAGTAATACCACATCATAAACATCAAAATGTGGTTGTCAGAATACAAGTTTACAATAGATGGCTATTTGATATTTATTAGTCTTTCACAGTTCACATCAATGGAATTTCGAAACGATTTTGATTAATGCACTTTTAATTGGCCATTCATTACGAGTTCTATTAATCAGTTTTGTCTTTATTTAACACTGGACACACGTAAATTAGGTGTTTTATAGTTTGTTCTTCTGTGTTGCACGAGCAGTTTGTATTATCTAGAATCTTAAATCTGTGAAGGTAGACCCTTGTTTTTCGTGTCCACTGGTTATTGGGGTCAGATTTGGAGTTTCATTTGTGGCCTTCTTTCGGCACTCAGGAAGAATTCTCTAATTGTGGACCTATTTGTAGCATCGCCATAGTCGCACTGCCCACTGGTGTAACTCCCTTTTCAGTGTGCTTTTTGGTATTTTATGGTAGATTTCATCTTCTTGGCTCATTGCTCCTTGGTTTACGAGTTGATCAGTTCATTACCGACGTAACTTAGTTTCAAGTTAGTTCTTTAAACTTTATATGTTGTCTTCTTATTAATTCTATTGTTTGGTAATTACACGTACTTCAATCTTCTCTTGTTATCTCAGAAAATCGGTTTATAATCTCAAATACATCTCACCTTATTGTTAACATTAACAAATAAGGTTTCTTCTCGAAAAATACATTAATTATTAAAAGTACAATAGCTAAAAGACATAGCTGTAAAATTGAAATAGTGATATTTTAATTGATAATCACTGTAATGGGTAATAAATTAATTTTCAGCGATTTATGGAATACAGTTGGCGACACTGGCTAAAAAAAGGGCCAGGGATAATTTGTACAAAACAAATGAATTACCAAGTGCTAATTCGTATATGATAATGTTATGCTTTTATGTTTGACATATTCAGAAATACACATTAACTTTTTATCGAAGTTCAGCATCTTCCAAATCCCTACCCCAAACTATGTTTGCATGGAAAACGATTCGAAATTTTGATGTCCTCAAAACTTATTTAACAACGTTGATTTTGGTTTTGTTTAAGATGTTTCCATCACTAACCACATGTACACTTGTGGACAAAGAAAATTAGTCATGCCTGGAACGCCAAATTTCTCAGTCCTACACGGCACAGCGCCTTGTTTACACTATCTGCAATAGTTATGTAGCGGCAGCAACAAGTTGTCACAAGTTACAAATCTTAATATTATGATATTACTAACATATGATCAATCAAAGTGCTGTGCCGTGTAAGCCTTGGGCAAACTTGGCATCTAGACATGGCTTTTTTTCCACGGGGGTACCTGAATAGCCTCTGTAGTTGTGCTTATGGTGAGTGTATTTTGCATAACCGGTAAACTGTAAAAGGTACAGCAAATTTTATGACAAAAAATCTGATGTGTTGCACTCACATAACTTTCTCTACTCTGGTACTAACCATTCTCACAAACTCTTATTCCTATATCTTCTTCGTGTTAGTTAAAATAAACATTTGTACAAATTATCTTATTGCTTATTTCCTTGTAGGTGCAAGGGGAATGTTAGAATACAGTAGGCTTTGTGCGACAGTCAAATCTTTTAAAGCTTTGGGATTCTGTTGCCTTTGCACACGTAACATAAAAAATGAACAACGATGATCCATTTCACGAAAGTTCTAAGTTTTCCGCAACTCACACACATAACGAGAAATATCTCCGAAATGGTTCACCCTACAAGAAAATTTATTCGGACATAACTTGTGTATTTTAGCAAGATCTACATTTTTTGTATACTATGATTTGGTCTATCTCTAACGGTTTACCAGTTATGCAAAAGTCGTCCAGAGTAAATACGACTACAAGGGCTATAGCCAGAAAATTCAAGATATACATTTTATTTGTCATAAAAATATCTCAAATATATGACATTTTAATCAAAGTCGTTACAGCCATTTTCAAGAAAATCAAAATTTTCAAAAAGTCTTCCATGTAAAGGGTAGTTTAGGGTGGGGCTATTTTCTTCAAAATCTTCGTGTCGCATCCTTCAAAGACATTAAACTTAAATACCAACTTTGGTTTTTAACCGACTTTTCGTTTTTGAGTTAGCTGTCCACAGACTGACACACACGGACCTTTTTCTAAAAATTCTTTTTTTTGGATTCAGGGGGCCTCAAAACATATATTTCCGGTGAAACCTCGACATCGAATTTTTGGGTGGAATACAATACTTCCCCTACTTACCAGTAGAGAAAGTAAAAATGACCCCCATGGACAAAAACATGTCATCTGGAACGCATGCAAACATACCTACCCACCCACTACCTACCTGCCTACCTGCCTGCCTGCCTGCCTGCCTACCCACCCACCCACCTACCTGCCTAGCTGCCTGCCTGCCTGACTGCCTACCCACCCACCTACCTACCTGCCTAGCTGCCTGCCTGCCTACCCACCCACCTACCTGCCTAGCTGCCTGCCTGCCTGACTGCCTACCCACCCACCTACCTACCTGCCTAGCTGGCTGCCTGCCTGCCTGCCTACCCACCCACCTACCTGCCTAGCTGCCTGCCTGCCTGACTGCCTACCTACCCACCCACCTACCTGCCTAGCTGCCTGCCTGCCTACCTGCCTACCCACCCACCTACCTGCCTAGCTGCCTGCCTGCCTGACTGCCTACCCACCCACCTACGTACCTGCCTAGCTGCCTGCCTGCCTACCCACCCACCTACCTGCCTAGCTGCCTGCCTGCCTGACTGCCTACCCACCCACCTACCTACCTGCCTAGCTGGCTGCCTGCCTGCCTACCCACCCACCTACCTAGCTGCCTGCCTGCCTGCCTGCCTGCCTGACTGCCTACCTACCCACCCACCTACCTGCCTAGCTGCCTGCCTGCCTACCTGCCTACCCACCCACCTACCTGCCTAGCTGCCTGCCTGCCTGACTGCCTACCTACCC
This sequence comes from Tenodera sinensis, assembly GCA_030765045.1. NCBI lineage: Eukaryota > Metazoa > Arthropoda > Insecta > Mantodea > Mantidae > Tenodera > Tenodera sinensis. The sequence continues at coordinate 45,034,980 of CM060972.1, forward strand.
ACCCACCTACCTGCCTAGCTGCCTGCCTGACTGCCTACCCACCCACCCACCCATCCATCCACCTATATGATAGTCAGATATACTTGTTGAAATCTGCAAGTTATTTGGTAGTCGTGGAATTGTTCTCTGCCGTTAAAGCAGAGGCTACTTTACACATGTCTGTTTTTTCTTTTTCTTTCTTTTTTTTTCTTTTTTTTTTTTTTTTTTGTTTTTTCCGCTGGTGTACATTTTCTTATATCTCACAGTTTATCTCAATTTTTTGTGGAGCTAACCGTTTCCGAGATCTTCCTTGTTAGTGATTCGAATTCTTCAAATGGGAAGTCGTTTTTAGTTTTGTACTTTCTCTGTTACTGTTTACAGTAAGCAGAAGACATATTCGATACCAAGATTTCACCTGAAACACAAGTTTTGATACTCCCTGAAGAAAATACTATTTTATAAAAATACATGTCCGTCATATTTTTGAAAAGCTTAACTCAAAAACGAAAAGTCGGTTAAATACCAAACGTGTATATAAGTTCAGTCCCTTTCTGTGACACGAATACTTTTCAAAATACGAAGTATATTAGAAATTGCTAAAGATTTTGATTAAAATATCACATGTTTAATATATTTTCATAACAAAATAAATTGTACATCTTAGTTTTCTGGGAAATGTAATGAAAACAAATTTCGCATGGCGACCAGCTCTTAAAACATTTGAATATCGCTTCTATTCCCATTGTACCTGTAAGAAAATTTGTAATAAAACCATTTCCACAAATATCGATTTTGATTAATATGAAGTAGGTAGAATAAGGGTCTGCAAGAATATTGTAGAAGAGTGAGTAGAGGAAGTCATGTGTGTGCAACGCATCTGATTTTATTTTTCATGTTTATGCAAAAAGAACGAAATTTCAAAGCATCTGCTCCAGAGGCTCCTATCTTTTAAACCGACTGTTGTCCCCTATTCGGATTGTACATACCTACAAGGAAATTACAATAATAAAATTTCTGTGAATATGCATTTCCATTAACATGAAATAAATAAAAGAATACGTATGTGTTATAAAAGCTCTGTACAGAGCAACCGAAAATTATGAAGTAATGTAATTGGCACGAATTAACATAGGAAAAAAATATTTTTACTGGTGAAAGTTCATGTATTCTGCAGGTCATTTATGTTTTCATTACTAAACGTCACAAAACAGTCACTCTAGAAAAAAAAACTGCATTTAATATAAATTGTGTTTTAACTAGATTTACATTTTTGTATACGATTTCTTCCATACCTTACGATTTATTAGTTATCCAAAAGTCATTCAAAATAAAGGAACTTCTAAGAACATTCGAGGGAAATTCAAGATTTCGTACATTTCATTTGGCAAGAGAATATATTAACATATGGTATTTAATCAAAATCTATAGAGCCGTTTTTTTTTTTCAGAAAATCAAAATTTTCAAAAATATCGCATGTAAAGAGTGGCCTGGGATGAGGGATTTGCCTGAAATTTTTCGGTCTTATCCTTGAAATTAAATACCAACTTTGGTAAGAGATGGAATCAGGACTGAAAAACTCAATACCACAGCCGCGATTTGAACCACGGAAACACACACAAAAACACACACAAAAACACACACAAAACACACACACGAACACACACACACAAAAACACACACGCACACAAAAAACACACATACAAACACACGCACACAAAAAAAACCACACAAAAACACACACGCACTCAAAAGAAAAACACACACAAAAACACACACAGAAAGACATTTTAAAATGCATTTTTTTATTCAGGGGGTCTCAAAACAAACATTTACGGTGAAATCTCAACAACGAATTTTTGGGTGGAATACAATACTTCCTCTACTTACTATACGTAGTAGAGAAAGTAAAAATTCGTCCACCCACTCCTGTTTGAACTTACAGTTGTGAAACTTGAAGAATTTAGCGACATCACCTCGTTACAACCCAACACTGTTTAAGAATATGATGGCATTGATAACAAATGAAGGGGTACGTCGGTAGATGCGAAGTCCACGTGATGCGCCGGAAGGGTGCTGTAAGACGTGTTTGTATCACTTTAAAAGATTAAAAAATGAAGAGGGAAAAATACGAGAAGTCATAAAAATCCCCCAATAATAGCTATCGTAATAATTTGGCTATGTTCATGACTTATGTAGACGGACCGAAAGCTTTTAGAACACCCCACCTCTAAGCACTCAGGAGAAATGGCAGTAAAATACCGACTAGAGGGTCTGAGACACTTTACTCAATATGAATGAGATCAGGTTCGAGGGGTGGACTTCAGCACCTATGCCTCTGATGGGGCGCTTCCCTGAAGGGAGGGATGAAATGAAGAAAGTGGCCGGAACGGAGACACAAACCTTATAGTTTACAGATAGAAACTCCCCGATGGCAGCTCATACGTATATAGACGTGACGAATGCCTTTGTTAAGATCTGCACGAGTGACGTCATGCACATTGATGGTGGGGGTAACGTGTTTCCTACTTGAAACAAATAAGAGACTGCTGATAATGCTAGCGGGCACTGTGCTTAATCAGGCACTGTTCCGCGATGTTTACTACACGAACGTCGGAGAGATACTAACCTGACACTCCACCATGGTCTTTAGATACAGAAGTGAAGTCGAGCATAAACCACTGCGCAACTTCCAGCCATTCGCCACGTTTACAATCGGCTCCCCTTCCCCCTGCAGGTTTACACATCCCACTGGAGGGGGGTGGAACTCGCGAATCGCCCCCGATCCGCAGGACAAAGGTTTACAAAGAGTAGGTATATTCCCTGTCATGGAATATCGAGACTCCCACTGATACTTTAACCGTGGAACCGTCTAGTAGGGTGAAGGTGAAGTGAACAGAGAAAATGACCCCGAAAAAAAAAACTTAGGGTCAGGAAGGTCGGCTGCTGAGATCCCGAATGCGAGTCACACGTTTACCTCGCTTGGTTACTCAACTTATAGTAAACAGTTTCTCTTAATTTCCAGAAGATGGGCATTGTGTTTATTTAGCTCCAGTCGACCATACATTCACCGTTTTGCAAATTATATAATTTACTGAGCGCCTTGATAAACGGTTAAGCTCGATATTATTACCTATACCTTCCTAGAGACTCCGGGATTTTTCGTGGTTTCTCCGGGTCGCTTGCAAGATGCTGGGATGGTTCCTCTTCTACCATGACTTTCCTATGCCTCATTTCCTACCGAGCGAGATGGTTCAACGGTAATGTATGAGGCTCGTATTCGGGAGGTCGTGGAATCTATTTCCGCGGCCAACCTCCTTGAATTTATGTTTTTTCGGGGTTTTCCCGAGTCACTAAGCAAATGCTAGGAAGGATAATTACATCTCCCTAATTTTCCATCCCTCCATTTCATTTGACCTTTTCCATATGGTTTTGCAGGATCGGAAGTGTTGCCGATGGGTGAATTTGGCGCTGTTGTGTGGCCACTTTGAGAACTAACTTATTCTTGGTGGGTGGCAATGTAGTCGCCTGAGAGGTGGTTGCTTCGCGAACCCCGGTGTCGAGATGAATCTCCAGCACGCGTTAGGGACCCTCACGCTGGCACATGCTACTCGCCCGGGTTCGAACATACCCGTAGAACTCTCTCACTCCATCCCTTCCCCCCGGGGGCTGAGATACAATAACCTTAACAGTTAGTTGAATGTGGAATCCCCTCGGTCTTTAACTGAACCGCACTTTAATGCCTATTATTTCCATTTTAAATCCGTATTAATAAATAATCATAACACTACATTTAAGACCAACCTTCAGATTAGAAGACGCCATATAAATACAAGTAGATATTATTGAAAAACTCATTTCTTCATTCGAAAGAACATTTTATAATCCTTGTTTCCTTTGCAGAATCACGTCGGAGATTTTCAAAAATGAATACATCCCAGAACAAGTGAAGGAGAAGGTGCGGAATGCTGCCGCCAGAGGTTCACACAGCGGAGATTGCAGCGACTTTCCTTGCAAAGACCTAGAAGTGGAAAACTGAGAAACCAACATACTGAATCTTGGATTTGCGATTGTGTTAAAGTTTGTTTATGTATAGAAGATGGATGAATATGTATATAAAATTGTATTAGTAACACCATAAGATTATTTTTAAACTATATATGGCTCCTTAGTTTCTTTTATATATTCGTGATATGTTCTTTCGTGGAGTAATGATTTAGTATGTTTCTTTATGGTAAGATGTCTCCTTTTTTTTTTTTTTTTTTTTTTTTTTTTTTTTTTTTTTTTCCTCCTGTTTGTTGTTCTTGGTTCTAACTCAGTCGATGCTTGTATGAAACTTGTCCGCAGACATTGGCGATGGAAAATCTATTATATACAATGACAAGAGTTGGTCTTTATGTTTTTATCTTCTTTATTCTGATTTGCAATGATGTATAGCGCTCTGGAATTACAAATGCACTTGATATACCAAAATTTATTTTTCTTATGCAGACGTCAGAAACACTATATTCTTTTCGCGCTTGTTTTCGAAGCTTTATTTTTTCCTTAACCTAGACTATCATCTTCCCAAAGACTATATTTTAATTTTTTTTATGAGAGCTTACGAAGGAAAACTGTCTTAATCTTTAATTTTATCGTTCTATTTTTTCCCAGCTGTAAAATTCTGCTCCTCTTTTCTTTTCCCGAGAACAATGCGAAAAACATGCAACCTTACGTGTGCAAAATATGAAGGGATTTTAAAAAACTCCTTGTGGTTCCCTTTTAGGACGTGTCTTAGTGGTATTTTTCAACTGTTGACAAAAGTACTTTGGCTTCCTTATTTCATATAAGTTTAGTGTCCTGTGTGGTTAAGGAGACTTGAATTGGGCATCTTAAAAAAATGTTGCTTTTTAAAAGTAGGAACGAGATGATTAAATTAGTATTGAAAATATAGCTCTGCTGTGTGAAAACGTGACCTTTGTACCTCCCCTTTCGCATATCTACGGATGCTTAAAGGTAAATTGCTTACGTCATCCCAATAGATGGGCGTAGGTTGACAATGTCAATAGTGATTGCTAGTAGAGTTTCGTTAAGTTAATAATCACCATAAATTTTTAAGAATTATAATAGAGTATTTAACTTCTTTTTCACTAGCAGGTGAATACGAGCGACATTATAAAGCAATAATAATAATAATAATAATAATAATAATAATAATAATAATAATAATAATAATAATAATAAGAAGAAGAAGAAGAAGAAGAAGAAGAAGAGGAAGAAGAAGAACAGCAATAACAATAGCAACAACAATAACAATAACAATTACAATGACGACAATAATGATAATAATGATAATAATAATAATAATAATAATAATAATAATAATAATAATAATAATAATAATAATAATAATAATAATAATAATAATAATAATAATAATAATAATAATAATAATAATAATAATAATAATAATAATAATAATAATAATAATAATAATAATAATAATAATAATAATAATAATAATAATAATAATAATGAATTAGTTCTAATCGTGATTATAAATTAGCCAATGAACTAAGAACCGGCTGCGCGGTGTGTTTCCTGATCGCGTTATCGTTGCCGTGTAACATTTTTAAAACTACTTTTAAAGGCTTTACTTGCCAAATTTATGGTTTTAACTTCATCAATTTAGTAGCGGTTCGCTCACACCCATAAGAATGCCTGCCTGTTGTGAAAGACGTTCAAGTGATTTTTAGGAAGTCTCCAAACAATGGCCTATATCGTCTAATAGTTCTTCGTAAGAACCCTAGGCTGTCTCTTAGACTGAAAACACTTACTGTGGCCTGCAATGTATTGTAAAATGCAAGGGTTGTACGGCCTGCAACTTTTACACCACGAAACCTTCGCGCAAATCGTATTTTCACTCGACGAACTGAGTTAGTGCATACTAGCACATACATATCATTACTTAATGCACACTGCGTTAAGCCGTTACTATAAAACAGCTGGTCGTGGGTTCAAACCCGGCGGAGTGGAATGGAATTCTTTTCGGGCGTAAAAACCTTAGCATGGCTTTCTTGGGGAGCCGCGCCGTGACCGAGCGGTTAGATCGCTTGACTCTCACCAAAGCGACCTGAGTTCGATCACAGGCGTCCGTATGTGGGACGAGTGGTGGGCACACAGGCGCAGGGCGGGTTTTCTCCGGGTTGTCCGGTTTCCCCCGACAGCATTCCAGCAATAATTCGCTCCATCCTCCTTTCCTCTCACTTCATTTCACTTCACTAATCATTTCGTTCATCCTTTCATCCGTTTGGTCTCTTTCAGGGTTGAAAGCGTCAGCAGGCGTTCGGGTGCAGCATGGTGGGATGAAATGCTCTGAGTGACTCCGTTCCTTGTCACTGAGACCGGGCTCCTGATCGTGTCCACGCCGAGGCCCTTCAGTCCGGTGGGGGCCCCTGCAGGCGGCGCTCTGGGCGAACCGGTGGGAGAGTTTCTAACTGGGAAAATGTAGGGACTGTCTCCTCTCGCCTCACCGCTCCCTCCCGGGGGCGCCCCTTCGGGGCTTAGGCACAAAAGATCTGAGGTCAAAATGCCGAAGCCTCCCTCCGCGTCTGTCCTTCTACCTTCTTCTTTGGAAGGGAAGCAAAGCCGGTAGTCCCATAGCGTATATTTATTGCACGTAAAAGAAGTCTGATAATGAGGCCTCTGAGCAAATTTAAACGCCTTTCACGCGCGGGTCTGTTTCTAAACATGTTTCTTATACAGAGGACATCAAACTAATTTCTAGTGAAATCTCAATTAAGGGCTTTATTTGAAATGCAATACTTCCTCTACTTACTGAAGGTAAGTTGTGGAGAAAGTAGAAAAGCTGACGTGTAACATGTATGGGACTTCTTATACTCTATCCATATTTACAAGCTATTCATATATTAGCTTATTTTCTATCTACTTCCAACAAATCATAAATATTCGCAGAAGTGTTCTCCATTATATAATATTGGGGATACATATTAGCCTGAAGCAATACCGTGTTATTTAAAAAGACAGATGGCCATGGCATGACAAAATTTGTGTTTTTTCCTGTCGTAAGTTTGTCTACTTCATAAGTTTTCACAATTGCAGGTTACACAGTTGGGTTGATACTATTTTTTAGTGTTTTGTATTTTCAAACTTAAAATTGTCTACATGTAGGTACCATTTTGCCAAAACTATAGCATCTAGGACGCTCAAATTTTCTGAGATGTCAAAAATCATATGAACTTTAAATTGATTGAAGCAATTTTCGCATATTTTATATACGATTTAGAAATTATAATATGTATTACAAAAATTGAGCTGTTTTTATATTATCTACATATAAACAGCAATTTTCAGTATAAAATTAGAATTTTAAAAAACCAATCCACTCAGTTTCTCAGAAATAGTGTTTTCTAAGTTCACCATGCGTTTAAACTCATAAGAACAAAGTACAGTTCAGCATGCGAAAATTAGTCTTACTGTGTATTAATTTACATGTCGCATGCTTTGCTCTGGACCTGCAAATTTTATTTTCACATAATTATATTCTACTCCAACTACTGTATTATATGTAGTGCAAAAATTTTAATTGTGACTGTAATGGTTTAGGTGATGTTCACAAATTGTTCATGTTTAGATCAGTGTGTCGTTACAATGTGCCCTTAATTACTCATCTGTCTCAAAGAAAGCAGCAGGATAGACTGTGATAGCTGTAACCGTTTTACTGTATAGCAATAAATCCTGGGTTATGACGAGAAAAGATTTTAGCCATATTTAGGCAAGGGAAATGAAATGTTTACGAGCAGCCAAAGGTTGTACTAAGTTGGAAGGATTCTTAATGCAATTAGACAAGAACTGAATATGTTTGCAGTAAATGATAAAATACAAAAACGCAAATAAAAATAGAAAGAGCACTTGGAACGAAGGGAACAAATAAAAATTCCAAAGATGGCCTCACAATACAAACCTAAAGGAAGAAAGGACATTGGACGGTTAATTAAAGGATAAGATTGAGGCACTGATCACACACCTAATCTGTGAAAGGCGGCAAAAGAAGAATAACTTCAAGGGTTATCTACTGAAAATTAAGGACAGTATTTTCCTTATTTAATAACGATTTGAAATTTTCCTGGCGTTGCCTACTGTCGTTATTTTATTGTTCTCCATTCCACGGAATTAATCAGACAATATTAACATTGTCACATGAAGGTGGAATGCCAGTCTCTGAAGAGGCTGCCTTAAAAGAGTCCTGCGGCCATTAAAACTGTTTCCAGGACCTTCGAGTCATCTAGCATCATATGACATATGGCTACTGATATTGAAAACGTAGTTCTTACAATGTGCGACAGTTTTGATGCCGTCTCCAACATTTTCGTCGTTTACGCATCTACTGCTGGCTGCTACAGTGGGAGTTTTCTCTCAGAGGGTGCGTGATTGGTAGTAGACTAGATTGATAAAGTAAGTGGAAGCCTATACAGTATGAATTACTTGAAGCCGACTGTTTGAGAATAACATTTAAATTGCTTCTAAATCAGGCATATCAAACATCACTCCCAGGGTGTGAAGGGAGGGGCCTACCCCTCCTTAACTGCAGTAGCACGCCCTAGTAGAACCGGTTTTCGCTTTGTTTTTCCCGTTTTCCGATCTGATCATCACGGAGGGAGGGAAAATAGGGGAAAATTTTTCACGCCTGGTGAGTGCTGTTTGACACCCCTGTTCTAAATCTCATTACTATGAACTGTACACCCTGTGCAGTTTATCTTGTCTCGCGCCTAAAGAAAGAGAAAGAGATATGTTGAAAAGAAAAGCAAGTACCCACCCCTCTGGCGTTGGTGTTATTGGGAAGGTAGGAGAAGCTGGATCCCCTCCATCCAATCAGTGGTGGATTGTAAACAAGTAGCAATAGCTCCATCATCTGCGCTCACACTGAAGTGGTGCAACACTGAACACAAACGAGAGGCGGGCTTTCGGCGTTTGTGACCGCAAAACGTGTTTTCTACTAACTTACAAGTGGAAGCTTTTATGATCCTCGAGCCAAGTTAGCCCACAGAAGGTATAATTATTCAAATATATCTGCTAATTTCTAATTACAGTATAACCTATTAGTGCGAGCTTTGCTTAAGATGAACTCCCGGTTAACGCGAACAAAATATTGGTCTTGGCAGTTGTATCGGCTAACAAGAATTTCGGCTAAGGCGAATTACGTCTAGATGAAGTAGACTGTGGTACAAAGAAAACAGCAATTACAGAGCTGTTTCAAATTCCCAAATCTACTTTGTCTACGATAAATAATAACCGAGAAAAAATTATTAATGTTGCTGCATCAGGTTCTGGAAACAAATCCACTTTGTAGCCCTAAGTCTAAAGATATCAAAACCTTACTGCTAGAATGGTTCAAATGTATGTGTGCATCTAACATGTCTTTATATGGTCCTATGATTCGGTCAGAAACAAATGAGATTGCCAAAAATACAGAGCTGCTTATTTACTTCTGTGACAATGTCTTCTAAAATACTCGTAACTACATGGAAACATTGTAATAGACAAATAGTGTAAATAGTTGCTGAGAAGGATAGTGTAATACATGTGGCTGGCGTCACTGATAGTGTGATAATTTGCTTTTTAATTACAGTACTACTTCAGCGCAGAAAAATAAGAGTAAAGTTCGACATCTGACTGCCATTCTTGCTTTTGTATGCCAGTGCTCCCGTAGAGTTGAGTAAGTGACTCGCATCTAACCTCTCATTTAAAAATTTTTGTCGTCAAGAACTAAAGCGAACCTGTACATTATACATTGATTTTAATAAGTATATGGAAATTACTTATTGCAATTATTTGTCCATTTCACTAGCATTTCTTTATAAAATCAACAACCCTACAAGTCAATAATTCCAGTAGCAATATGATATGGATGACCTAACACATTCACAATCCAATGTGTAAAGAGAAGACAGGAATTATTTAAGAACACTTTTGCTATTCGAGAATGTTTCTACTGTTTTCTCTGCCAAACATATTTTATAATTCACAATAGGACAGAAAATCTTAGTACCCTTAATATCACTTAAGGAAATTATGGTAACTTAAATCTTTAAGTTTATGGTTAATGTTTTGTAACATATTTTGTAATCAATGTTCTTCACTATATTGGAAAAATATATTTTAATTATTGTTGTTGTTGTTGTTTTCTAACGCCTTGCATCTGGCAATGAAGCCATTAGCATTCGTGCCTTCCAATACTTTTGAACTGTAGTTTCTTCTGATCTTAATGCTTCACAGGTCTTCAAGTATTTTTGTACTGTGAAGACATCTATATCTTGGTCTTTTAATATTTTCATTAGCTCTTGTTTTTTAGGCTGGGACGTGCCTCCTGCATTCCATTGTAGAATTCTTAAAGTATTGGAATTGTTGTGATGAAATTTGCCTAAAGATGTCCCCACCCGGAGATCCGATTGGGGGACAGTTTTAACTCCGGAATGTTTATCTTTAGGACTCATATTCATGTATGTGGCTTTCATGTAACTGTTTTCTTAACGGGCACCAGTTTTACAACGTGGTAGTTACATCACCCGACTTAAACCCCCATTTTGCAAGGGGGGCCACACCTATCGTTGGTCAACGGGTCCATCGGACCTAGCCGGGAGGACTAAATAGGTGGTATTTAGATCCACCGACCTTCCCCTCATGTGCCTCTGAGGGACGCTGTTGTGCTGTGATAGGCCAGCACATATGTAAATGACATTTCCTCCATTTTAGATGAAACAGTTATACCGCTGTGATTCGGTCCCCAGAGCCTCATCTGTTAAAAGCAGGGTGCACCACGGGCAGGATGAGGATGGGAATTGGGTAGGAGAGGCTATAGGAGGCCCATCACTACCCCTTACTACCCCATTTTAATTATTGTAATTTTTGAGAAAAACAAGAACTGAACTCTTTTCCGTATGACAGAATGTTTGAAGTGAAGAAAATGTCTCAACTTTTGCTTGTTGTGTCCAAAAAAGTTATACCTGACTACAACAACGTGGTATTTATCCAATCTTATGTTTTTAACTTTCTGTTTGTACGCATACTGACATTTTTATATGATCTTGTTTTTTAAATTCAGGAGATTTGGAAGCATTATTCCTTACTTTAGGTACAAATACAAATGAAAATAAATTGGAAATGACATCCAATAATGCAATACGACATTAAATGTTCGTGTCTATTCTTGTGCACTAAGAAAGGTAACACTAGCAGTACAAAGATACAGGAAAATCTAGTTGGACTGTTCAGGATGCCGTACCTTTGTATACTGCAATCCTGTGTCAGCTTATTTCTAGTATAATTTAACAGAACTCTCTTAGACCAGTTTTGGTGCATTTTATAAAGGTGGAGTAGGCGAAAACTTATGTTTTATTTATGGGCGCTTTTTAACTGCTATGGTTCACAGCGTCCCATTCCATGTGGGGCGTGAAAGACCGCTTAGTTTTGGTCGAAGGCTTCTATGAGTGTAAATATCCTTAGCATGGCTTCCTTCGGAAGGTAAGTAAACAAGGTGGTTCTGTATCGTAGATTTACGGCACATAGAAGACCTCAAGCATCAAGCGGTCCGTCACGCCCAATACAGAATGGGACGCTGATAAAGAGCTTTCATAGATAAAAGCTCTTCTTCCGCCGTTCACTCTCTCGGTATGGAGGACTTACACCCACAGGACCTCAAATTTAGCACCTGGGGTCAGATGCCTCTCGAGGAGCAGACCAGATAGAGCATCCAGGAAGGATGATAAGTCTGTATGAGAGTGAGGAACTTGATTATGAAGTAGTTGTTAGAATAATTGGTGGGGAAAACCGGAAAACCCGGAAGAAACCCACCGAGACGTCACTTTATCCCCACAAATTCCACAATTGGCCATCTGGGATCGAGGCTAGCGGTCTAACTACTCGGCCACAGCGCTGACAAATGAACACAATTTATTAGGTGATTTTACGTGCCATAAATCTACGAGTCCATCGGCTTTACTTCCCTTCGGAAGGAAGCCATACTAACGAGTTTTACGCCCGGAAAAAAATCAATGGCCCTCCGCCTGGCTAAATCCAGTACCTCGAGAAGTGAAGTAGGTGAATTGCTGCCCAGACTTATACGTTGCGGACCAACAATTAGACTTGAGTACAACTACAGTGTGAGCACAAATCTCACTACTTGGAAACTATCAAATCCATGCTTGGCTGTTTTGTGATTATTTGGAAAATAACAGTGATGAGGCAAAAATGACTCGGAGAGATAGCATTGCCCGAAAGAGTTTCCTATACACATGGTCAGTCAGGGATACTCGATATCGAATACAAATATATGGTAAATTAGATACCAGACAAATCCTTTCCACAGAAGAGAACCTCCCCCCTTCAATCCTTAAAACTCATAGTAGTTTCCTAGAAAAGGTAACACAGATTAAATCCAAATTGAACATTCCTAACACCAGAGAAAATCTACTTATAAGAGAAAATCCATTGGAATTATTGCAACCTACCTTCAATTTGGAATTAATAGGGGAAATAAGTAAATCAGACTCACCAAAAGAAATACAAAAACTTCTAGCTCTGGAAACAATCAATACTAGGTATCCCACAGAAGAATGGCTGCACATATATACTGATGGATCCTCCAAGGAAAACCTTACTGGAGCTGGAGTTACGTGTTCACATTTTTCCTTTTATCATTCTGTTGGCAGAGACACAACAAATTATGATGGAGAAATAGAGGCTATATACATTGCTCTCCGACAATTATTAAATCTTCCCTTAAATAAATTTAACAAGGCAGTAATTCTTTCAGATTCTAAAGCTGCAATTCAGGGAATATGTTCAAATACTACAAAGAAGTCAACAAAAATTAGAGAATGCTACAAAATGTTAACACAACTCCAAAAAGTTAATAAGACTGTTCATCTCCAATGGATTCCAGCACACTGTGGAGTCATGGGGAATGAAGCTGCAGACTCACTTGCAAAGAAAGGCACAACAATAAAACAAAAGTCTAAATTCAATTTCTCATATTCCTCAATAAAACGCTTGAACATTAAAAAAATTTCTCATTCATACCTACAAGAAATAGAAACAAATGCCAAAGATAAAAAATGGATTACACTACTTTCCAACCCAGATATAATCCCCCAGAGACCAAGGAAAACAGCTGTTGCAGCCTTCCGGCTATTGACAAATCATGACTGCTTAACAAGTCATCTCTACAGAATAGGTATCTCAGCTTCACCAATATGTGTCCTGTGTAACGATCCAGCAGAAATGAATGAAGAACACTTGAAGACCTGTGAAGCATTAAGATCATTGAAGAAACTACAGTTCAAAAGTATTGGAAAGCACGAATGCTAATGGCTTCATTGCCAGATGCAAGGCACTAGAAAACAACAACAACAAATCCTTTCCATTTCCTTACTTCATACCAGAAGGGAAAAACTTTGACGCTTTATAATAAATAACACCTAGGGTCCTTACTCAAGTTAGTTCCATATAATTGCTATGTAGCCCGTTTAATTAGCTTCCCCACTACCTACATAGTTGAGCAAGTAAGTAGTGGCCTGGACTGAAGGACAGAACCGTTGGAGAATGAACTTCAATTACGTACACACAGAATACTTTCCTTAAATATACTGAGAATATACTTGTATATGAAATGGCACTGAGCTGTACTAAATAAAATATAGCAAACAGTTCGCCTTTAGTAGTTGTAGTATAAGGTTGTATCAAGGATTTATTCTCAGACAATTTGAAAAATGTCTAAACTCTATACCACCTGCAAGAAAAGCTATACATGCCATTATGAATAAATTTGAAGCTTTAGATTCGTGTTAGACAAATATTCCAAAACCTCACTTTTAACACAAAATAAACTAGATGGAATTGGTTCCAGTTTAGAGAGATCGGCCTCGAAAATGGCTAAACAAATAAAATCAAGTCAACAAGCAGTGTACCTCTGTCTTCCGCGAAAAATGTCACACCTCTGTTAAAACTGAAATCCTAACGCCATACATGAATGCAAGCATTGAAACAAAATGATCCAGGTACGCGCGTGAATTACTGCAATTGTTTTTCCAATCTATAGAGAGTGGCTTCATTGTCCCAAAGCTTTTGTTTCTCTCCAATGAATTCTGGTTTCACCTAAACGGACGCGTGAACACTCACGTCACAGTTGAGCTTCAATAAAACTTGTGCAATTGCATGATAAGTCTCACAAAGGCCTGAAAAGTGTACTGTAATGTGCGATAAATGCTAGAATAATAATAGGACCCATTTTCGGTAATGAAACAATTAGGCAGAGTGATATTGGAGACCAGGCGGCGCAGTGCCGAGCGGTTAGATCGTTCGCCTACCACCTAGGCGACCCGGGTTCGAACCCAGTGACCCGTGTGTGAAATTCGTGGTGGACGAAGTGGCGTCTGGGCAGGTTTCTCGCACCACTCATTCCACCAGCGGCCACCTTTTTACTTTCCCTACTGGTAAGTAGGGGAAGTACTGTATTCCACCCAAAATTGGATGTCGAGATTTCACCGGAAATACATGTTTTGAGACCCCCTGAATCCAAAAAAAAGCATTTTTAGAAAAAGGTCCGTGTGTGTCTGTGTGTCAGTCTGTGTGTCAGTCTGTGGACAACATAACTCAAAAACGAAAAGTCGGTTAAAAACCAAAGTTGGTATTTAAGTTTAATGTCTTTCAAGTATGCGACACCAAGATTTTGAAGAAAATACCCCCACGCTAAACTACCCTTTACATGGAAAATGTTTCGAAAATGTTGATTTTCTTGAAAATCGCTCTAACGATTTTGATTAAAATGTCATATGTTTAAGATATTTTTATGACAAATTAAATGTATATCTTGAATTTTCTGGCTATAGCCCCTGTAGTCGTATTTACTCTGGACGACTTTTGCATAACTGGTAAACCGTTAGAGATAGACCAAATTATACTCTACAAAAAATGTAGATCTTGCTAAAATACACAATTTATGTCTCAATAAATTTTCTTGTAGGATGAACCATTTCGGAGATATTCCTTGTTATGTGTGTGAGTTTCGGAAAACTTAGAACTTTAGCGAAATGCAACAACGTTGTTCATTTTTTTATGTTAATCGTGCAAAGAGAACGGAATCTCAAAGGTCAAAAAGATTTGACTGTCGCACAAAGCCTTCTGTATTCTAATATCTCCCTTGCACCTACAAGGATATAAGCAATAAGATAATTTGTACGAATGTTTATCTTAACTAACATGATATAGGAATAAGAGTTTGTTAGAATGGTTAGTACAAGAGTAGAGAAAGTCATGTGAGTGCAACACATCAGATTTTTATTCATCGATTTTGCCTGCATTTCATATCATCTTCTTTCTCAATCTCATACCTGGTGCTTGACTGACCACCTGCTGCCAGGTCTTCACTCTGTCCGGTCCTTAGGTTTCTCTGCTCCCCGACAGGCGTCTAACCCTACACAGTGGCTTGTAGGTCCTAGGGGGTGTAAGTCTTACATAAGGGGAGGGTAATCAAGTAAAGAAAAATATATTGGAGACTATTTCCAGGATCATGTTTCGATCGCTTGACAGAAGAAAAATCTCATGGCTGGTTCTAGCAAGATTCCGTAACAGCATACATGGCTACCGAATCATAAGAAAATTATTTCATGACAGAATTATAAAAGTTGATTTGTGGCCCGCGATCTAATTAGTTGTTATGATTTAAGTGCTGTGTGATGGCTTTGAAATCCCATGGTTTCTCAATATACTTACTACAGGGGTAAAAAAGGCTATTAATGCCTTCTCATTTGAGAAAGTGTAAGTTCAATCAATTTAAACCAACAACATGTCTGTGGAAGAAATGCTGAACTCCAGCAGATATATATACACATTTTTGTGTAGCAACATTTTGTCTAACCTCGTGGTTATCGAGCAAGATGAGTCCGGAGTAAAGTATGAGGCTCGCATTCGGGACGTCGTGGGTTCGATTTCCATGGCCGACCTTTCTGATCCTTAGGTTTCTTAGGGGCTTTCCCCGGGTCGCTAGGTCAATGATGGGAAGGATATTTACATCGTCCGAATTTCCTGTCCCTCTATTTTACTGCATCCCTCATTTCATTTCACAACACCTTTCATCGGCTTGGTTGTTTCAAGGTTTTAAGTGTAGGTGGGAGTTTCGGTGTTGCTCTCTATGCTTGACTGGATCGCGAGAGGTCTCCAGTCCCAGGCTCCTCAAGGGACCTGTGAGCCCGCTGGGGGGGGGGGGGGGGGCGAACCTTGTTTATCCTATCTATTCTAAACTCACAGTTTATCTATTACACGAAAGTCAATCACAATGAAGACGACTTTGGAGGCTGTTCCATAAAAAATTAAAAACATTTTGTCATGCAAATATCTTAAACATATGCCGTTTTAATCAAAACTAAGCGCCAATTGTTTTTAAAAAATGACCAAAAACGGCCTTATAAAACGTAGTTTTGGTTGGAGGGATTTTCTTGAAAATCTTCATGTTGTCCACTAAACTTAAATACCAACTTTGGTATTTAACTGAGTTTTCTTTTTCGAGTTATGTTGTTCATTGTTACACAGACAAATCATTTTTTAAATGCTGTTTGGGTTCAGGAGACCTCAAAACATGAGTATGAGTACCTTCTCTAGCTCCTAACTACATGGTAGAGAAAGTAAATGGCCGGGTAGTTAGACCATTCGCCTCTCACCAAAGTGGCCCGGGTTTCATTCCCGGCGACCGCATGTGGGACTTGTGGACAAAACGGTGTAGGGGCGGGTTTCCTCCGGGTTCTCCGGTTTCCTCCGCCATCTTCATTCCATGTAAAATCAGTGTCACCGCCTGTGGTGCCGTATGTAGTAAACGCAGGCGTTTAACACTCCAAAAAGTAGAGAAAGTAAACAGAATCAATCATGCCTGCAACCTAACCAACTGGGTAATGTTAACCTCATCTCTTACATCATGCTCGCTTATCCCGATGTTCGTGGCTCTTAAAACCCAAGCATTCGTTCCTGTGCACAATAACAAATCACTGATTCCGTTGCTAGGCTTAGAGTCAGGTATGTGCATTTTTGGGCTGGGCGTTAACCTATTCTTCACTTCTGGTATGAAGTAAACATTTGGACTCCAAGATTTAGACATCATTTCACAGTTGTGCTCAGTGATTATAGACTGTAGCATCTGTGCCGTGTTCCACACCATGGATATTATTACCTCTTTCAGCAGTGCATAGAATTTCTCATTTTCTCCGCCCATTTCCACTCACGCGCTGTTGACAACTTTGACGAAGCCGTCATGGTGATTGATGTATTAAAATCGTTCTTCTCTGTGTGCTGCGGGCTTGCTTCGAATCCAGGTTGCTTAAGACTTGGGGATTTTCCTTAGGGCTTAGCCCTTAAGACGAATATCGGATAAGTTTAGCCGTTTAGGTCCCAGGGCTTATTTGTATGCTCATTTTTAGTAATTGCCTGATCTTCTAATTCGACCTACCAAGTTAACACCTTAAAATAATACATGAGAATGTGTTGTAATGTTCATATAACTTTCTCTATTACCACTTCACATGTGCCCCCTTATTATAGGTACATAATTTAGTAAAATACACTGTTCCGAAGCATCTCTGTTTCTTATCGTCTTACGGTACTTTCGTAACGAGTGCGGCATAACTACTGACCAATCAACCGTTGACAGTTGCAATACGAGGCCAGAGGCGTGGCGCTGTAATAAGGACAAGAAAAAGTGGGGGAGGTTACATACACTTAGCCTTGTAGGAAAGTCACGTTTTCATTTGCTTATATTTATCTCCAAATTCTTAATGCCTACCATGAAAAATTTTATTGTAGCTTGAAATAAGCAGCATTTATTGAGTTCGACGGTTCAGTGTTATAAAAAAACTTATTTTTTTCCTTAGAATCACAAAAATGGTACTGTAAATTTTGCCAGGAGGACAGGGTTGCAGACATGAGACTGTGCATCAGCTGCAAGGAATACATGCATGAAGAATGTGTTGGTTTGTGTTCAGAGGACATTGAACTCTTTGTGTGTCCAGATTGTTAGAAAGCTCAAGTGGAAACAGAAATTTATCATTTTTTTTTTTTATTCTGAGCTTTGGAACTTTGATTTATTTGCTCTAAATGCACTTTTTAAATAATATCATCAGGAATATATTTTCGAAAATAATTATGTTAGTTATCATTTTGTGGATAAATTGTGAAATTAAAAGAAAAGTTTCAGTTAATCCTTTTGTTTTCAGTTTTGTACCAAATCTTACCTATGGGCCTTATTATGAACCAATGCGCGCCTTATTAAGACCACATCAGTTTAATACGGCCCACATTGCAAATAATTTTCAAACATTTATCACAACAAGAATTTTAAAGATATACATTTCAAACATTTTTTGTTTAACGTAGCATTAAGTATAGATTCAATACCACAAAAAACCATTTTTCAAACATTCACAATTAAAACCACAGAAATGTGTAAACTTTAGGTGGGCCTTATTTGATACACCTACCTTATAAATTTCAATAAGAGCGGACATGATTTCACATGCTATTTACAGAAAGCTCAAGCGATACATTTAAATCGTCATGCGAATATCTGAAGCAAATGTAGGCATTCTTTACCCCGCGTGCCAAGCGAACTCCATCCCTCTACTTCTCGTTTACTGTTTACAACCCTCAAACAGACTTAAACCAGTGGTGGAACACTGCCGTACGAAATTACGTGTTTTTTCACAATAGTCAGACTTTTAGGGAAGAGTCGACTTTTATATTTTATATCATACAAAGATTCTGCGATGTACTACATATACAGGGTGGAAGGGAAGTCATTACATTAATTTAAACCAGTGGTAAATCTCGGTATTTGGAACACATTTTGTATCTTACGTTTTTGTCTCCGACCATTTCCTATGGAGATACTTCAGTTTTGTCAAAAAAAAAAAAAAAAAAAAAAAAAAAAAAAAGCTGGCAACACTACAGATTGTATGGGTGTCACTTTCCCTAGTTCAGAACATAAACAGCGTAGCGGTGCGTTTTGAGAACATAAACACATACTCTGCCGTATCCTTCCGTATTTACTGTGCGGTGTAGTCCAATCAAAAGCGCCATCTGCCTAAACATTACACGGACCCTGCACGCGACCGACTTGTTTACATCCACAAAGCAGGTCAATTCCCTGACCAACCATAATGCAACGTTGTCGTGTTACTTCACGTGTGGAAAAGCTGCTCGGAGTATTCCTTCACTTCTTTTAAGTGCTCAGTTATTTCGAAACCCTGTATGATGTTCTATAATTGCTACCGAAGCAATGTCAGAAATAAGTTACTCCACGCATTTTACAAGTAAACATATCTTCGTACATTCTTGTGGAATTACGCATCCAATTTGGATCAATAACCATTTATTTATTTATTTATTTATTTTTTTTCGAAATGAACTGATCTCCTCCAACACTCGCCATTGTGAGAATTTTTACTTTCTCTACTACGTGTAGTAAATAGGGGAAGTATTGCATTCGACCCCAAAAATTCAATGTCGAGATTTCACCGGAAATATGTTTTGAGGTTCCTTAAATCAAAATAAAAAAAAATACATTTTTAGAAAAAGGTTCATGTGTGTGTCCGTGTGACTGAGTCTGTGGACAGCATAACTCAAAAACGAAAAGCTGGTTAAAAACCAAAGTTGGTATTTAAGTTTAATATCTTTCAAGGATGCGACACGAACATTCTGAAGAAAATAGCCCCACCCTAAACTACCCTTTACATGGAATATTTTTCTTCAAAAATTTTGATTTTCTTGAAAATGGCTAACGATTTTGATTAAAATGCCATATGTTTGAGATATTTTTATGACAAATAAAATGTATGTCTTGAATTTTCTGGCTATAGCCCCTGTAGTCCTATTTACTCTGGACGACTTTTACATAACTGGTAAACCGTTAGAGATAGACCAAATTATACTATACAAAACATGTAGATCTTGCTAAAATACACAATTTATGTCCCGATAAATGTTCTTGTAGGTTGAACCATTTCGGAGATATTCGTTGTAATGTGTGTGAGTTTGGGAAAACTCATACCTTTCGCGAAATGGAACATCGTTCATTTTTTTATATGTAAAGTGTGCAAAGGGAACAGAATCTCAAAGATTTAAATGATTTGACTATCGCTCAAAGCCTACTATATTCCCATATTCCCCTTGCACCTACAAGGAAATAAGCAATAAGATCATTTGTACAAATGTTTATCTCAACTAACACGAAGAAGATATAGGAATAAGAGTTTGCAAGAATGGTTAGTACAAAAGTAGAGAAAGTCATGTGAGTGCAACACATCAGATTTTTTTTAAAAATGTTCTTTGAAAAGGGTAGTTTGAGATGGAGTAGGCTGACCAGAGGTCCCGATTTTCACTTAAATGCCCCGGTGTCCCGAGAAAATCATTTGGGACATAATATAATTGTCCTAGATTTTAATCGAGAAGCAAAGTATGCATAATAATATTTCTCATTTAATTAAAAATATTTGTGAAAAATTAATTTCTTGGAAAGGTTTAGAAATATACATTTGCACAATATAAATCAGCAACATTTAAACCATTCCTCTTAAAAGAGCTCCAGCTATGTGCCAACGGGCGTGTTTTTATATTCAACGCACGCTCGTGCACATCCATCGGAAATTCATCGGATCGTTCAACTCATCGCTGAGATCCACCACTTCAACGCTGAACCATCTGTTCCATCGGCCATCAGGACACGGTCAGGAACTGGCTGTGTTACACACAGCCGATTCAATACAGTGCAGTAGTTGCGAGTTGGGAACCTAACTCTGGATTAATTGTGCAATTGAATATATCTTTATGTCTCGAGTGCAGGACTCGAGTTATAAATTGATGCACACAAGGATGGAGTTAGACTCAATGCATTACAGATGGAGAAAACAATTACCAATAATATTTATATGCACATTTATATATGCTCTAAATAATTCAATCTGTCACATAAGTCAGATTTTTTTTTGTATTGGTCTTTTACATATCTCGATGTGCAATTAAATGGTTACCTTGCATCTTACTGTATCCCTACATATAATTTCAAATTAGTTCTCATTTACGGGTATACTTTACTTTGTACGCAACTGTATGTCGTTTGATTGAGTGTGTACAGTCTGATTTGTTTACGTAGTCGCTGCCCGACCTTTCGTGGGCTACGTCCGTGAGCACTCAGCTTGAAGAGGCAGGTACTGAAATGTCTCGCCCTGCTTATTAGTGAATGTTAATACTAAACCCGGAAAGTGCCGTGTTTGGTAAAAAAAAAAAATGCCCTAGAGGAAATATTCATTTAATGAAACGTTAAAGTTGGAATTTCTAACTCTCAAAGAAAGTGACCCAAACGACAATTGAATGTAAGGTATGCAGATCGGTGTTTTCAATATGTCACTGTGGAACCATCATCTCCAAAAGAAGAAACACAAGGAAGCGCCATTGGTATCCAAAAGTACCAAGAAAATGAATTCATTTTTAAGAGAAACGCTCCAGGAATGCCCAACTCTTAGTGATAACATCGCCCTGTCAAAACGACATTAAATAAATCCTTAATAAAAGAAATGGATGCTGAAAAAAGTACGTTTGCGTATCATGCCATCATAAACATAGTTTTCGATTAAATGACTATACTTCTTCCTTGATTATGTCCGAATATTCTTGTGCTAGAACTAAAAGTGATGATCCTAAATGTTTCTATGACTGATACATCAAATCACAAAGCAATGAAAATTATTCACGTGTTTCGAAATTACGTTCCTGCTGCTGCATCACCTAAGGCCTAATTACTGGCTTCGGTTTTGAACAAGATACAATAGAATTGAACACGGTAGATACACATTAACAAAATTCATTTTGCCAAATGGTTTCATATTTCGCTATATGCAGAGTTAAAGACTTATGTACATTCTCAAGCATCCTATACCTGTCCATTTACAGTCAGCAATATTTGCATGATAGAGCGAATGCATGTTTATCTTTAATGAATTAGGTTTTTTCCTCTCTCTCCCTCTCTTGTTCGAACCAAAGAAACACCTGAATATCGTTACTTCGTGTGCGAATCTCTCAGCAGACGAGTAATTACTTCTATTTAGGATCAAAGTGAAAGCAAGCGTGCGGCCCTATTTGAACGTTATACCTATACCAATTAAGTGACACTACTACAAATTCATCTAAAAGCATTAATAGTGGTGCTATGCTTTTAACAATCTCTTTGTTGCAGCTTCGCATGTATGCCTACTGCAAACATGCTTTGCGGCAAAATGAAGAAAGAAAAAGGAAAGCAGACACTCACCTTGAAAGCGGACGCAGCAGAAGAAACGTGAAGAATAATAATTATGCTTAGTAAGTACACAGTTTCCAGCGGTGAACGCCATGACGCGCGGACTTCGTTTAAAACTACATTGTAGAAGCTGCCACACTAAAAACTACTTATTTCGTCTTGCTTTTCCGACTGACAGTTCTTGCAGACTACCAGGTGCACGTGCGAAAAGCTGGATTTCACTAATTTAAAAATAGCACACCAGATGCCGCTGCGTTACTCATTATGCCGGTAGGTATGAAAAATGTAACGCTCGTTTTGCAAATTATGACCGGAGGCACCGCTCTTGTCTGCCTCTGTGGACTAGATTACAGCTTCCATATCCAGAGGTCCGGTAAGATCAGATTCGGATTGGATGGTAGGAATTTCTTTAGTCGAGATTATTCCTAATCCTCCCTAGGATCTTCAAGTATGAATGGGATCCTTTTTTTTTTTTTTTTTTTTTTGTGTAAATGAACGTCCTCCAATGTTATGACATCGGTCGATGAATGAATGGTGCTCAAATGAGCCCGATGTCCATAGAGCTCAGTTACCCGACGTTAGGATAAGGGAAAACCTCGGAGGGTGAGGGGGAGGGGAGTGGACTTTACTCAAACTAACCAAGATTCGAACTCGGGACCCTCTTAAACGTGAATGAATAGGATCGTAAATGTGTGTCGACTTAATGTTTATAAAGGAAACCCAACTTAGGCACAGATTATCTCAATAGTAAAAGAGTAAACAGTCAATGAGCAATTGTTCAAAATACAAAACTGTCTACTCATTGTTATACAAATTATTCTTACGAACCCTAACTTCCCCATTATATATCAAACAAAATGTTAAATATCTTCTTCTTCATCTGCTTACCCTCCCCTTATGTAGGACTTACAAGCCAGTGCCTAGTGTCCGACGCCTGTCGGAGAGCACAGGAACCTATGGACCAAACAGGGTGAAGACCTGGAAGCGGGTGGTCAGCCAAGCACCAGATGTTAGAGTGAGGAAGAGGATGATAGGAAATTCAGGCAAAATGGATAATTGGAAAGGTGATAATGGAGCAATTAGTGGAATGAGTGGCGGGGGAAACTGGAACACCCGGAGAAAACCTGCCCTGATGCCGCTTCGTCCACCACAATTACCACATGCCGGTCCCTGGGATCGAACCCGGGCAGCCTAAGGGGACATAATAGCTATTAGCAACTCCTAGAGGTAGGAATGTATTAGATAATGTATATTTGTTTATTGTGGATTTTTTACTTTCTGTACTGGTAAGTAGGGAAAGTATTGTATTCCACGCAAAAATTCGATGTCAAGATTTCACCGCACTTTTAGAAACAGGTCTGTCTGTGTGTGTGCGTGTGTGCCTGTGGACAGCATAACTAAAAACGAAAAGTCGGTTAAAAACCAAAGTTGGTATGTAAATTTAATGTCTTTCAAGGATACGACACAAAGATTTTGAAGAAAATAGCCCCACCCTAATCTACCCTTTACATGGAAAATTTTTCGAACATTTTGATTTTCTTGAAAATGGGTCTAACGATTTTGATTAAAATGTCATATGTTTAAGATATTTGTATGACAAATGAAATGTATGTTTTGAATTTTCTGGCAATAGCCTATGCAGTCCTGTTTACTCTGGGTGACTTTTGAATAACTAGTAAACCGTAAGAGATAGACAAATTCTTAATATACAAAAAATGTAGATCTCACTAAAACACACAATTTATGTCCAAATAAATTTGTTGGTAGAGTGAACCATTTCGGAGACATTTCTTGTTATTTGTGTCAGTTTCTGAAAACTTAAAACTTTCGTGAAATGGATCATTGTTTGTTTTTTATTTGTGAAGTGTGCAAAGAGAATGGGATCTCAAAGCTTTAAAAGCTTTGGCTATCACTCACAGCCTACTGTATTCTAATATTCCTCTTTCACCTACAAGGAAATAAGCAATAACATTTGGAGGGCTTTAGTTGAACAAACAATATTTCTTATTCAGAAGTTAATCTAATTGTGTACTATTCTATCTCCTGCTATCAAGCAAAACTTTGGGTGGTCATATCTACATACAGTTTTTAAAACCTTAATAATCTTTAATGAAAGGTTTATTAATTTTTAGAGAAGTATTACTGTGCTCTCTCCAAATATTGTATAGCCAAGGAAAAAATGATTGCATTAGGAGAGCAGAACATTTCTAAGCCCCACATCGTGTTGCAGCACGGTTTACACAATTACAACATTCAGCTAAGTTTATTGATAGTCTTAGTTCTGAATGTTATCTATTGTACACACAAATATGTTTTGTCTTGAATCACCACTTGCAGTTGTATAAATATTTGCAAATACAAATGCAGGTGGTGATTCAAGACATAGCCTACTTTGTCCGATAGATAATAACATATGGAAGAGAGATTATCAATAAACTCAGTTGCATGTAGCAAATATCTACTTGGGTAAATCGCACTGCAACACTTCGCAGGACTTAGAAATATTCTGCTTTCCTAGTGCGCTCAAATAATTTTTTCCATGGTTGTACAAAGATTTATAGCCAGTGTCTCAAGAATGAGCTTTAGTTACTTCCAAAAGACCTTGGATAGCATGTCCATTTGTAACAGCAGTGCTCCCCAACATTCTTATGTGCTCAGCACATTTAGCTCATGCCTGAAGAGATGCGGGTGCCATCACAACCACCATTAAGGCAACTTCTTTCGAGAAGAAAAAGCGAAGGCACTGGCTGGGAAAGTAGTGTGTGTACTGGGAAGGAAATAGTTTTGTATGAAATCTGAATTAATAATAGATATCGTCAAGAGTAAAAATTTGCTTATGAAGAGCATTTCAAAAATGTATCATGGGCATCATGGTACCCATGAGTAGTGCTGCTTTGCAGTTATACGGGGGTAAGTTCTTTTGTAATCTTTTGTAAAGATGACTTGCCTGGATAAAGCTCTTGGGGTTGGATTTCCTTATCCAAATGTCAAAAAACTCTCAGCTCTTTGGAACTATGAGCAATTTGGGCATTATTAATCACCATTTCACTCATTTGCCTCTGCACTATTACACGAGATGTTAATACTGCAGGAAAAAAAAGATTAATATAAAAAGAGCTAGAAAAATGCCCAAGAGGGAGACAAATATATACACAATACAGCTATTTCAAATAATTTATTAGACTGACCCCATAGCATCTGCCTTGTAGTTCAAGGAAGTCTGGTTGCAAATTATGGTTTTGTTCAATCAATTATTTTATTATATTAACCAAGGCTTCTCACTATACCTGGAGTTTAGTGTGTAAAAGTGAGGGTAACTATTTATTGAACAATCCCATTACCCAGCATTTCACAACTGCACATGCATAATCTCCTGAGTACACGTTCCAGATAATATGCACAGAATATGACAATTTTCTAGAATAGTAAAATAGTGAATCTAAATGAAAGCCATACAACATGCAAGTATATAGCAATATAAAGATTTACATTAAAAATCTGATGTGTTGCACTCACATGACTTTCTCTACTCTTGTACTAACCATTCTTATAAACGCTTATTCCTGTATCTTCTTCATGTTAGTTGAGATAAATATTTACAGAAATTATCTTATTGCTTATTTCCTTGTAGGTGCAAGGGGAATATGGGAATACAGCAGACTTTGAGTGATAGTCAAATCTTTTAAAGCTCTGAGGTTCCGTTCTCTTTGCACGGTTAACATAGAAAGAATGAACAATGACGTTGCATTTGACAAAAATTTTTCCGAAACTGACACAAATAACAAGGAATATCTCAGATATTTTGGTTCCCTCTACCAAAAAATTTATTTGGACATAAATTTTGTGTTTTGGTGAGATCAACATTTTTTTTTTCTTGTATAGTAAGAGTTTATCTCTTACAGTTTATGAGTTATTCAAAAGTCATCCAGAGTAAACAGAACTACATAGGCTATAACTAGAAAATTCAATATATACATTTTATTTGTCATAAAGATATCTTAAACATATAGTATTTTAATCAAAATCATTAGAGCCATTTTCAAGAAAATCAAAATTTTCAAAACATTTTCCATATAAAGAGTAGTTTAGGGTGGAGCAATTTTCTTCAAAATCTTTGTGTCGCATCCTTGAAAGACATTTAAACTCAAATACCAACTTTGGTTTTTAACCAACCTTTCGTTTTTGAGTTATGCTGTCCACAGACTGACACACATGCACGCACACACGCACCAATTATTTTGGAAAGAAAATAGCTATTTTTCCTTACGTTGTCATCGTGTCTTTCTATATTCTGTCTGAAAGCTGAGCTAGGCTGTTGCATAATTTGTTTTTCCAAGAGCTGATAAATCTAAATAAGCATTCTTATATGAAATAGATTCTTAGTGCTTCTTAAACTTCTGTTTTAGATAACTTAGATCTGACACACCAGTACATGTCCAGCTTGTATATTTACCCTTAGCAAACAGCAAGCACAGAAAACAAAATAGCGTATTTGTGGAAATACAACCGTAAATCCAACTAGTTCTTTTATTTATACTTACCTACATTAAAAGACTTGCAACATGTCTTACCTCGGCTTGTTTGCAAATGCATTAATTTGAGAGGAGGTATCAGCCTACCAAGCTTCTTTATTTTACACTTCTCTTTCAAGCTTAAAGCTGAGAAATCTGTTTCTAAAAGATATTGAAAGCTATTAATTCTTCTTGGAAAATAGTTCTAAGAATAGATGAATAGCAAATAAACACTAAAGCACAAGTAAATAACTGAAACACTGTAACACAGTTAAACTCTTGCAGACAATCACTCCATTATTACAGTGAAAACACACGTGCTAATTGTTCTGGATAAGTTGCTTTTAGTTTGGGTTGATTTGTATGTTTCCCCCAGAATCTGACTTGCAGTTGGGTTGGAGCTGGTTCTCCAACCAGCGCATATTCACCTATACCTAGTGACCTCCCCTCTCGCCTCTCCCTGCCAAAAGAGCACCCATAAGCTTACACTAGGAGGTTCACAAGAGAAATTGAACCTTGGGAATGTCTTGGCAAACTTTGGCATGTATGCATGCTATCAGAATGACTTAAAAGTTTTTCATGCGATAAAATACTTTGAAAATGCACATAAAATTATCTAACACGAGAAAGAAACAAAACATGATTGTTTAAATACAATTTGGACAAAACTTTTTTCTGGGGGTTCACTGAACCCCTGCCAATGACACAGTGAAATCTTTGTTGTTTCCAACATAACCCTTTACTTTGGCCCAAGTTAATTCAATGAGGTTAAACTAGCAAAGGAGAAAGCTATTTTGAGACCATGTTCTGCAGCAATGCCATTGACTGCATAATCCTTTAACTGGGATATGTACCTTCACCAAATACAACTTTATTTGCCTCCTGAGTAGGCTCAGGTTTCATTTAGTTGTCCTATCTTTGTGAATATTTTTGAGCATAGTTAAATATTCATTAAAAGTGTAAAACAATTGAAAATACTCGCAGCATATGCACATATACACAGACTCAGATACATGTAAGTTCAAAGCAAGTAACCACATAAATAGAATGATGTAAACGAAGTTGCCAGCACACAATCTGTAAATGGGCTACAGGAAGGCATTGTATATATTGCAGCACAAACAGAAGATAAGACACACAATTAATGTTGCTGCTGGAATGCTCTTCAGGCATATGCTGATCACATGTTACAATGCTGGCAACATGGGTTTCACATCTACCATTGTTTTGGAAACATCTTAGCTCAAATTCGTTTTTATTTTGTTGCTATGACAATCACAAAGTTCAAAATGCAAATGTCAGTTAACTCCGATATTCATAATTACAATACAAGAAAAAAGAATGATTTCTACATTAAGGGTCACAAGCTTCGCCTTGGTAGTGTGATGGTTAGCGTGTCTGCCTCACGTTCATGAGGTCACAAGTTCGAATCTTGCTTAGGGTAAGTTATCTGGGTAATGTTTTTTTCTGAGGTTATCCCTTATCCTAAGAAGATGAATGTCGGGTAACTTAAAGCTCCATGGACCTTGGGCTCATTTGAGCATCATTTCACCCATTTCAGTCACTCACTGTCTGATATGACATTACGTTGGAGGACGTTAATTTAAAAAAAAAAAAGTTTGTCTTTATGAGAATATGCCTTGTTTTATGGGGGTAAAATTCTATAATGCTTTACCAAAAGAAATTAAACTTGAAAAAAACGTTTGTAAATTTAAAAAAGCTTTGCAAAATTTCCTGACAGATAGAGCCCACTATACTATTGAATAGTATTTATTGTGAACAGTTGTTTTGAGTGTTCTACTTTATTTGTGTTTTAAGCTGTAACACAATCCAATGTATATATTAGTGACATGATTCAATTGTGAGTCTCACTGTATTGAATTGCAATGACATGAAAGATTAAACATAACAGCACTTCAAAAACACCTAGTCTTCCAATGGATACCAGCTCAATGTGGACTGAGTGGTAATGAGAAAGCTGATTTTCTTGCAAAAAAGGGTACCGGCAATGTGCAGAAATCAATAGTTAATCTACCATTTTATGCAGCTAAAAGATTAGTCAACTCTGAATTCAAAAAAATTATTGAAAAATATTACTATGAAAAATCAAAAAATAAAAGATGGGAACTACCAAACATTGAAACAGTAATTCCTGAGTATCCTCGAAAAACAGCAGTTGCAACCTTCAGGTTGATTACAGGACATGATTGTCTGGCAAAACATTTAAACAGAATTGGGATATAGTCTTCACCACTCTATCCTCTATGTGATCTGCAAGAGGAAATGGATCGAGACCACCTTCAAATATGCCTGGCCACTTCTAATGCCCCATCCATCAGTGAAAAATATTGGAGAGCAAGAGGATTAATGACTTCATTGTCAGAAATCCAGCATTAGCTAACAACAACATTTTCTAAATCAGGGATGTCGAACAGCGCTCCCAAACTGTGAACATGAGACATGTGGACTCTTGCTACTGGTCTCACCTCTGTTGTATATGCAGCTAGAAGAGTAGGGGTGAACTGGTGCCAAGCAACAACAAACGGTGGTGGCTGGTACCATGCTTTACGTTTGTACAATTTACAAATGGAAATACACTGTTGAATTAGTCACTGATCCTTTTTTGTTTGTCGTTTATTGTCTTTTGGATGCTTGGCAATGTTTCCTGGCCACAAGTTTGTCAATTTCAGGTTCCATCTCCAAAGAACATAAGCATAACACAGACACAAAATGTCTGTCAGTAATATTAGTACACCTGAGTGTTTTATTGTTATTCAATTTAGAGAAAAACTATTCACAAATGTATGTCGACACAAACATTGCTATCAAACGATGTGCAGATTGACGAAGATTGGGAAATGTAGTTTGAGGTAATGAAATATACAATTTGACACCTACCTTTCCTGAATAGCGCAATGGGTGTTGTTTTGCAAGTCAATTGTAATTCCAAATCATGCGAGAAATCATGAGGATGGACACTGAAAGGGTTGTTGAAGAGTCTCCATTCGGGATCCATAGACTCAACTTCTCCAAATCTGTTCTTGAATTCATTAAGGAGATCCTCTTAACAATGTTTTGTACTTTGGTATCAGATGCTTACAGCCATCACTGAATACACTTTGCAAACAAGGAAAATGATGCACATCCTCATTATCAACTTGTGTTATCCACAATGCAAGCTTCTCCATAGGTGATCAAACATGTTGATTATGAGTCTGTCCTTACCTTGTAATTTCAAATTAAGGGAATTGAAATAGGAAGTCAAATCCGCCAAGAACGCCAAATCACAAATCCAGTCTTCACTATAGAGTTCTGGAGTTTGTAAATTGTGAGTTTCTAAGAATGTTTTTATTTCACTTTGAAGATTAAAGCATATTACCACGACTAAGTCACCTTACTTGACAGTAATATGAAACGTCCAAAAAATCAGAGTTCATATCTTCAAGAAATTGTTGGAACTGTCGGTGACGTTAAGCATGAGAGCAAATAATGACTATTCTTACAACGGCCGTCATAACATTCTTTACAGTAACAGACTGAGCACAAAGATTTGCATGATGAATAAGACAATGAATGAATTTAACTTTGTCTGCATCGAGTTCTTCTTGAGTCAGAAATCTTCGTACTCTTCCTACAAGTCCTGTTTCTTGTCCTGTCATACAAGGTGCACCATCTGTTGCTATACAGAATAATTAGTTCCATGGAAGTTTAAACTTACCAATAGTTTTTATTACACCATAAAATATCTTGTCCTCGAGTCCGATCTTTTAATGAAACAACATTGAGATCTTCAAAAACGTTGCAATTTAAATCGAAACCACTAATGAATATAGCCAGCTGTGCTGTGTCTTTGCAGTCTGTACTCTCATCAAGAGCTAATGAATAACAAGTAAATGTGTTCATTCTTTCTATTGTTCCTCCAAGTTATCTCCCATTTCTGATATACATTCCGCAACAGTATTGCAAGACAGACTTATACGTTTAAAGGCATTAACAAGTTCCAGACATATTTTTTCTGCAGCAGTAATAAGACAGTTTTTAACAAATTCTCCATCTGTGAATGGTTTTGAAGCAGATGCAACGTGTTTGCTGATTTTGTAGCTAACACGAACCAAACTTTTTCTACTAATGTCCGAAGATGATGATGGAATATTTTCGAAATTCACTCTTGACTGCAATTCCTCTATAGCCTTTTCACGAGCAACACCTGATAATTTGTCCGAACCATAAATTGCAGCATGTTGAGAATTAAAATGTCTTTTAATATTTGGTGCGGTTTTTGTAATTATTATTATCGTTGTGTCTTTGAGCTAATGAGATCTTTGTGATCTCCGGGCTTGGTAACGGATGGAATGAAAAATCACACAATGTTTCTTCACCACAATGTATAATTTTATTAACACTTCATCGATACTTTACATTAAATAATTCCTCTCAGCGCCATTCTAAATGCTTAAAAACCTTTCCACTTTTTCACTTAGTGGAACTTATGCTTGATGAAAGTTTGGTGAAAGTTCCATGTTCACACTACATAAATATGTCTTTTCAGCTCGAACACGCACACGCCGGTGAATAGTTTTTGGCGTCCTTTGACGCGACACCGCCTTTTTCATATACATCCGCATATACGTCCATCAAATAGTTCTTTCTCTTTAGGGAAGCAATCCCTAATCATCCTCCCCTACTTTTATTATGGAACACATATAATTCTAATATTTATACATATATATTAAAATCAAATATGGAAAGATTTATGACGTCTTTGGGCAAACTTAGTTGTTCGTAACAATGAACCTTATCAACATGTTTTCGTCATTTAACTATCTCATACCAACATCAAAAAACGAATTACACTTTTAACAAACATTCACATGAACGATTTTCTTTTGGGGTCTTCTAATATTCTGTCTCATATTGTAATGACTTATATATCCAATTTCTGCTCTACATGTTAAGCAACGTGCCTTGCCGTCACTTAAGATAAAGAAGTATTGATCAGTCCACTCACATTGAAAACACCGTTCTCTGTCCATAATAACTGCCACAGTATTTTTGCCATCAAACCAGGTACGGCACACCACTCAGACTGACTGACTGTCGTTCGAGCACAGCTGCAACTGAAACAAGCACCCGCTCATTTTACAGCTTGGGAGTGCTGTTCAACATCCCTGTTCTAAATGGAATGACATACCTATTTCAGATTCTTCCAGGTGGATTACACTTCATTCCTTTAACACTGAAAATTTAAGTTAATTGTTGTTCTTTATTAATTCCTAACATATTTTGCTCTTCATTGAACGTTTTTTAAAGCAATAGTCAATTTTGAATTACATATACACAAATAGTGTATACACAAACCTTCACTAGAAGAATGAAAGCTCAATGGATCTGAGTCCATGGTCAAGATGCACATTTGCTGGAATTTCTTCCCATTTTATTTTCTCAACTTGCAAATAGAGACCTCTAGTAGCTTTTTCATGTCATGGCCACCTTGAATACTTTCTACAATAAAAAATCTAATATTCACAGTAGGAATGTAATATGCCATGCCTGCAAATGGTAAGATTAAACTTTGGTCAAGTATTCTTTCAATTTCTTATAAAAACTTCCTGTTAATTGTGAATGCTCTAGAGGAAACTGTAAGCCCAGAATATTTAATTTAGAAAAAACATGAATAGATAATTCAAGCTAATATTCATTGTGTTCATTTTATATCTACCAAAATATGTCAATTTTCTGTTATATGTTACATTTTATTTTGTAAATGTTATTGTTGCATCCAAAATTATTCGGTACAGTAATGTGGAGGATGGTCAACATTGATTATAAGTATATTGTTAGCTAATGCTGGATTTCTGACAATGAAGTCATTAATCCTCTTGCTCTCCAATATTTTTCACTGATGGATGGGGCATTAGAAGTGGCCGGGCATATTTGAAGGTGGTCTTGGTCCATTTCCTCTTGCAGATCACATAGAGGACAGAGTGGTGAAGAATATATCCCAATTCATTTTAAATGTTTTGCCAGACAATCATGTCCTGTAATCAACCTGAAGGTTGCAACTGCTGTTTTTCGAGGATACTCAGGAATTACTGTTGGAATGTTTGGTAGTTCCCATCTTTTATTTTTTGATTTTTCATAGTAATACTTTACAATAATTTTTTTGAATTCAGAGTTGACTAATCTTTTAGCTGCATAAAATGGTAGATTAACTATAGATTTCTGTACAATGCTGGTACCCTTTTTTGCAAGAAAATCAGCTTTCTCATTACCACTCAGTCCACAGTGAGCTCGTATCCATTGGAAGACTAGGTGTTTTTGAAGTGCTGTTAGATGGGTAAGGATTTTCCAACATTCCTTAATTGTTTGGTTTTTTGGTGACAACTTGGAATTAATTGCTATAATTGCCACCCTGGAATCTGAGGGAATAACTGCTTGATGAAAATGTGAAATTCTGTACAAAAGATTTTGTAGGGCCATTCGAATTGCTTCAATTTCTCCATCAAAGTTTGTAGTTCCATAACTTAAAAGATTTGTAGTAGGAAAAGAGGTGACATGAGACTCCAGCCTCTGCTCCATCTCAGTTTGATATCAGTGATCCATCAGTATAAATATGGAACCATTTGTGTTCTGGAAATCTAGTATGGATTGCCTCTAATGCCAATAATTTTAGAACACTAGTTGGAGTATCACTTTTCTTAACTTCTTCTGCCATGTGTAAATAATATGTGATGTCTAATGTTTGTGTCGGACTGACTTTAGATATCAAGTTTTCCTTTGAATTAGGAAGATATACATTCTTCTTGATGTCTTGAATCTTGGAAAGATTGACTCTCCTGAGTCTTTAGTATATATGTAAAATTTCTCTTGTGCCATGTATTGAATGGGAGTCTGATCAACTTTTCGTGTTGAGTAAGAGCCACTTTTTCTATTTCATATTCAATGGGGTATTGGTTGGTTAGTATTTCCATAGCTGGTATTGGTGTGGTTTTGATAGCACCTATAATTAGTTTGGTTTTGAAAGGTTTGAATTTTTTTTGGTATTTGCTGTTAAAGAACTTCGCTGCAGTAAGTAAATAATGGCTTTATATATATACATTGTATGTTGTGTTAAGAGTTGCTCTGGAACATCCCCACTTCATTCCTGTTAGACGTTTTAACAGTGAAAGGCGCCTTCCTACTCTTTGTATTGCATTTTCTATTTGTTTGGTCCATGTAAGTTTGGTATAAAATGTAACTCCTAAATACTTTGCTTCCTTTGTCTCTGTTAATCGTTGACCCTCAAAATTTAGTTTTATAGTGACTTTTTTCTTAGTGAAAAAATTTGGTAGTTTGATGTTGTAGTATTAACAATCATTAAATTTTCTTTGGTCCACTTTTGTAGATTGGTTAAGGATTGTTGCATGGTTTTTTCTAGTTCTGTACTTTTGTTTTTTGGTTCTGAAGTCCACATTACTAAGTAATCGGCAAATAGTGCACACTTCACATCTGATTCTTGTATTTTCTGTGGCATATCGTTAATAAATATATTAAAAAGTGTAGTGGTGAGCACTGTGCCTTATGGTAAGTAACGGTGTACTTGTTTGTATTTAGATATATTCCTTCCATATCTGGTAGCAATAAAGCATTGTGTTAGGAAATGACATAGCCATGAAAACATTGGACCTTGTATCCCTATTTCTTTTTACTTTCTTTAGTAGTTTTGTTCTCCATATAGAATCATATACACTTTGGAAATCAATAAAAACTGATACATTATCTTCTTTTCTATTGAAGATTGAAGGAGTCTTTGATTTCTTGACTGAGAAGTAAGACTTGTTCATTTGTAGAGTGGAACTCTCTGAATCCAGCTTGACATGGGGAAATTAAATTTTGGGATTCTAGAAACCAATCTAACCTATTTGACACCATTCTTTCCATCACTTTTGCTATTATGCTAGTAAGAGCTATTGGTCTATAATTTTTTTTTATTTCTGATGCTGTTTTATCTTTCTTCAAGAGTGGGACAATTATTGCTTTTTGCCATTCGGCAGGTACAGTGGTGTTGCAGGATAGAGTGTAGAGTTTTAGTAGTAGTTCTGCTGTTTTTCCAAGGTTTTTTTATGAACTCTGAATGTATGTGATCTGGTCCAGGAGACTTTTTATTTTTTAGATTATTAATTGCAATGTTCAATTCTTGCACATTAAAATTTTGAAAAAAGATATTGTATTCAGTGTTAGCACCACATTCTCTTTCTTGTTTCAAATCTTTCTTAAATTGTTTACGTTCCTGTTTATTATTTCTTGTTGAATTAGCATAATATTTATTGAATGTTTCAGCTATGACTGCATTGATTATAAGTATAAATTGTGGCAAAAACAAAGGAAAAACAATCGTTGCTAGACTCTGTAACCAATGTTGATAAGTAGTTAATCTTTTATGAAAGATATGATCAAAGCGTCATATAGTGAAGTTGCATAATTTTTTGGGATAATCAACAGAAGTCTGTCGTGATAAAATAAAACACGTTAATTCTTCTAAATAGGTAACAGAAGAAAGAACAATCTGCCAGTGATTGCGTGGAGAAGAAATAACACTAAATATATTTACACAGATATAAATAAGCGTTAGAGAGAAAAAATTAGATTGTCATGAAAGCAAATGCCAGTTATGCTTCGGGTTGGAGGTGATTAAAACAAAAAGCTTTGCCGCAGGAGTAGCCCAAATTTTTTGGCTGTTAGTTTCACAGACATGGTTAATTATTTTTGTCAATGGTTTATATTTAAAACATAAAATGAAGTTACTTTTAGTGAAATCAGGACTTTAATTGGTGAAAACTCTAGTCCTTGCCGTTTTGTTTTTTATCTGCTATCCGTTATATACCACCCTGTAACAAAGATCACAATAGTCTAACTCAACCCTTAATAATAATAAAAACTGCCACAGTGCTCACATTATAATACACACATTTTAACTTTATCATTCTTATCGTGGTTTCCATTCTTATAATTGTGAACCAGCCTTAAGAATCAATTAAAAGGCTCAGATATAAAACTTAAACATTTAGCTGAAAAGACTAAAATACTCAAACTGCTGCACTGATACATGCTAAAAAAATTACTCTGAAGCAGAAAGACAGATACACACACTACACAGTAGCTTTATTCTCATTAATTTATTTAAGCCACACAACTATAAAATATGAGGCATAAAAAAGAAACTATTTTACAGCAATAAATGTCTACATATTACATACATTCAACAACCCATCTTGTATTTCACAGTGTTAGTTTAAATGATAAAGGGTTCTTCTGATCTTATTCGTGTGGCTGTAATTCAGTCCTCCTACAAAATAATGAAGAGTTGGGAAAAATTGAGGAAATATTTATTAATATAGTTAATCTGATGCATCCTAGGATGTATCCCATCGACTCTTTCTGGCTCGTTTTTCTTGTTTGGGCATGCTGGAAGGTGGGGGTGGGGGAGGTGGTGGAGGAAGTAAATCAGGCTCTGGTTCTGGAGGTTGCGGCTGCTGTCTTGTCTGCTCCCATGTATGATCTGAAGAGGCCGTGAACTGGAAATGAAACAAAATTGTTAACAGAGAAGGCTTTAGACTAACATATAATTTACACTAATAACATTAGCATATCTGAGAGGTAGAGTTGGAACTGAAAAATTCAATGCCACAGCCAGGATTTGAACCACAGACCCTCCACTGACCATTAAGCTACTGTGACAACCTGCTAGAATAACATTGAATTTTCCAACCAATTCGTATTTCTCCCAATTAACCACAAAGGCAGTCTCACATCAGAGACAATTACCCCAATGATGACTTATTACCGTAAGTACTTTATGTCCCAGGATTAAATAACCTTTAGATGGTAATTATTATTTATTTATGCCAACAAACTTACTGTTGGTATTTTTAAACACACCAACAGTAAGATTGATGGCATAAATAAATAATAATTAGCATATCTGTCTGCTGTTTGGTGAAAGGACATATTTAGGTAGTGTGAACATCGTAGAACATTTACCAGAATTTCATCAAACTTTTGTTCCACTTTAAATAAAAAAGTGAAAAGATTTAAATCATTTAGAACGGTGCTAAGAGGAATTATTTAATGTAAAATATCGAAAAAGTGTTAATAAAATAATACCTTGTGGTGAAGAAACATCGTGTGATTTTTCATTCCATCCGTTACCATGCCCTGAGATCACAAAGATCTCAATTGCTCAAAGACCCAACGAAGCATAATTATAAAAAACCGCACCAATTGTTACGAACAACTAAGTTTGTTTAAAGACGTCATAAATATTTTCATATTTAATTTTAATATATATGTATAAATATTAGAATTATGTGTGTTCGGTCTTGATAGCGAAGGGAGAATTTTTAGGGATCGCTTCCCTAACAAGAAGGAACTATTTGATGGACACATACGCGGATGTATACGAAAAAGGCGGTGTCACGTGAGGTGACGTAGCGTGTGTATATTCAAGGTGTAAGGACGTGTTGATGTAACGTGTGAACATTGTAGAACGTTTACCAGACTTTCATCAAGTATTAGTTCCACTAAGTGAAAAAGTGGAAAGGTTTTAAATCATTCAAAATGGTGCTAGGAGGATTTATTTTAATGTAAAATATAGAAACAGTGTTAATAAAATAATACATTGTGGTGAAGAAACATCGTGTGATTTTTCATTCCATCCGTTACCACGACACGAGATCACAAAGATTTCAAAGGCTCAAAGACCCAACGAAGCTTAATTATAAAAACTGCACCAAAAGTTTTAAGTTTTCTGAAACTGACAGAAATAACAAGAAATATTTCCGAAATGGTTCACTCTACCAAAAACTTTATTTAGACATAAATTATGTTTTAGTGAGATCTACAGTTTTTGTAGAGTAAGATTTTGTCTAACTCTTACAGTTTACGAGTTATTCAAAAGCTATCCAGCGTAAACAGGACCACATAGGCTACAATTCAAAATATACATTTCATTTGTCATATAAATATCTCAAACATATGGCATTTTAATGAAAATCGTTAGAGCCATTTTCAAGAAAATTTAAATTTCCGAACAAATTTTCCATGTAAAGGGTAGTTTAGGGTATGACTATTTTCTTCAAAATCCTCATGTCGCATGCTTAAAAGACAAACTTAAACACACGCCCACCAAACCACCCACGCACACACACACACACACACTAAACATATATTTCCGATGATATCCTGACATCAAATTTTTAGGTGGAATAGAATACTTCCTCTACTTACTTGCTTAGAAAAAGGTCTGTGTGTGTGCGTGTAAGTGCGTGTGTTTGTCAGTCTGTCAGTCTGTGGACAGCATAACTCAAAAATGAAAAGTCGGTTAAAAACCAAAGTTGGTATTTAAGTTTACTGTCTTTCAAGCATGCGACACAAAGATTTTGAAGAAAATGGCCCCACCCTAAACTACACTTTACATGGAATATTTTTCGAAAATTTTCATTTTCTTGAACATGTCTAATGATTATGATTAAAATGACATACATATGTTTGATATATTTTTATGACAAATGAAATGTATATTTTGAATTTTCTGGCTATAGCCTATGTAGTCCTGTTTACGCTGGATGGCTTTTGAATAACTCGTAAACCGTAAGAGATAGACAAAATCTTACTATACAAAAAAAATGTAGATCTCACTAAAACACACAAGTTATGTCTGAATAAATGTTTTTGTAGAGTGAATGATTTCGGAGATATTCCTTGTTATGTGTGTCAGTTTCGGAAAACTTAAAACTTTCGTGAAATGGAACATCGTTGTTCATTTTTTTATATGTTAAGCGTGCAAAGAGAACAGAATCTCAAAGCTTTAAAAGATTTGACTATCGCACAAAGCCTACTGTATTCCTATATTCCCCTTGCAGCTACAAGGAAATAAGCAATAACAAATTTCTGTAAATGTTTATCTCATCTAACACAAAGAAGATAGAGGAATAAGGGTTTGTAAGAATGGTTAGCACAAGAGTAGAGAAAGTCATGTGAGTGCAACACATCAGATTTTTTTTTTTTCTATTCAAGAGGCCTCAAAACATATTTCTGCCGAAATCTTGACATCGAATTTTTGGGTGGAATACAATACTTCCTCTACTTTGCTATACGTAGTAGAGAAAGTAAAAATGAATGTGATAAATCGTATTAGTGCAAAATATATAAAAAAAATCTCACTGTATTATTGTACATGATGCACTGTATATTGCAAATTTTTCTGCTTGGAATCCTAATTTTGTAAGCTGTTTGTTTCTTTGACAAGCCACCTGTTTACAGAGGTTTTGTTTAAAAGATTGTGAGTGTATCTCATATTACCGTTAAGGAAAGTCACAAATATGGTTACATGTTGCTGTACAGCTATTTTAATTTTCATTTATATTTAACATAATGGAACTTGCTTATGCAACTTCAATCTGTCCCTCCTCTCTGCATTGTTGCAATGGCAGTGGTGGGCACTTTTTCATCAAGAGGTTCCACATAATTTATACATTAGTAAGAAACTACTTACACATGTAAGATGAAGGGAGCATAAAACAATAAACAACAGTTACTTATTGATACATCCACTTATAAGGGAAATTGTATGCCCGGAATACTTAATATGGTTGGTTGGTATCTAATGTTAAACACTTGATAATGAAATAATTTGTTTTCTTGCACTCCAATATTTAGCTGGGAGGTTGTAATCTTCTATAAAAATCGGACAACGTAACTGATTTTCTTTTTCAACTCACATTTTAAACTTTTTGGGGCAAACATGGCATTAACATAGGTCGGGTGTGTATCAATGATTTTTCTATCTTCCAGTGTCATAATCGCTGTCGCCATCTTCCAGTACCCAAATGCCCTTTCTCTCTTTCCTCCCACATTTCTTCCACCAAATCTCTGTATTTCATTGCTTTTACAACTCCTTCCAGCCAGGTCTTCTCTGGACATCTCCTCTTTCTTCTTTCTGGTGGTACCCCTTTCATTATTAACTTAGCTAGTCTGTTATTTGGCATTCCTTTAACATGTCCATACCAACATAATCTTCGTTGTTCATAAATATCCAAAATACCCAAATCTTCTTTAACTCCCATAATTTCTTTCACAGTTTCATTTTGAACCTTTTCTAGTTTTGACTTTCTGGGTGATCTTCTCAAAACGTCCATTTCAGTAGCTAAAATTTTGCTGATTTCCTTGTGTGATAATTACCAAACTTCTGATCCATATGCGAGGATACTTTGTACAATAGTTCTGTAAATCTGCAATTTTCTGTTTTTATTATATTTTTACCCCACCAAAATGAATTTAAGGAGTTTATAGTTTTCCTGACTTGGGTAACTCTATTTTTAATTTCCATTATATTATTGGCAAGTTTATCAACTTTCATGCCTGTTATTGTTGTTTATCTGATGTGCAGGATTTTGATACATCAATTCTTCCCTAGCCAGCCAAAATAAATTATGTACAGAGAGATCCAAATACATGTGAACCACTACACGGTGTTTTTCCACTGCGAATGCAGAAATACGATAACAGCAGCTGATATATACAAGGTCACGAGCATCACTTGCTTTTCTCTGCTCTGCTCACAATCATTGAGTTGACACAATATCGTACGGCTGCATTATTACCAGTGTGCTTTATTATTTAGTCCTGTACTTAGTCACAAAGTTGTTGTTAGCTAATGCTGGATTTCTGACAATGAAGTCATTAATCCTCTTGATCTCCAATATTTTTCACTGATGGATGGGGCACCAGAAGTGGCCGGGCATATTTGAAGGTGGTCTCAATCCATTTCCTCTTGCAGATCACATAGAGGACAGAGTGGTGAAGAATATATCCCAATTCATTTTAAATGTTTTGCCAGACAATCATGTCCTGTAATCAACCTGAAGGTTGCAACTGCTGTTTTTCGAGGATACTCAGGAATCACTGTTTGAATGTTTGGTAGTTCCCATCTTTTATTCTTTGATTTTTCACAGTAATATTTTGCAATAATTTTTTTGAATTCAGAGTTGACTAATCTTTTAGCTGCATAAAATGCTAGATTAACTATAGATTTTTGTACACCGCTGGTACCCTTTTTTGCAAGAAAATCAGCTTTCTCATTACCACTCAGTCCACAGTGAGCTGGTATCCATTGGAAGACTAGGTGTTTTTGAAGGGCTGTTAGATGGCTAAGCATCTTCCAACATTCTATAATAGTTTGGTTTTTTGGTGACAACTTGGAAGTAATTGCTATAATTGCTGCC
The DNA here is from genome assembly GCA_030765045.1 of Tenodera sinensis. Taxonomy (NCBI): domain Eukaryota; kingdom Metazoa; phylum Arthropoda; class Insecta; order Mantodea; family Mantidae; genus Tenodera; species Tenodera sinensis. The sequence goes on from CM060972.1 coordinate 45,076,055, forward strand.
CTGGAATCTGAGAGAAAGTCACAAAGTGTATTATGGCTCAGCATTTGTTTTCTACTGCACAGCGTGTATTTATTATGATTATATTTTTTGAGTCAACAGTTGTCGCCCATACATATGTGACTACAATTTTGTGCTCTTTTTTTTTTAGAGAATTAACCGACCGGGAGTGCAATTTTGCTCTGCAACAGCTCAAACAGCCAATCTTTCGATGCGAACAATTGAAAGTGTGTTTCAGGACAGAATTATTAGTAGAAATTTGTGGCCCCCTCGGTCCCCCAACCTAAGCCCCTACGTTTTTTTATCTCTGAAGTAACAAAGCATGAAGTGTACAAGACAAACCCACGCACCCTGGAAGAATTAAAACAAAATATCCATCAGGAAATTGCCAGTATGCTCAACGTGAACTACAGTAAGTGATGGATAATTTCCTAAAGAGGTGCCAAAAATGTATGGACAATGACGGTGGCCAGTTTCAGCATCTGCTATAATTATATTGGTAAGTAAAGCCTTTAAAAGTAGTTTTAAAAATACTGTATGGTTTTATCCGTGCTGTTCTATGACAGCGGCAGTCAGCGACGAGAACAGAGGACCCGTACAGACAAAACACAGCGCAATCGGTTCACAGTCTTTTGGATCATTCCATTATCTTCCCATCCGGAACAGCTTTCCTCAATTCTGGGCATTCCAGTAGGTGTTCTCTATTTAAAATCTTGTCAGCATAGCAGATCTAAACTTTTTGACCATCTTCAAAAACTCAAGTGTTCTACTTCCTCTCCCTCCCTCTCCCTCTGTTTTATTATTATTTATTTTCAAACCCCATTTTTCATATTCTTCCTTTAATTTTATTGCCATCTATTCTATGTTGTTGTGATTATGCACTATGGTTACCTGATCATCTACGAAATTTAATGAATAAATGAACATGATTTGAATTTGTATTACCATACTCTGACATTTTCTTTTCCAGTTTCTTAATACATGTTGGAGGTAGATTTTAAATAGTGTTGGGGAGAGACTATATCTCTGTCTCAATCCTTTAGTGACCTTGAATTCTTCTGTAATTTTATATCCTATTTTAACCTTTAAAATATTTTCTTCATATAATGCCTTTATTGATGCTATTATTTTCTTAATATGTGTTTCATCCAAAACATTAAATAACTTTGCAATGGGATGTTATATCTACAAGTAATAAATGTAATTCTCTGTATTTGGCTTTCTTTTTCTTTATTTACTGTGTTAGGCATAATATATTATCTACACATGTTCTTCCTGCTCTGAATCCCGCTTGCTCTTCCATTTCCAAGTCTTTGTATTTCGATTCTATTAAATTTGTTAATATGTGTCCATAAATTCTATTAAATGTTCCTGTCACTGATATTATTCTGTTGTTATTACAATTTGATTTACTTCCATTCTTGTGTATTGGGTTAAAATAGCGGTTTTCTATTCTTCTGGTATTTTACCTCCACTAATAATTTTATTAAAAAGTATAGTTATCATTTCCTATAGTTTTTTTATCTCCACATTTAATTAGTTTAGCCAGAATGTTTCCAGGTCCTGCTGCTTTACCATTTTTTATTCTCATTACTGCTTTTCTTATTCAATTGGCATCTACTTCAATTAAGTTTTGAATGTCATATCCTGCATCTTACTTCTCTTGTCTTAAAAATTCTTTTTTATCATCTTGTAAGAAATTTTTATAATATTTTGCATTGTATCTGAGCTTATTAACCTCTTCAAGGATATGGACGTGAAATCACGTCCATTTAAAATGACGGATGAGCGATATGGGCGTGTATGTACGTCCTGTGCATTTAAGCATTTAACCCTTATTTATCCCTTATCCAACTGAACTTATTTTAATTTTCCCTTTATGAAACATTTAGTAAAGTCTATATACTTTATTGGCTTACCTTAATATGTTCGTTCTGCAGTGATTTACCTCAAAACAGGGATAAACACACAAGGGTACCTACATCTCCACATTTGCGAATTCCCTTCTTGCAGCACACGAAACACTTTGGAGATGGGCGGGACTTCTTTGCTGTTGGTGGTATCCTTTTAGGATAATGTTTTCCTTGAAGTCTGAGGGGTGCAGGGGTTTTGGATTTTCAACCCCCAACATGGTATTGTTCAATTAGGCTGCGAGTTATTTATAGTCGGAAGTCAAGGTCGGTCATTGTCCTGTGTGGGTTTAGAGAGCTCTCCAAATTACCAAACAATTGTATATGGTTATATCCAATTGGTGCAAAAATACCATTTTATACCACTTCTCCCTTCAGCTACAAGCAGGAAGGTATACGTATGTATTTCAACAACGAAAGAAACGGACTCTACTAAGTTACGAAACTCGCATAAGCAAAAGTTGCAATGTGCCTCTATTCTGATGACTCAAGAGACCACGCATACAGTAGTGCTTTATTACACAGTATGCTGACGCATAAGCCACACATACAATGGGTGTTTCTTTACTGTTTCTTTCCGAGAACTTATATTAGATGCATTCGACAGAGCAAAGTTGACTTTTCACCACAGTGAAACAAAATAGTGCCATTTCAACGTTTTGTACATACAACTCAACTTTGCTGATGACGTACATTTATACTGCATATAATGAGTTTTATACCAGTTTTTGTTTCATTAAAATAACTTAATATTTACACAAAATACAGCTAAGTATATACGACGCACTTTAAATGCCCTGCGCTGGATATTGGGTAGCAGTTCTCGGCTTGCGGACGTTTTAAATGGCCATCGCTCAAGAGGTCAAAGGTAATCAGGTATTGATTTTTTTTGTTGATCTTATTTGGTTTATAAATTTCCATGCTTCAGAACTTTTTCCCCCTCCTAAATATGTTTATATTTCTATATATTTTCTTTCCCAAAATGTTTGTTTTTGAGCTGTTATATTCTATGTCCTCTTGCTTGTGCTGCCTTGTATTATTTTCTATTATGTAGGTTTTTTTGTTTTTAACCATTTCTTAAACAGTCTATTTTTCTTTCTTTCTTTTTCTATTTCTTTGCTCCAAAATAATTGTATAAATGGTTTATAAATTTAAAAAATATGGGACCTACCATAACCTTTAAGTCAAGTCCTTAAAACTGCATGCATAAATTTTAGAATGAAAATATGAAAACTTATAATTCTTACCTGGTTCATATATTGGCTTCGGAAAGCTGCTTTCATAGCAGATAACCTGTCAGAGCCAGGTCCTGTGCGTACTGGTTTCTGAATAATTTCTGCTATGCCACTAGGCACCAAACCACCTAAGTTGCTGTTATTGGAGCTTCCAAGACCAGGCCTTTCTCTAAATCCCAGACCACGACCACCAACATTAACCTTTTTCCCTTTGCCACTCTTGAAACGTGTCTTGCGAAACCAAGCACTTTGCATGGCCAAATCCAGCAGGCTCTGAGGTACATCTTGGTTAGCACCTTCAAGATTTCTAACAAGATGACCAGCAAATTCCTTGTCTTTTTCGGTGACTAATGTATACGCTGTACCTTTCTCTCCCGCTCGGCCTGTAATTTAAAAAAGCTGTTGTTAGAAAATATTCTCAGAAAATTCAAAACATACATTTTATTTGTGTCAGTAACCTCATTATGATCACAAACAACAATGTGAAGTACAATTAAGACTGAATTTTCAAATAAAGATTTTATGCAAACAATCACATATAGAGGTCCAACACAAGAGACAGCTCTAGATTTTTTCATGTACAAAATTTCTTAGCATTTGCTCCTTTCCCACAAGATTTGCATATAAAACTACTTTATACTCTGAGAGAAGGGATTTCTAAGCAAAATTTGTCTTGTATGCCATTTCACATCCTTGTTTCATCTAGTGTCGTCTCATGGGTACTGAGCAAATAACTCCATCTACAGGATCTTGTTGCTTGACAGAGGTAATGCTAAAAGGTGACTGATTACAGAAAATCTCACTAGAGGTTCCTATGCCCCAAAATTTTTGAAGGTGGATTCACATAACTTTAACTTCAGTTCGCAGTTCTTAAGGCAATGTATCTATGACAGTGGCAGTTCCTGGGGGATCACATACTCGCAACTGCACACCCATTAATTTTTTCCGCAACGAATGTGTATAGACATGCATATGAGAAAGTCAAATGTCCAACTTTCTTGTACGTATATGAACTTGCTCGTTTAATTTTCCCACACCCTCTTTACCAAATGTCAGCTCACTCAGTCAAGCTGAGACGCATAAGCCCGATTTTGCGACTGGCGAAAGTAGCTTTTAGGCGAGGGGTACGCGGGAAGCGGTGCAAAGTTTGTATTTAAGAGTTAAGGCACCATAATCGACAAGACCAACACATGCGATTCTTACCGCGCAAGCGCACTACATTCTCGTACAAGCCCCTCCATTTTTCTTGCTACAAGCATTTCCCTCCCGTTTAGCAGAACCTACTAGGCAGCCAATGTGACAGTTCTAAATATAATGTAGCCATCTTCTATATTATATTAATGTTATAAACACAGTTACCTACATCTAGTCTTATTAAATGATTATAAATGCACATAATTACTCTTCAGGTCGTAATTTACTAAGGCCAATACTTCAGTTTGGAATAGTTATTTTGTTACAGTGTTTATTACTGTTTGTTATGTTTGTGTTCTGGCAGCAAGTTGCATGCAGTTGTGTCTGCACATAACGGGAAATTTGAATCTATGAAAGTGTGGAAATGAGTAACATGGCAAAACTAAAGGAGATAAATCTTTTGGGTTTATTTTTGTAAGAGAAGCTGTTTCCCGTGCTTATTGTTTGCGAGTGAGAGAAATAGTGTCTGGACAAATAATAGTTCTTGTGATATTGGTCATTTAAAACAAAAAATAGCAAAACATAAGAACTCAACTGCCTATATGAATTTAGAATTAGAATTGTGTGGTGTGTGTTAGAAAAAGAAAGGGAGTAAAGGTGGAGAGGATGTAATGTACTGCACACCCACTGCAACAAGTCATGAGCCGCCACTGATCTATGAATATTGAAAACTCCAGTTTTCTTCTGATTGCTCTGAATTCGTTTCCAGACACTCAGAACATAAAATACACAAAATTTCAAATCCTATGTCAAACTATTTTGAAATTATTAATATATTTACCTATATATACAACAAAGCCAATATATTTGCGTTAGTCTTGCAAAAACTCAAAACTGGCCATTTTCTTGTTTTGTTCGCCTGAATACGGGGATGGTTTAGAAAAAAAGAACATTAGGAAAAACCCAAAGCAGCAGCCAAAAAATTGAAAAACTCAAAATTGGTAATTTTGTATGAGTGAGTGAGTAGGGTTTAAGGGCCCGTCGACAGTAATTTTGTATGACAATTGCCATTTTGGATGTTTGCCCTCGATGCACTCCTAAACCACTTGACTGGTCACCATGAAACTTGGCACGTATATGTACTTTTTTGTGGAGAAAGTTTCTATCCTATTTATTTTACTATAGAACATAACAATCACATAGTTTTTACTACTTGCTTTTTTTATGTAACACACCACTTGACCGATCACTATGAAATTCAGCATCTATACGTATTTTTTCATGGTAAAAGATTCTATTCTATCCATTTTACTATACAACATAAAATTCACATATTTTTTCTACTCACTTTTCTTTTATGCATTAAATTCACATATCCTCTGCTCGCCCTTCAAACGCACAATTCATACAATTTTCTACAACTGAAATAGAAATGCCACCTATTATGTCCACACGGTCTTCTCTACACAATTTTCTTTTATGAAACACAATCACACTTCTTTCTCAACTCCCTCTTCTGCAAAGAATTCACACAATTTTCTATATGACTAAGATAGAAATGCAACGTCTTACATTCGTACAGCTTTCTCTACTCATTTTACAGTGTAGCTTCCAAGATTTCAAGCTTACTGTTAAGTGTTGCATTGAGTTATGTTTGTGCCAGCGAAAATATTGAACAAGAAGAAAAGGTAAGCTAACATGACAATGAAAATTAAACTGGATAAGTTAAAGAGATCAGACAAAGAAGAACATATTGTCACCGCGCCCGCCGTATCTAATTGCCGACAACCGCAGTGTCACCCATCGCATTATTGTCGGCACTACCGCAAAGGAGCCGAAGGAAAGAGACAGAGAATGGCCGCATTGTTGGGCGCTTGCCGAAAGAGAGAAAGTGATAGAGGCTTCTAGAACTGTCTGCTTTGTGTTTCACCGCTAAATAAGTGAACGTTCCTGAAGCTTCCAGGATAGTGCCTGGGAGATATAAATAGCGGTAAAGTGTGAGAAGAGTCAGACAGACGTATGTGAAGGTTGAGTAGTCGTGCCGACGGAGACGGACAGACGATGTGGAGAGTTGTGCCGACGGAGAAGAGTTAGTTCTTTGTGTTACGAATTCGGAGCCGTGCTGTTGAGAATCGGAAAAGACTTTCTTGTTGTTGCAACGAGTGTACAAAGTTACTGTTTACGGAAATAAAAGTGTTTCTTTATCTCGACTACATCTGTCTACTTTACTTCATACCCACCAAAAAAAGTTACAATATTAACATTTAATTAATTTTAGAATATGTTATACCTTTGTTTCCTACATTGCGCTAGAATATGTATTTATGTAATCTGCATTATCATATTGTGAGTTGTGAATACCTGAACCCTTATTCCATATAGCACGACATTTCAGTAACTCAACAGCCTCTCAGTCCACATTAAGTAGAATTATCGGCTTTCCACTGTATAACAAAACAACAATTCGCTAAATCCCCCTCCTGACACCAGTATTACAAAATCCAGTCCAGTTACTTTTTTCTGTCACTTTATTTTCTTCTAACAGAGTACACAGCAACACAGTTCTCTTTTACTGATGTTAAGACAGATTCAGTCCTTTATGATATTACAACTCATAACTGTTCTTCTTGCATCTGTAACACAATTTTCTGTTTTTCAGTTCTCTCTCTCTCTCTCTCACTAAAGCTAACTCTGACGAAATAAATATTTTGTTGTTTAACGACACGGTTAACTGCTAGGATCACATCAGCGTCACCGGTGTGCCAGAATTTCATTCCGAGGGAGTTCTTTTACATGCCAGTAAATCTACTGACATGGAGCTGTCATTTTTAAGCACACTTAACCTCTTGAGGGATATCGACGTGAAATCACGTCCATTTAAAATGGCGGATGAGCGATATGGGCGTCCTGTGCATTTAAGCATTTAACCCTTATTTATCCCTTATCCAACTCAACTTATTATAATTTTCCCTTTATGAAACATTTTAGTAAGGTCTATATACTTTATTGGCTTACCTTAATATGTTCGTTCTGCAGTGATTTACCTCAAAATAGGGATAAACACACAAGGGTACGTACATCTCCACATTCGCAAATTCCCTTCTTGCGGCACACGAAACACTTTCGAAATGGGCGGGACTTCTTTGCTGTTGGTGGTATCCTTTTAGGATAATGTTTTCCTTGAAGTCTGAGGGGTGCAGGGGTTTTGGATTTTCAACCCCCAACGTGGTATTGTTCAATTAGGCTGCGAGTTATTTATAGTCGGTAGTCAAGGTCGGTCATTGTCCTGTGTGGGTTTAGAGAGCTGTCCAAATCCCCAAACAATTGTATATGGTTATATCCAGTTGGTGCACAAACACCTTTTTATACCACTTCTCCCTTCAGCTACAAGCAGGAAAGAATACGTATGTATTTCAACAAAGAAAGACACAGACTCTACTCAGTTACGAAACTCGCGTAAGCAAAAGTTGTAATGTTGATCTATTCTGATGACTCAAGAGACCACGCATGCAGTAGTGCTTTATTACACAGTATGCTGATGCATAAGCCACACATACAATGGGTGTTTCTTTACTGTATCTTTCTGAGAACTTATATTAGATGCGTTTGACAGAGCATAGTTGACTTTTCACCACAGTGAAACAAAATTGTGCCATTTCAACGTTTTGTAAATACAACTCAACTTTGCTGATGACGTACATTTATACTGCATATAATGAGTTTTATACCAGTTTTTGTTTCATTAAAATAACTTAATATTTACACAAAATACAGCTGTGTATATACGAAGCATTTAACAATTTAAATGCTAGCAGTTCTCGGCTCGCGGACGTTTAAATGGCCATCGCTCAAGAGGCTAAAAACCATCGGCTTGGGCCGGGTTTGAACCCGCTACCTTGGCTTCAGTAGGCCAGCATCTAACCAACTGAGTCACCCAGACCAACGAAACTCTGACGATACTATCAATCAACACTCATTAACTGCTTCGCTATTTGCCTTCACAGTACACTGGTTCCCTTATGACGACCATACACATGCAGCTGACACACACATACAAACTAAGAACTGACTGACTAAACACTCTGCCTGCTGTGATGACTCATGTCTGTAACTAACTACTACTAACTCTTGTTGCTTGCCTCCTTATATAGGGAGGATAACGTAACACAGACCTTTCTCGAACTTCACCTTTTCTGGAACTTCTACAAATATGCTGGCCGCTAGATACCTCTCGAATAATCTCTTAATGTGCTGCGTTCATTGTGACATGTTTTGTTGTAATTACAACAATTTGGAATTTGCTTGGTGCTTTTTACATAATACCAATACCACACTTCCTCGTGTCCACTACAGCAATTGTCAAACAATGCCAACAAATTACATGTAACAACAATAAGCTTTAAGATGTTTACAAAAAAAATACTTAATTAAACATGAACTACAAAACTAAATTTATATTAGGTATCAACCCACGCCAAATTAAAAAGTTATTAACATTTACTTAACGAAAAGAAGCATTGCAGAAATACTCACCTGTTCTACCAATCCTATGTGTATGTGTGTCTATGTCTCGTGCAACATCAAAATTTACAACAGTCTTGATATGAGGGAAGTCCAGACCTCTGGCTGTAAACAAAAAACAAATAATAATTAGGTATCTCTGATGTGAGATTTCCTTTGTGGTCTACTGAGAAAAATAAGAATCAGTTGGAGAATTCAGTGTCACACTGGAAAGCTCTCATAGTAGTTCAGTGGTAAGAGCAGCCGTGTGTGAAGCAGAAGGTCTGTGGTTCAAATTCTAGCTGTGACATTGAATTTTTCAGTTCTAATTCTATCTTTCAAATAAATTTTTTAATTGCTCTCTTTTCCTCATATTTCTTTACATGGAATAATACTCTGGCTGCTGATGACATCTGCTTGTGGGATGTATCATCTCTGCTCTGAATGAAGCGTTTGAAGTTTTAATCTCATGTTTTGGTTCTTTTTCTTTTCTTTTTTTTTTTGGACACAAATATATTCTGGATTTTGCTACATAAAATTGAATGCAGAACCAGTAATAAAAAAGATAGAGACAAATGTTTTAAGATGGTTTGAATACACAAATAAGACAGATGAAAGCAGTAAACCAAAACAAGTATGGGAGGCTGGAGGGGTAGAAAGAAGAGGGTGAGGGCCACCAAGAATAGAATGGAGCGATTATGTAGAGATAATAGTGAATAAGAAAGAAATGACTTTGAGGGAAGCAAACAACTGACTAGAGATAGGACAAAATATAGGAAATGGATAATGATCAGTTGAGGAAACCCTGTGCTCAAAAGTGCATAAGGGAAAGAAAAAGAAAAAGTATAAGAATTAAATGCCCCTGTGTACGTTTTACACAGGTATTACTGGTCTTATTAAAATAGGAATTTTGAGTAAATTAATAACACTAAACAACACTCACTTTTAAATTTTCCCAGTACATGTTTCGGAGGCTAGCTTTCCTCCATTATCAACCAGACATTGACTGAACTGAAGAGGCTGGTTCCCAGGGGTGGTATCTCCTGTAGACTGCTCTGGTAGTGATTTTAAGAACTTGTATAATGGATCGCCATGTGGTATATAAAAATTGAAAACTCGGTCTTTGTTTTTCCAGATGAAGATCTCTTCCCACGTTGACAATTCTTGGTTTCCTAATACGCTGTTTAATAATTTTGTATTCAGCTTAATGTCGTGAGTTACTTTCCAAAAATAGGTGGCAACTGCTGATTTTTCTAAATGTTTGTGTTTTATACATCTGAAATGTTCTTTTATCTCGTTTCCAAGTTCCTCAGTTTTTCCTAGATACACCTGATTGCAGTTATTGCATTCTATTTGGTAGATTGCAGATTTTTTATTTCCTACAGTGCTGTCTTTCATGTTTGAGCCAAGTAAATTTTTAACGCTATATCTGTTGATTGGAGCCAATTGCATATTGTATTCTTTAAAAATCTTTTTGAATTTGTCAAATGTCTTTGGGTGGTATGTGAATTCTTTGAATGACATTTCTTCTTTTGGATTGTTTAGGGTGGTTGTTTCTTTTACTACTTTCTTCTTTTTTGCTAGATTCAATTTTTTATACATCCAAGATTTCTGGAAGTCATTAATTTCTGCAATTCTAATGATTTCTTTAAGTTCTGCTAGTGTGTGAATTAAACTGTTGAAAGCTGCTTGTTTGTGTGGTCTTAGGTTGAAACCATTGCATTTTATATAATTATCTGTCTGTGTTGGTTTTCTGTAGATCCCAAAGGTTATTCTGTTTTTTGTTTTTATGATTTTTAAATCTAAAAATGTAAGTTGCCCATCTTTTTCTGTTTCTGTGGTGAATTTTATGGTTTTTTCTTGTAGGTTTAGCAGATTTTGTGCATCCTTAATGTGTTTCCTTGGTACTACAGCAAAGACATCATCTACGTACTGTTGCCATGTTTTAAAAATTTGTATATGTTTTTCAATTTTGAAACACCACAAGGCGATCCATTATACAAGTTCTTAAAACCATATCACCAGAGCAGTCTACAGCAGATGTCAGCCCCGGGAACCAGCCTCCACAGTTCAGTCCATGTCCGGTTGATAATGGAGGAAAGATAGCCTCCGAAACACGTACCGGGAAAATTTAAAAGTGAGTGTTGTTTGGTGTTTTTAATCGACTCAAAATTCCGATTTTAATGCAATTCCAACAACACTGTCATCAACTTCCAGTATTTATTATTACTTGTGTTGTTTAAGTGTGCTAGCTCTGCAGCCACATCCTGTGGCTACTTCCTAGATTCATACAAAATCAAAAATAATCCTATCAATTCTAAAGTAAGAACAAATTAGAAACTAAAAACTTCACTTATCTTAGTAATGTTGCAAGTTATTTTTGCAAAAGCTGAGTCAACTCGAAACTCGAGTTAGTTTTTGCAAAAATAACTTGCAACATTACTAAGATAAGTGAAGCTTTTAGTTTCTAATTTGTTCTTACTTTAGAATCTTGTTGCTTCACTGTTAATAGCTTCATTTTCCTTAATTAGTCCTATCAACTTTCAGCAGAGCTAGAAGACTTGTTGGCAAATTTACATGAGGCAAGTATTTAAAGTAATCATAGTGTAACTTTCGCTGGTGCCATGAACAGAAACAAAATAGAATTTAATTGAAAGATTTATTGAAACAGATACAGGAAGTGTTGAGTTATTTTTCAACACATTCACTACTGGAATTCAGTGGAATACCGTAGGACCAACTTCTGCATTTTTATTCTGTGTCATAGAAGTCTGCCATCTGTAATTGGAACCACCATGTGACAACCATCCCGCCTCTCTGTCAGTCTAATTTTTTTTCTTTTCTTTTTTTAAATTAACGTCCTCCAACATTGCGTCATATCGGACGAACGAATGAAATGAAATGCGTGAAATGATGCTCAAATGAGCCCGAGGTCCATGGAGACGGTCAGTCTAAAAATGCTGACATCAACTGCACAGGAATTTCTTAAGGTTCCGAAATAGATGGAAATCACTGGAGTGAGGTCCAGGCTGCACAGTGGATGATCAAACAACTCCCAGCCAAACGTCTGCAGGAGCTCTGTTGTCTATCAATAAGTATGTGGCCGAGCATTATAATATAATGCAACAAGACAGCACCAGCACTAAGTTTTCCACGCTGCTTATTTTGAATGGTCCATCACAATTCAATTGCTTTGTAGTAACAGCATTCACTGTATCACCCACATTCAACGAGAATTTCTTGTCTGTCCCAGAACAATGAACACAGCACTTTCTTCTAACTGGGATGCCAATGCTGTAACATGTCCTGTATTTTAAGAAGTAATATGCAGCATTTCCAAAAGACTTATTTCCGTAATTCTGTGACTCACCTCACTGTAAATATTTTCCATACTATAAGTAATGTGCTGCTGTTGTTGATCTAATGTGCGGGATTTTTATCCATTAATTTTTCCCTAGCCAGCCAATATAAATTATGTATCTTCCCAACTGGTACAGCTTTCCTCAATTTTGGGCCTTCCAGTAGTTGTTCTCCATTCAAAATCTTGTCAGCATTGCAGATCTTACATATGTTGTCACTTATAAAACCAAACCTATGCAGATGTTCTGCCAAACAGTCGTGTCCAGTGGCTAATCTGAAGTGAGCAACTGCTTCTTTCCTTGGGAAATTTTTAATTTCTTTGTACTATTTCTTTTATGTTAGAATAACCTTTATTTGAAATTTCCTTTTGAATATTACGTAGATATTTTTGTTCTATACTAATTGTGACATTTTTTAGACTAACCTAAACCCCGGCGCGACAGCTCATGAAGGGCCAAGGCCTACCGTCCAGCCGCTGCATCCCCCACCTCTGCCCACTACAGGCGTCATTGGTGAGGTGCAGTACTGGAGGGTGGGACGTGGTCAGTGCCCCGAGCCCTCCTGGCCAGTTATGCGGTCTTCTAGACCTGGGGCCACTACTTCTCCATCAAGTAGCTCCTCAATTGGTCCCACCGGGACCTAACGAGGCTGAGTGCACCCTGTGCCTGACCTCCCAGAGGGGATAAAATCCCCATGCTGGTACCGGGGATCGAACCCAGGTCCTCTGCAACAAGTGTGCTACCAACTGCACTACGAAGGCGGTCAACATTTTTTAGTTTCACATCTAATCCACAAGACTTTATAGACTTTGAGTGTAACACAGCACCCTTTTTGGCTAGAAAGTCTGCAATCTAGTTACCAACCACTCCCATATGTGCTGGTATCCATTGCTGGTTGAAATTTTGTTTGGAGTAATCTATAATAAGATCTTACATCCTTAATATTATTAGATTTGTTGTTGTTAGCTAATGCTGGATTTCTGACAATGAAGTCATTAATCCTCTTGCTCTCCAATATTTTTCACAATGATATTGAAGAGAGCAATAGCAATAATAGTAACCGTTTTTTAGAGAGCACCATATTTTTATGTTTTGGTGGTCACATCGCTCTCTCACAACCCCCAGAATGTCTGGAGGACCACACCTGTCGTTGGTTTACGGGTCTCACCGACCTGACCGGGAGAGTTATCAAAATAAATTCACCAACCATATCCTCTGATCACCAATCAGAGGGCGTATTACATGCCATGACAGGTCAGCATGTTAGGGGTTAAGATTTTATAGAGAAATTAGAGAAATGGAGAGGTTGGAAAAATAAAGACTCCCTAGCCCTAGGGAACCCTAATAGCACCGGGGTCGGAAGAGAACAAGAGATGACCAAGGGAAGGTCAGATAGAAAAGTTACAGTGAGGAGCAGAACATCAGTAAGTGGAAGTAATGTTCTGCTCAGCTTGGGCACCTTGTGGTCGACATTCACATATCCCCTAGACGGAGACCCCTGAGGCCAGATTTGTATGAACTCTCATGAACCCTCATTGCGTTCAATTGCTTGCAAAAGTGTTAAAAACTCCATTTGTAACTATGTATTGACACATATGCAGTTTTATAGAGGGATTAAAAGTGTTATATTTAGGAAAACAGCAGGGCACATACACTGTCCAAAATTTCAATGACATTATTTTATGTTACCTTTAAAACACACTATTATTACTCACCTGCAACGTCAGTAGCTATCAATATGCTAACTTCTTTCCTCTTGAACTGCGTGATGACCTTGTTTCTCTCCGTTTGATCCATGTCACCATGCAGTAGTAGTACATCGAACTCCTTCAGTTTCATGTTGTTGGCAAGCTCCTCTGCATTCGCCTTCCAACCAAATCGCAAAAAGGAGAATGCTTATAAGTTCATCAAACGATGGGACAAGCAAAGTTGAAGTTAGAGCAACAAGCATCTATCTGCAACATCTGCAGGCACAAAATGTGCAAATATCAGATTCTAGAGAGTATGCAAGCTGCACTATCCCATTTCAGACGAAAAAGCCAATGCATATAATGGAGTAGTTTTTCAATTAATGCAGAAAACGTACCTAGCTTAAACTAAAGCCAAAGCTAAAGAAATAACAAAGGTTACAGTAGATGAAGCAAAATGTTTATCAGGAAGTGCCAGAAATACTATGTTACATGTGTAATATCATTCACTCGTATAATGAAATTATACTGCAATATGAATGCTGTACTAACATGAAGCTAAACGTCATATTTTTAATAAAAAAAACTTACTCTCCCATCTCTCTCACACTTCCTTCTCCTTCACTGACTCCTTCTCTCTCTCTCACTTCCTACCTCCTTCCCCCTCTCTCTTCCTCCCTTTCTCTCCTGTTTCTATATAATCACCTAACTCTTCTTTCTCAACCCTATCTTTCTCTCTATCTCTCTTCCATCTCCATCACCCCTAATCTCCCATATCCTCTCTTTTTGCTCTCCTCCCCATCTCTTACCCCTTATTTCTCTCTACCCTAGTTTTTTTCTCTCTCTCAATTTCTCCCTCTCTCTTGTTCTCCCTCTCTAACTCTGTCAATCTGTCTGTCTCTCAATCTCTCTTTATCCCTCTCACTCCCCATTTGTGGACGAAGCGGTACTGAGCGGCTTTCCTCCAGGTTCTCCAGTTTCCCCCACCATCTCATTCCACCGGTGCTCCATCTTCAACCATGTATCATCAGCGTCACTGCCTGTAGTGCCGTATGTAGTAAAAGCGGGAGCTAAGCACTACAAAAACAAAATCTCCCCCTTCACCTCACTCACCCCTTTCTCTCTTAGGTGAAATCTCAATATGGAATTTTTGGATGAGGTGTACTAATTCCTGTATTTTTCCTTTTTTTGTATGTTTACATCCTCCAACATGTCATATTGGATGATGAATGAATGAGAGGTGAAATAATGCTCAAATTAACCTGAGGTCCACAGAACTTAAAGTTACCTGACATTCATCTTCTCAGGATAAGGGAAAACCTCAGTAAAAACTTTATCCAGATAATTCACCCTAACCAAGATTCAAACTTGGGACCTCTTGAATGTGAGGCACACATGCTAGCATCACACCACAGAGGCAAGCCAGTAATTCCTCGACCTGGCATTGATAAGTGGTAGAGAAGATCACAAGAGCACTCTGTGAAAATTTTGCAACTCATCCCCTTCAAGCATGTAACATAGAGCAACACACCTTTTTTGTGACAAATATGAGGACACTTCCAGCTGCCTGAAACTGAACCATGTGGTTTGTAAGCCAGTTCCATTTAGCTCCTCCAAGTGGTAGCATCTTCACAATCTGGGTTACATCCGTATTGGCCTCCCCAACGTCACCCTGAAAAATAATGTTATCGTGAAACAATATTTATACACTTCAACTATTCAACAATACATATCTATGTTTGAGGTTATTTTGAGTTACTTATTTACACTCACCTTCACTACTAAATTGCTTTTTTAAAGCGGAACACCAACACCAAAGAAACATAAAATTAAAACAAATTGAAAAGTCTGCTGTGGCACATCATTTTTGGACTGAAAACCACAACATCGGCCTTAATATAAAACTGTTAAAATCTATTAATTCACCAATAGAACTGAATATTTGGGAAAAAATATACATCATCAAAAACAGTAATAAAGTTATTAATTTCGAAATACCAGCATTGAATGAAGTGTTAAAGCTCTGTAACCCTAACCAGATGGCAGCAGAATAGATACAGCAGAGAAAAGGAACAAGAGGATAACATCAGTCACCCAACGGCTGATGATGGGATCGAATGGTCCTGAAAACGTTTCCGCTTTAAAAAAGCAACTTAGTAGTGAAGGTGAGTGTAAATAAGTAACTCAAAATAACCTCAAACATGAAGAATACTTCACTGTCAATAGTGCTTCTATTTTTAATATTCAATAAATATCTACTTCTACAGAACTGTTTTACGTTGGTAATGTATAGAATAAATATCACTTAATAGAGGGTAGGAGACTGAGGTAAGTCAGCTGTTAATAAGAGACAAACTTTTGATTAAAAAAGGATGGACATTTCAAAATACATAACTTAATATCTGAAAATATAAACACACAGCACTGAGATATGAAAACAGTTAATTCTTAAAACAAAGTTATTTAATATAAATGACACCTTTAATACAAGCTATAATTTTCTTTTGCGAAGATCTGCTCTAACTTTAATATGTTCCCATTTACATAACATTCAATACAGACAGTAGTACCTAACAATTTAAAGAAAATTTTATAAAAACATTTAAATGATTTTTGAGAAAGTAAAGCTAAAAAAACTCTCTCATATAAAATGTTGTTTGGGGAAGGAGACTTCCATGAAAATTTCTGCCTTCACTCTATAAGAGGACACCCAACTTAAATAAAAATTAATGTTCTCAGTTTTGCTCTTCATAGTAGAGACAGAAATAGTTTTGAGGGTGGAAACATTCCAAACAATAAAGGCTGGTTCAGAACCACCAGTAATGATGATAACTAGAACAAGAAAGTTAAAATACATGTATTCAAATGGAAGCATTCACAACCAATGGGAAGGTCTCCCGGTCACCAGGAACAGGAAAGGAGACTTGGCAAAGTCTAACTTTCTCCTTCTTGTTATCGGGCACGGCATGTTAAATTCATACTTTCTGCTGAAGAAATTATTCAAGGCCGGTGTGCCATGAAACAGCCACTACAGCTCTCTCTAGTTACAAGCTAGAAAATATATCATTAGTCAGTTAGAGACAAATTAATTCTCAACGTGCAATATCGACCTCCACATTGCTACCTATATGCAGATAATATGTATTCTTGAACCACACAAACAAGCAGCTTTCAATAGTTTAATCCACAGACTAGAGAACATACCACTTTCAACGTAGGGATATCAAACAGAACTTAAAGAAATCATTACAATTGTAGAAATTAATGGCTTCCAGAAATCCTGGATATATAAAAAAGTGAATATAGCAAAAAACAAGAAACTAGTAAAAGAAACAACCACTCTAAGCAAACTGAAAGAAGAAATGTCATTCAAAAAACTCACATACCACCCAAAGACATTTGACAAATTCAAAAAGATTTTTAAAGAATACAATATAAAATTGGTTCCAATCAACAGATATAGCGTTAAAAATTTACTTGGCTCAAACACTAAAGACAGCATTGCAGCAAATAAAAAATCTGGAATCTACCAAATACCTGCAATCAGGTGTATCTAGGAAAAACTAAGAGGCATTTGGAAACAAGAACAAAATAACATTTTAAAATAATATGTACCAGGAAATTTTAATGGTGAATGTTGTTTAGTGTTATTAATCGACTCAAAATTCCTATTTTAATGTGATCCAACAACACTGTCATCAACTTCCAGTATTTATTATTATTCAGATAATATTTTGTATTGTAGCAGTTTTTATTTTAAGCAACATGCTGTAGCAATGAGTACCATCTCCAGAGCTTTATGTGTACAAGTAGACAAATAAGGGCAAGGTATTATTGTATCCAATAAATATTGAAATTTTCTGCTACTTCAACTTTATTACCATTAACTTCAACACTTGAACATATTATCTTCACTCTTTTACAAGTAACATTTTTAGGTCCCAAAGCTATTGTGTTCAGGAACTTTGTGGTTTCATATGAGTTAAATCCTCACTTCTTTCTTTTGTAAATATTTTAGGATATTTATGATATTTGCACATATTGAATATTTATGTGTGGTGTTCAACCAGACGTGCTTCAACGATATAACCCAACGTTGTTGGATTTTCGACGAAATCTCTTATTGCACAGTTCGAATATGCAACCGTCTTTAGTGATGCACATATCACTAGTAATGATTCATTACCTCTCTATAGGAGTAATTGTTTATTTCCCTAGCTACAGGCATAGCAACA
This sequence comes from Tenodera sinensis, assembly GCA_030765045.1. Taxonomy (NCBI): domain Eukaryota; kingdom Metazoa; phylum Arthropoda; class Insecta; order Mantodea; family Mantidae; genus Tenodera; species Tenodera sinensis. Next base: position 45,094,113 of record CM060972.1, read on the forward strand.
TGATTGATTGGCTATTCATCGATTCAATTATGATGCATCGATTATATGGTCATGTTCGACCTCGAACATATTTCCTTTCGACTCGCAATACGTTCGGGACATGGATTAAGATATACAATTCTGATAATTACATTGTGTAGACAATATTTACATGTGTTATGTCTGAACAACTTGGCGTATTCAATATTGGCATTAATGTTTTCTCAAATGCATTTCAACATACAATTTCTGCCACAGTATTTACCAATATTGCACAATTTTAACACTATATTGCACTGTTTTGTTGTACAAGTATTGAGAACATACCTTTAGGAACAATAATTGACACACATGTTATTTATTTGTGTAAATGTCTAAACTGCACTTAAATGCGGCAGTGATGTGCTTCAGCCAGGACATCATGGGAGTCCTTCTTTCCTGTTCATCCTTTCCCTCTTTTGTCGAGCTGTTGCCAACATTGTCACTCGAAATACAAGCACGTACACCTCAAGTTTGTGAACCTTGCCTCAATTAAATACAGTTTTCACACACTTAGACAAATAAATGTGTGTCAATTATTGTTCATATTGTTCTTAACAATTGTGCAATAAAACAGTGCAATACAGTGTAACAAGTGTGCAAAAATACATTTGCTGAAATAGTTTCCTACTTTTCACACATTGGCAATACTACTTTCTCTGCCTTCCCTACTTCACTTTTGTCTCCACTACATGCCTTCTGTGTATAGAGTCTATCTAATGAGGTATGACAGCAAAGGGGTCAAGGGCCCAGCTTAGGGGTAGCCCAAGATGTGTAAGATTTGGTACTCAATCATTCATTCAATGAGGTATGAAAAAAAGGTTATTTCAATGCTTTTAAGAGTTTTAGGAGGCAATATCAGACCTTAAAACAATAATAATGTACTGGCATTATTTGTCAAGGTACCCAGCATTCCCTAACGTAAGTGTTTGTGACAAAAATTGGAATTTGGTATATAGAAAACATTATCCAAGTGCTCAAGAAGACGGTACAGAAAGGAAGCTACAGCATGAAGGTATGTGTTTGCCATTAACTGACATGTATGCACCCGTTACTGTCACTAAATCTAAATGCACAATTTTAATTGTAATTTAACCCATTCGCATCATTCAACAACCAGGGCTTGCATGCATCTTTTTGGCATATGAATCGTATGATGAGCTCAGCTCGCTATGCTGCATTGCTCCATATAATTTCACATAGTTTAGGTTCCTTCTCATGTCATTTGTAGACATCTGAAATGAAATCTAACACATAGTGTTTGTAGTTCTAATCAGTATAATGTAATCACCCATGTTTCAATCAAGCAAAAACAATTTTATCTCAGCATTATTTCACTCGCCTCAGTAGCCATCATGGCAGCGAAAAAAATTTGTGAAAAAAATTAAGGTATGTTATCTCAAAGTAAATTGGGATCTCCTTGTGTGGTTTACCGGGAGTAATGCAAGTGAGTTGCAGAATTTAATGTCATATTGGCATGTTGGCCATGATAGCTTAGTGGTTAGAGCAGCCGGATGGTAACCGGTAGAGCCGTGGTTCAAATCTCGGTCATGGTATTCAATTTTTCAGTCTCACTCTACCCTTTCCTATATTGCTTTAGTTATTTTGATGTCTCAAGTGCAAAAATCATGATTCAATTGTACTGGAGCAAAACCTGATGCCTTGACAACCCAATTTTTCTTGAAACAATGAGTAGAGAGAGATTCAAACTGGTTTCCCATTTCTTTCACACACAACAGCAGTATTAGGACAACAGTGTTGGTAAGTAAGCATTAAGGTGTCCCCGCCCTCCCAATTAGGGGATTTAAATCTGATTTCTTGGTTAGTTACCAATGCATTTAAATATGACGCTATTGGGTTAAAAACAATGTTACTGTTATAGTTATGCAAGAACATTTGTGGACAAACTTAACTGCTATTTTGGTTGGTTTAATAGAATTTTGTATTTATGGAACTGTTACTGAACTCCTGTAGTTCACAGACTCTAGATCTAGAGGTAAACATTGGGAGAAGTGATATTTTTATTATTTTTCTCTCAGATTTTAAACCTCGCAATCCCTAAGGTCATTTTAATGTAAAAGAATAAAGAAGATAGTATAACATGCATTCAATCAAACTGCAAGAGAAGACCATTTTTAGCATATTTGTAATTGGGAAAACTTTATACAATAAGCTGCCAACCACAATTAAACAATCAAGTGGTTCCAAGTTTAATAAATGCTTAAAAAATTACTTAATTGAGAGGGCTTTTTATGACATAGATGAATATCTGCAATTGTGATTTTGAATTACCACATTTACCATTAAGACAGTTACTATAGCATTTTATGTAACCTGATATATCCAACAACATGTATATGTTCTAAAAGGATGAATAAAGATAAAGCATCTATGCAAAGTGTTCCTGCTAATATTGGAAAGTTATAATTTTTCACTTTTTCAATTTTATCATTAGGGTGATTACTTTTTTGGGAGGGAGAGGTCACGGAATCTCAAAATGTGTATGTCTTGTGAAATACTGATATTCAACTTTGGATTAATTGCCAAACTTCAGGTACAGTGTAAAAAATGGCTAATATCATGTCTAAGAGTGAATTTTACTTCTTTTTCTCTTACCTGTACTATCCTGATGGGATCAGTAAGCACATCCCTTGCTAGACGTTCTATCTTCTTTTTGAATGTAGCACTGAACAGCAATGTTTGTCTGTCTGGCCTTACATGATTACAGATTGATCGGACCTGTGGTTCAAATCCCATATCAAACATTCTGTCTGCTTCATCCAGAACTAATAGTGTCACCCTCTGGAGGTTTGTAGCTTTCATTTTTATCAGATCAATCATGCGACCTGGAGTTGCTACAACAATTTCAGCCCCACCCTCCAAAGCCTTGGATTGCTCCCATTTTGATCCTCCCCCATAACAGCATACCACCTGTATATTGTAAACTTTTCCAAATTTCTTTGCTTCAGAATATATTTGCTGTGAAAGTTCTCTTGTAGGAGCAAGGATCAGTCCTATTGGTCCGTCACCAGGCTGTAGTTCCTTCTGGTCCATAATATGCACCAACATTGGCCATATAAATGCCGCCGTCTTACCACTACCTGTTTTTGCAATACCTATAATATCTCGTCCACTTAAAGCAGCTGGAATAGCCTGGGCCTGGATGGGAGTAGGCTGAGTATATTCTGACTTGCGAATTGCCTTCATCAATGCCTCATCAAAGCCAAAATGAGCAAAGCTGCTGACTGGATGTGGTGGCAGTGCCCCTGTAACTTTAATTCCTAATTTTTGGCGCAATTCGTCTACTTGGTTTTGTTTAAGTTTAGATATGTCTTCATGGACATTATAGAAGTTCTTTTCGAAGTCTGTATATTCAATTTCTGAATGGTCAATTGGAGGAAGCGGGTCAATTTCTTTATTCTTCTTTGGAGCTATGGGATTTCCATCTTCATCATATTCAATTTCTTGGTCAGATTCATCATTTTGAACACCTGCTAGTGGATTTTCTTCCATGTACCTTGAACAGAAAAGATTTAAGAACTAAATTTTTCTGCATAGTCCAATAATTATTTCATGCAGTGTTAACAAGATCTTTCATACACATTTAGTTTTATTTTCTGATTGATCTCAATGGCTGGGAAGGTCAGCATAATTCTACAGGTTCAATCTAAATTAAGAGACAGAACTCGAAAGACAAAAGGGTGAAATAAGCAAATTTTAACATGTATCCTTGGTCATTCAGTAAGGTGTTTTTATCTGAATTTATCAAATAATTAAAAAATGTCTTTATATGAGATAACGGGTAAAGCATATTGTATTGATATAAAGGAGAAAGTATGCGTGAAACGTTTGGATAAAGTAAGAACAGTTCGCTCCCTGGCACAGTAGAATAAAAAGCAAAAGCAAAAAGAAAAGAAAGAAAGAAAACAGTAAACCCCAGCACAACAACCCATGAAGGCTTGCCGCTACGTCCCCCACCTCTGCCCACTACAGGTGCCATTGGTGAGGTGCAGTACTGGAGGGTGGTACGTGATCAGTGTCCCAAGCCCTCCCAGCCAGTTATGCGGCCTTCTTGACCTGGGGCTCCTACTTCTCCATCAAGTAGCTCCTCAATTGACCCCACCAGGACCTAACAAGGCTGAGTGCACCCTGTGCCAAACCTCCCAACAGGGGAAAAATCCCCATGTTGGTAGCGGGAATCGAACCCGGGTCATCTGTGCCAGAGGCAAGCATGCTACCAACTGCGTTATTCTACGTCGACACAGTACAATACTATATTCAAAACAGAAACTCTTTCTAAATGTGTTCAGCTTGTGGAAAGCATTTAAAAAGTATATTTCAATTCTTTCAAGGTTATTTCCATGGCTGTTACTGAGAGCAACCGTAATTTTTAATTAGGTATGACAGCTTCTCTCATATGAACATTATTTTTTGTGATAAGGAGCAAGATTATATTCCAAAGCTCTGTATATAAGTTACCTCTTGCATATAGAAGAATATTTCAGTATTTTGAATACAATTGTAGCTCTTGTAACGAACTCATATGGATATTATTACTGCAATTTAAACATTCTTTCTTCCGTTTTCCATTCTCTCTTTCAGATACAGTAAAACCTGACTAAGCCGAACCCCCTATATACCGGAAACCTGGACAACTGGAAAATGGGTCTTGGAACAGAGCTATTTCCTATGTTAAATAACACTCTAAACTGGGAAACTGCCTAACACGGAAATGGAACTGTTTTTCCAGAACCATTTGCATAAATAACCTAAGATGGATTTTCATTATGCTCAATACATAGTTAGGTGCTTTGATAACTAACTTGCCACAACTGAAGACATTCAAAGTGAAGCAGTTATTGCTGCGGGAAACAGCAGTTGTGAAGTCATAGAAGGAATGGATGATGATGACGACGCCAATGAAAGGGAACCAAAAATACGCACTTTTAGAGAAGCATTATATGTTATGAGTGACCTTTAGGAATTTGCAGCTTCCAAGAATGTTCCAGAACTCCTGAAGCTGATGCAGGATGCAAAGATCATAAAGCATTCTCTTGTGAAGAAGTTGCGACAATGCACCTTGACATATATGTGGGAGAAAAGAAACTAATGGAGAAACTGCAATTATGTATGACATATAAGTTGAAAATACAGCAAAACATACTACTGAACCTAATTTTTACTTACGGAGTTTTATTTTAAATCATCTCTTCAGTTTAATTCTATACAATTATATTTGTGCTTTGTTTTACTAAAATATGTACAACCCTTAGTAAGACGGAAACCTGTGAAAAGGAAAAATATTACTGGAATGATCGCGTTCCGTTTTAGGCAGGTTTTACTGTATACGCAATTTAAGTATATGAAGGTGACTAATCTACTGATGTCCTTTTCACCATGAAGAATTTGGCACTTCTATACTAAAGCAAATTACATTTGATTCCTCCACGTGCAGTGGGGAACAAAACTGTCTCTAGGTAACAGCATGAAGATCTTTAGAATTATGTGAGATATAACGAAATGTCATATCGAACGATGAATGAACCAGAGGTACACAGAGTTTAACGTTACCCGACATTTATGTTCTCAGGATAAGCAAAACCTTAGAAAAAGACTTTATCCGGATAACTCACCCCACTTCTGTTAGTAAGAAATGGGCTTTTCTATGATGGAGTTATCAAAATCGGTCAAGTGGTTTTTGAGATTACCCTATGAAAACATACATTTTCTACCTTTATGAAATTAACACAGATTTCATATTGGTCTGTACTGTGTAAAAGTACTGACTGACCAAAAAAACATGTTTTAAAAAAATTTGATGTATGAGAATCACAATATTGTCTCTACCTATTATTATTTACTTTCATACTCGTTTCACAAAGCGTTCATACAAAAGTTTACTTTACACTCTAATTCCTTTTAATCACAATTAATACTTGCAAGAAATGATTTCAGTTTGAATACATGATTCACTTCATTGTACAAAGCATGCTGCAATGACAGTCAAATGCTTAAAAAGCAAGATGATTTACAAGGTCTGTTCGAAAAGTATCCAACCTTATTTTTTGTGCAAAAACCTGATGCACTTAAATCGAGCGTGCTTGGATGAGTCGACCTTGAATCTTTGTGCGCATATGTGAATTGTTTTGTTTGATAGATGGCAAGCAGCACTTGAGTGAGGCAGTCTGTAGTGCTGATGTCGGTTTTTAATTGCAAGGGAAGTGACAGATCACCTGGAGCAGCGCTACTGCATCAAAGTTTGCCGGAAACTGGGTGACAGATTCAGATGGCTTTTAGTGACAATGCTATGGGCATCACACAGATTAAGGAGTGGCACAATAGGTTTAAAGGTGGCCACACATCAGTAGAGGGCAAGTCGGCCATCAACATGCCAAAATGACCAGGTCACTGCCAAAGTGATGCGAGACTGTTGTGAGACTTTCATAGAAATTGCAGAAGAGCTGAGCATCAGCACTTTTTCAGCACATTTCATTGTGATGCCCATAGCATTGTCACTGAAAGCTGTCTGAATCTTCTAAATGGTTTTCACTTGGCTGTTGCCCAGTTTCTGGCAAAATTTCCCTCGCAATGAAAAACCGAAATGAGAACGACACACTACCTCACTCAAATGCTGCTTGCCAGTAACTGATGCTATCAACAGGCAGGAAAAAATTCACACATGCACACAAAGGTTCAGGTCGGCTCATACATGTGCACTTGATTCAAATCTATCAGGTTTTTGCACAAAAAACAAGATCAGATACTTTTTAGCTAAGCTTCATATTGATGTTAGATGAGCTGTCGTGAAAGAAAATAACAACCCTAGAGCATTTCAAAACATATTTTTTTAAAGCATGGGAAAGATTAACACAGCAAGACAGTATTCTGGAAATGATTCTCACAAAAATCTTCTCAGACATTAATCATATATTTTAGCAGGACATTTATTTCTCTTGTAATGCTACTGTCTCTCACTTTTGATGGCCAGTTATATAAAATTAACTGGGACTGAAGATAACTTCACAGGTTGCTTACAGAATACTCAAGATACATATACAGTAAGAAGTCCAAAATACCGCAGATTCGGATTTACATGGGGGAAAGTATGTCCCTTGAAAATATGTCACATTTTCTATTTATTTCTTTATTTTTTATTTTTGAAATTTGAGTTTTAAAATGTTCTTCAAAGAGCAGTACTGGAATATATTTTTCGCTACCCCTATCATTGACCTTGGCCAATGCATTGCTAACAATTTCCCAAAGTAACGAGACATGCACAAGGAAGAAGATATTCTGCACGTTAGTGAAATGAAAAGTACCACAAACAAGATGATTCTGTGTATGGAGAAGCAAAATGAATTGAACAGTATTCATCTCCATCTTGCTACAATTAAACAATATGGGAAGAAAAACAGCTTTGAATTATGCCGCCAAACTAAACTTACTGATTTGAGAGGTAGAATTGGAACTGTAAAGTTCAATGCCACAGCTGGGATTTGAACCACAGACCCTCCGCTTACCAGGCGGGTGCTCTAACCATTAAGCTTTCAGTTCCAATTCTACCTCTCAAACATTGCCCACACACAGCTTGTGTGTTTAAAAACACCAGCAGTAAGCTTATTGGCATAAATAAATAATGCTGATTTCTTTAACACAATGCAAAATTAGCTTAGTGTAAAATGGGTACAGTGTAATTGTGCGTACTGTATAAATTAGGATCAGTTGCAGGACTGGAATACACCCCTAGTGTAACTGGTGTATAATTGCATTTAAAGATGGTGTGCTTTACCATATACTACATACTTTACAATGTACTGCAATTTATTATTACACAAATGTTTCCCACCACCTCCACGGGATTGATTTTTGTAATTTCTAAGCTCACATTTCTATATACCACAGAATCATTATAACGCAGGGCTAAAGATGTGCCCCAAGAACCAAGTTATTTCGGGATTATACTGTATTTGTATTGTGAATATATCAAAATTTGATTTCTGAGAAAACAAAACATAATGAAAACGTTTTTCATGTGAATGTTTGAAAAATAACACACATTCACACACATATTCATGGGTAATTTTCAACAAATCCTTTTACTATAGAGCATTTGTTTTACAGGCCAGCTCACATTGCAGTTGGACAACACTTATAATAAGATCAGTGCTCATTATAGTGCCTGTTACTATTCTTCCTAAGTATGTAACTTGGGAGTTTTAGGTTGGAAAAACCCCTGATGTAGTAGACAGTGAGTGAGACATGTATACACACGATCCAGGCTGTCATAAAACAACCGCTGTATATTCATCAAGAACTTTTAAAGCGCGGATTTCTGGTAAAATGGATAGCAAATTTTTGGGAGATATGCAATTCTTTTTATCCATACATAAGCTGTAGAGAAAGTAAAAACACCCAACAAAAATAATTACCGGACTTGGAGAGCTGATAAAAAAATCACATTACAGAGAGACTAAGCAAATTTAATATACCTGTAGTATGATTCCTCATTATCTTCTTCTTCAATATCGTCTCGAATTCCTTTCTTTTTATCCTGGTCTTTTTCCATTAATTTGTCTGTTTCTCTTTGTACTTGCTCTTCGATGCCAGCCATAAATGCATCAAGAGGGTCCTCTTCTGAGTCCGAACTCCCACCTCCTTGTTGTTGATACGAAGGGCTACCAGGTGCAGGTATGTATTCCAATGTTGATGCTGGAGTAACATGTTCATCATCCTCATCAAAATATCTGTAATATAAAATAAACTCTTAGAATCAAAACTACCTAACTAAATTGAAATTATACATTATAAACACTGGCTGCATTGTATTACCATAACTGCAACTCGCTATGGTAACAGAACTAAACTGGCTACAGTCAAAGAGTATACTCATGCATAGTAACATTGAATGAGAGATTGGCAATGCAGCATTTGCACTCCAAGGCAAAAGTTTGGTATTCCGTGGAGGCAAAGCAACACAATGCTAATGTTGAAAGAGTATTTTCACTAAAAAGAGCACAGTGGACAGATAAAAGGAACACATTATCTATTAATTCAGTTAGAGGTATTGTTTTAGTGAAATACAATTTTAAAAACTTCAGCTGTGTTTGCCGTACATAGGGCAAACCAGCAGGACCATTTTCACCAGAGTCAAGGAGCACGAACGGTCCGTACGATTAATGCAGCCTGACAAGTCAGGGCTGGCGGAGCACTGCTTTGAAAAAGACTACAGAGCTAACTTCAAAGAAATGACCATTGTGGCAAAATGTAGCGGTTTATGGGAACGGAGGGTTAAGGAGGCTCTGTCCATCTCCTCCGAGAAGAGTACACTGAACCGGGACGCTGGATTGCAGTTTAGTCTATCCTGGAAACCAGCCTTCAAATTGGAAATCGACCGACTCAGAAAACACAGATTCCAACGGAGCGGTGAACCACCTCCATATTAGACTGGGTGTTTTCTAGTCGGTACGTACTAGCGGACAGTACATATACTGGTCCCTTCACTCTTGCTATTCATTCATCCTGAAGATGGGAGAGATGTACACTCCCGAAACGTCGATGTCTCTTCATCACTACACCTGGCTTGAAGCCTGAGAGCATCTTGAATATGAATAGGTATTTTATCTCATAGTTCTACTTAATTTCAACCCTGTTAATTAACCACAGGTAAAATTGTCACACACTGTCAAATCCACAGCAACTGCTGTTTCACCAATGGCATAAGGAAAGCTGATTTTTAATTACCTACTTTCATTTTTCAAACACAACTCATAACTAGTATATCAAGTGAACTGTATACATTAGTATAGTGATATACTGATTTTAAAATATTACTAAAACATCATAGGAATATTGGGCACACATAAATAAAAACAAACAATTGCTTCTGAGCTGTGACTTGCCAGCAAGTTGAGAATCGAGCATCAGATCACAGTTTGGTATAAAAAAGAATTTCCCCTCTTTACTGAGCTATTGCTATCAACTTACCAAGCAGTTGCTTGGCGATCTTTACCACAGCACTAGAGCTGAGTAAACAAACATTCTATTCTTCTATTAGGTGATTACTTAAATTTTTACTAGACTTAACTATTCATATACTTTGTATATTAAGCATATTCATATTTAAAAAGCCTAAAAGAGATATGAAATAAAGCACTATGTATCAAAATAAGAATCCTACACTTTATAAGAGCACAGAGACTAAAATGGCTCTGACGTATACATACATATATACAGAATGTCAGATGAGAGAACAATTAAAAAGGATGTACAATGGAAACCTCTCAAATCTAGAATATACAAGATGTGTTCAAAAAGAAACCAAACTTTTGAAATAGCACCCCCACCAGCAGAGAGAGCACAGCGACTATTGAGCACAGTTAGTGGCAGGTTCAGGCAACAAACTGCCATTTTCTGCGTTTCACTCAGACAATCAGCAAGCGAACCACAGCCACTGAAGTAAGCACGTGTACAGCCTGGTCGTTGGATTAGTAACAAAGTAATAATGAAGGAGCTTGAAGAACAATGTGTGGTGAGTGAAATTTTGCTACAAACTTGGCAAAACTTTCACAGAGACATTGCAAATGCTTAGCCAAGCATACACGGAGGATTTTATGAGTCACACACAGTGCTATGAGTGCTTTAAACGTTTTCAATAGGGCAGAATGCTGGTCTGTGACGATTCCAAGTCTGAACGTGCTTCCACATCATCGTTGTTTAACTGTTTGGGAAGTTGCTGACGATGTGGATATCAACGTAGGATCATGTCATCAAATTTTGAGTGAAAAACTTGAGATGTATCATGTCAGTGCAAAATGCGTACCACGTTTGTTGACTGAAGATTAGTGAAACGTGCGAGGAACTGCTTGCTGCTGCTAATGACAATGAAAACCTTCTTAAGAACATTATAACAGGTGATGAGACGTGGGTGTATACCTATAATGCTGAAATGAAGATGCAGTCGTCGCAGTGGGTGGGCAAAGATTCACCTCATCCAAAAAAAAACACACATGAGTCGGTCAAAGATCAAGGTGATGTTGGTTGTGTTTTTTGACTACAAAGGCATTATTCATCATGAATTTATGCCACGTGGTCAGATGGTAAACAAGGAAGTCTACCAGGGAATCCTAGCGTATATGAGGGATGCTGTGCACAGGAAGAGGTCTGAATTGTGGGAAAACCAAAATTGGATTTTGCATCATGACAATGCGCCAGCTCACACATCACTCCTTGTCTGCAGCTATCTAGCAAAACACATTCTTGTTGTGCCTCATATAAAAGTATTCTCGCCACCTAGCCCCAGCAGACTTTTTTTTATTTCCCAAAAAACACATTGAAAGGACATCGTTTCCAAACCATAGGGGAGATTCAGGACAATGTGATGAGAGATCTGTGCACCATCCCATAAAATGTGTTCGAAGAAGCGTTCCAAAAATGGAAGAAATGATGGGAATGGTGTATTGCCAGTAGGGTACTATTTTGAAAGGGACAAGTGCTTAAAATGTGTACAATAACCAATAAAGCTGATAAAGCAAAAGTTCTGCTTCTTTTTTAATGCACCTCATAAGCAGACCTAATGGATAGGATTCAAAGAGTAGATTCACCATGTTGGCCTTTTGTACCTATGCCCTTGCTGGACACACCTGGGGGAAGAATGAGACAAGAGGAGACAGAGAGCGGTCAACCTAAGGAGTCACAACAAAGCAGAGGGCAAAGTCCAAACCTTTTACAGATTGAAATATCCCTATGACAACTAGTAAAACCAGTGGTGTTAGACATCCCATAGGAGAGTTCGGAGACTGGCCCCCGAAGGATGAAGGTTTACTGAGAGCTGAGAACGCAGAGACCCCTGTCGATATTACTACAATAAAAGTGATCAGCCAAATGAAGGATAAAAGGAAATGAGTGAAGTGAAATGGAGGGGCAGGAAATTAAGGGGATGTATGAACTTAACCAGCATTCGCCTGACGACCTGGGGAAACCTTCCAAAAAAAAAAAAAAATACTCATGGGTAAGGTAGACCAATCGCTGGGATCAAACCCACGACCTCCAAATGCAGGCCACAGATGAAACTGCCTGAGCCATCCTACATGGTTAGAAAGTTGATATAATTAGAAATTTTAATAGTATGCAATTAAAAACATCTTAGTTGACTATCCGCTTCCACATCTTCAATTTTATCCAGTCCATAGGTTTATCTGCTCCCCAACAGGCATCTGACCCTAGGCACAGGCTTGTAAGCCCTAGGGGTGTCAGTCCTCCATACAGGGAGAGTAATCAGATAAAGAGAAGAAGAATAAACAGACCAGAGTAAAGAGTAGGAATATTGTTGTAGAGAAGGCCAAAACTTTGGTGCAATTTTTGTAAGTTCAAGCCCCATGTTGGGCTACATTTGGTGTAGTTTTTGTATATTTCTGGGCAATTAGCAATAAGTGATGAGAACTTTACTCTCGATCTAGGACCGTGATGATAGAATAAAGTACACACTGAACTCCTTCAATTAAGTTTATCAAGTCATTTTATTACACACTTTTTTATTAACACAATTATTACATTGTTATAATTTTACACTTTCTTGAATACTTCCTACTGTTTGGCATGTCTGAAATCATAAAATTCACAATTTTTTGGAAGATTGCCGTAAAATGGCTATGCAGATGTTTTACGCAGATGCACTGACCAAGAACTATTTGGAAAAATGTTCTATATTTAACCATGGCAATATCACTCAGCTATTGTCTTTCTTAACAATACCCCCTATTCCTTCATCAGAAACATCATAGTGATGTCATACATCGCGCATATTGTGCAATTATGTGATTATTTCAGTCATGCCCGGAAAATAACACCAACTTATATTTCAAAACTCCTAACATGATACAAAATAATGATTAATTATGTTAACATAAAACCTATTAAGAAGAAAATAAGATTCAGATTTTAAATCACAGAAATGAAATTAAATAGAAATTGAGATTATACATGCTTAGGCTTTCACGCCGATGCTAATCCAATAGATGGTAGATTTTGGGCTTGTAGGCTGTGGTCCAGTTGATAAATTGTCTGACGTTTCACCCAAGACTGCATTGGGCATCTTCAGTGACTCTTGGCTGATTGACAACTAGGTAGTGATTGATGGAGTGCCTGGCTTATATATAGGAGAGAGGGGCCATCTTTCATCTTCTATTGGTTGTCCGTATGCCAATCACTACTTTGTGGCTTTGTGGTTTACAGATGACCAATAGGAGATGAGAGGAGATCACTCTAACCTATATATAACCCAGGTGCTCCATCAATTGTCCTCTAGTTGTTAACCAGCCAGGAGTCACTCTGAAGATGCCCAACACAGTTGTCAGTTCATACAACAAGGAACAACTATACAATCTTTAGCAGCAAGAGGTTGAAAACCTGCATAGAGCCTCTGCTCGCAGTTTTGGCGAGACCTTGATGACATGGTGAACAGTTCCTCGGGCCTGTTCTGATCCTGAACTTCAGCTGTTCATCAAATGCCTTCCAAGACATGCATGGTAAAATTGTGGCTATAGATGGTATCCACCAGGTCTTCTTCTTTAATACCTGCAGTCACGTCATACGAAATTATCAATGGATTCCTCTTCTTTGGAAGCTCTATTTTTATCTCCTTGTTTTTAAGCGCTCACTATTTAATATTTTTTGGATGTCATTGTCCAAGTCCGTTTCCATAATTAATTTTTAAGAGTTATAGGCTTTTGATTTTAATATTCTGTTGGCTTGGTTGAAAACATGTCAATGTTTTGGACCTCTTTAATAGGTTTACCAACAGTCAAAGTTATGAACACGGTCGGCCATTGCTGCTCCATATTCCTTCGAACTCTCTTGGTTCTAGTACACTGTTAATGTGGGGTCGGTGCAGCAGCCACTATTGCATAAGTCTTACTTATAACCAGGGTTAGAATTTTTAGGAGCAAATTTCAGATGAAAAAAGGAAGGGAAAAGGTGCTCAAATGAGATAAAAAAAAAGGGACAAAAGGTGCTGGTTTATTCAACTAATTCAACAATTTCTCTTTCCTCTATTCTAATTTATTGAATTACCAACAAGTACATCAAACTATCGCTCATCAGAAGAAGTAAAACACATGAAGCTGTTATACTTCAAGACAAAGCATCTCTACATTTTTAAAAGTAAGTCTGTTTCTATTAGGAGATACAATGTCTTTGTAAATGCTAAAGCTCTTTTGACATCCACAGAAACCAGTGGGGCAATTCTTGTATTCACTCAGAATGGCAATTCTACAGACGTGGTGAATCCTCAATATCCAGATTCTTCTGAAGACTAAACTCAAGTTTGTCTTTGGCAAAGCTATCTAACTGCTTCCTCATGGGAGTAAGAATATCCCCTTTTCCAAACCTTGTTCTTCTAATAGCTTAATAGCTACAGTCAGGTACTTGTAACTATGGACACAATATTCCATTGAGTCTATGGTTACATCCACAATGATTCCCACATCGCAATGACACTTTCTCCTTGATTCTTTGTATGATTTCTTGGTAAACAGCCTCCATTTAGTTTTTTTTAAAGTACTCTCATTCAGCATTGACATCTTTGTGTATTTTTCAAGAAATCCCTTGAAGGCTGGATGGTTCACCTTATTGAGAGCAATTCCTACTTGTGTAAGTGTGTAAGAGCTGCATGCAACTCAATGTTAATTTCCTTAAAATTTTGGCTTTTTGAAGAACTCTGTTGAATAGAGGCTGCCGCGATTTGAATACCTGAAGAGTCTTGTTCATTTGATGCTTAGAGCTGGAAATGTGCTGTTTGATGCGATCTTGCCGGTGTTTTTCAGCTAAAGAAATTTCTGAATTACAAATAGTACAGTGAATAATGGTTCAATCTGGATCTATGAAATCTTGTTTGAATTCCTGAGCCAGAACAATAAGTCAAGCACTAGACAGCTTTGGCATGGTAAAATCTAGTAATGTAACAAAGGACTAACACCAGTTCACTTGCTAACTCCATGTCACTGTTACACAACTCATTCACTTGCTGTTCACACTCTTATAACAGGTGATCCAAAAGACTGTGAACTGGCTGTGCTGTGTTTTGTCTGTATGGGTAACATGCACTCGTTGCCGACTGCCGCTGTCATAGAATAGCGCAGATAAAACCATACAGCATTTTTCAAACTGCTTTTAAAGGATTTACTTAACAATATAATTATAGCAGATGCTGAAACTGGCCACCATTGTTGTCCATACATTTTTGGCATCTCTTAAGGAAATTATCCATCACTTGCCGCAGTCCACGTTGAGAAATGCTGGCAATTTCGTGATGGATATTTTGTTTTAACTCTTCCAGGGTGTGTGGGTTTGTCTTGTACACTTTATGCTTTAAGTTACCCCAGAGATACAAATCTCAGGGCATTAAGTCAGGGGATGGAGGGAGCCTCAAATTTCTACTAATAATTCTAAAGTAAGAACAAATTAGAAACTGCGATGTAAGGGGTAGTGATGCACCTCCTATAGCCTCTCCTACCCAATTCCCATCCTCATCCTGCCCGTGGTGCACCCTGCTTTTAACAGATGAGGCTCTGGGGACCGAATCACAGCAGTATAACTGTTTCATCTAGAATGGAGGAAATGTCATTTACATATGTGCTGGCCTATCACAGCACAACAGCGTCCCTCAGAGGCACATGAGGGGAAGGTCGGTGGATCTAAATACCACCTATTTAGTCCCCCCGGCTAGGTCCGATGGACCCATTGACCAACGATAGGTGTAGTCCTCCTTGCAAAATGGGGGTTTAACTCGGGTGATGTAACTGCCACATTGTAAAACTGGTGCCCGTTAAGAAAACAGTTGCATGAAAGCCACATGTGAAGACCACTTGAAGACCTGTAAAGCATTAAGATCAGAAGAAACTACAGTTCAAAAGTATTGGAAAGCACGAATGCTAATGGCTTCATTGCCAGATGCAAGGCACTAGAAAACAAACAACATGTTAAAATTATAAAATGAATTGATGTTAACCAGTTGTGAAAGAAAAGAAAAAAAAATTGTATATAATCAGCTCAAGGTTTGCCGATCAATCGCGTAATATTTTTGAAGAAAATTGTTTTTGGGCAAGACATAAACATTGCAATATTATTGTATAATATGACAATGTCTATGGGGGGCATTTGAAGCCGAAATTGTGAACGCCATAATTATGGATATAATACTGCATCACATGGCGGAATTAGATAATCAGAAAATGTTAAAATTGTTACGTGTATAAATGTACGAGATCTGTGAATATCAGTTGTGACTAAAATTGTCAAAAGGCAGGAAAAGGTACAAGCAAGTCATTAGTGGTAAATTCCAGGTAGTCAGCCTGATACATAGATATACCGGTTTTCCTGGAAATCGCTCAGCGCCGGTGTAAACTGAAAAACAAGGGATGGTCGTTTTCTTCGAAACCCTGTTGCTAATTAGGAAGTGAAAGGTACAGAGAGCGTCATAACGCACAGGGACTTGCCCTCCAGAACCCAGCGGGTCACTACACTCGTCGCCCATATCTTCAGTTACGGGACTTGTATTCCGGATCCTCAAGTGTGAGGACACATTATAGTTAATATTAACGATTTTCTGTCTTAGTAGAGGCACGGTAACGACTCAACTAATTTAATAATGATCGGCAAATCTCACGCTATCGATTGCACTATATTTCGTTCATTTACTTGAGAGGCCAATTTTACGCATATTTACTGCCATCTGCCTAGTTCAAAAGTATTGGAAAGCATGAATGCTAATGGCTTCATTGCCAGATGCAAGGCACTAGAAAACAACAACAGCCATCTGCCTTAGCTAAGTCACAAAATATTCCTAACGCAAGCAAGATCAATCCATTTATTTTAATATACCTTCTATGTATTCTTATGCTGAAATAGCCATGATTCATGCCTTAATACTGTTACTGTGTTTAAACATTTATAGCTTGTCTAAAATGTCCTGGCATTCCCCCACTCCTGAAGCAAAGATACATAATAGCACTGAGCAGTCCACTTGCATATAAGAGAAGTTGGGGTCACGAGAGTGATAAGTTCATTGGTTGTACAAGGGTCGGTTGTTAAGTCCCAGGCCTCACATAAAGATGGCGCTACAGGGCCAGATAGCATCATATAGTTTAACTCTAGACCAGCTTATATCCATAGTTACAGGTCAATAGATAGTTTAGTTTTTGAATGACAGCATTTTAAACAAGACAAGTGTAGAGGTTTCACGAAAATGGAGGATTTGGAAAAACGAGCAATGATTAAATACTTCCATTTGAAAGGCTTAACGCCTAAAGAAATCAAGGAGGAAATGGACAGTACATTGAAAGACTCTGCCCCTTCATATACCATGATTAAAAGGTGGGTTGCAGAATTTACAATGGGATGCACGAGCACTAGTGATGAGCCTCGCTCTGGACACCCAGAGCATCACAACTCCAGAGATCATTAAAAAAATTCATTGTTTAATACTGGAAGACCACAGATTAAAGTTGTTTGAGATAGCAAAGGCTGTAAACATATCAAAAGAATCTGAAGGTAATGTTTTAAGTAATGTTTTGGGGCTTTCACAAGCTCTGTGCAAAATGGGTGTCACGTTTGTTGACACCTGATCAAAAGTTGCAAAGAAAACCTGTTTCTGTTAAGAATTTGGAGCTCTACTGTAAAAATCCCACTGAATCTTTGAGACGGCTTATTACCATGGATATATCACTACACTCCAGAAAGTAAATCACAGTCAAGACAGTAGACTGTATCAGTTGAACCAACTCCAAAAAAGGCAAAGTCAATTTTGGCGAGTGTTTTCTGGGATGCACAGGGAATTATTTTTATTGATTACTTGGAAAAGGGTTAAAGTATCACTGGTGACTACTACGCAAGCTTACTGCAATGTTTGAATGAGGAGGTGAAAAGATAAACACCTCATATGGCAAAGAAAAAATCTTGTTTCTTCATAATGCTCCGGTCCAACGTTCGGTCATTGCAATGGGAAAAATGTGCGAATTAAAGTTTGAATTGCTTGAACATCCACCCTGTTTACTAGATCTAGCACCCAGTGACTACCAGCTGTTCCCAAATCTCAAAAAATTTCCTGGTGGATGAAGATTTCACAGCAACGAGGTCATTGATGCGGTAAACAGCTATTTTGAGGATAATGATAAATCGCACTATAGAGATGGTTTAATTAAATTAGAACACTGATATGACAAATATATTAGCCATTCTGGAGATTATGTTGAGAAATAAACAAAACATTTTTTAAATGTTTTCTATTGTAAGGCCTGGGACTTATCAGCTGACCCTCGTATATGTGACTGCCTCCAAGCTCTGATAACCCTCCAGTCACTAGCTCCCCCACCACTCTCAACATTTCCCAGCATTTCTCCTCATTTGCACATATGGAGTGTTACAACATTTTAGACCAGCTGTACTGTAGCCAAACTACACTTTTACCACAAAATCATACACTAAACATCAATAGGGTGTTATTTAGCACACATTCAACAAGACTTGAAATACATTGGTCACCAGGAACAAAAGTGAAACTGCCATAATATGCTATTTAACAAATTTAACAAAGCATGAAAATGTTGAGAAACAGCAGTCATGGCTATTAAGGACACTAGCCCCAGATTCCTTTAAAGATGTTTCAAAATGAAATAGTTTTCTTTACTTACTCTTCCTCAGTCTTTGATCTCTTTCTTGGTAATCCATAGCTTGCAGCAAGGGCATTCTGACTTATGGCTGACATCGTTGAATAACCATGTTTGCTAATTGCACTGGTTGGTGGAGGAGGTAACTGGCTTGACCTATCTCTTTTTAATTGGAATCCGGAGAAGCCAAACCCGCGAGGTCTGCCGTCTCCCCCGCGATTGTAGCTCATTTTGCTTATCTAAAACCAAACAGCTGATGACCATAACCTATATTTTACAAATGCAATAACATATCTCTATGACTTGCTGTATATTAAATATCATGGACTTTTCTGATGGGATCCCCTACATGCGCAATAACTACTTGTATCACAAAGAATTCTTAATAGTTTTCCTCCTAAGCTTAAATAATGATTCTATATATTCAAGAACCTTGGTAGTGACACTTAAAATGTATACCTATCACCTTTATTTAATATTGTTAACAGCAATTTCAGCTTAAAAACTGTAGAACTGGGTACAAAACTTACAAATTAATTACGTTCTTCTCGAATTTCAATGTTTATTTACTTCCTTTTCAAGGCTTTTATTATATTTCAACACTACATTACCGGAAAATCATACACTGATATGCCACAACAAAAACACACTCAGCCTACGATACCAACACCCAACAATGAAATGTGTGTTGCAAAATCACCACGTGGTAAATTTGCGCTAGTGATCCTTAGCTATCGAACCAAGAGTAATTGAAAACAGGAGTAGAATTTTAAAATTTTATGAAATTAACTGCAAATTTAATTTGCTCTAAACAGAACATTTAGTAAATGTGCCACAAGTAATGTGTGGAGGTTACTAAAACGGAATGATAAGTCCAGGTAAGTCCAAATTATAATTTGTGGTCCAAAATGTTGCAGCGCTGTAGACGGCCAATCGTGGTACTGTAGTCATAGATTAATGGCAAGAGTTTGAGTGGATTGCCTATAAAATGTATACAAAAATGATAAATAATAGGCTATCAAAAATAACAGACGCATTATTAATAGAAGAACAGACAGGTTTTAGGAATGGTAGAAGTTGCATAGATAATGTCTTCCTCATTAGGCAAACAATGATAAACGTGGAGTACAACCTGGAAACACATCATAGATCTTTATAGATTTTAAGAAAGCCTTTGACAAGGTATGCAGAGTAAAACTATGGGAAATAGAAAATAACGGAGTACCACTGCATCTAATAAATGTAATTAGACATTTGTATGTAAAAACGAAAATTAGAATAAATAATACTGAGCCTATAATTATTTTAAAGGGGATTAGACAAGATTGCCCATTATCAACCACTCTTTTTTATATGTTTCGACGTCATGATCAGATCATGGAAGCAACAAACAGTAGGAGGAATTAACATGGGGTTAAGAATAGTAAAGAAAATGTTATTTTCAGATGGCCAGATATTGATAGCGAAAAGTGAAGGTGAACTTCAAAGGATGACTCACAAATATAACTTAATATTAAAAACATATAACATGGAAATTTCAAACGAGAATGGGGACATTTAGAAAGAAGTTGGGACACCGGTATATTATATGAGAAAACATGACTGTCCCGGGAAAATGGGAAAAAATGATAAATCTACCATAAAATATATTCAACATTTTGACTTTTTTTATTGCTCACACATAAGGTGTCATCATCTGTATTCTGTGGCAATATTTACCAAATGTTTCATGGATTGTACTTATTGTTATAAAGTTGTGGATTAGCGCTAATTTAATCTTTTTTTTTTTTTTTTTTTTCCTGAACGTTAGGAAGTAGAATTTCATAAGTCCATTGTTCGCTGTTGCTTCCCACCTTGCAAATTTTCTTGTCCCAGCCCAGTTCGGTTTTTATTGTGCTAATGGGTGTTTGTTCGTATACAACTGCCTTATCTGAGTTGTTTGCTGTATTTTTAGCTAGTTTATAAGCTCAAACCCTTGGATTCCTACATGGGTTGAAACCCATGCAAACCGTATTTTCCATTTTCTACCGCAGGATAGATTTTTATGTGTCTTATGGTGCAATGTTTTCTGTTGTTGTAAAGATATGTTATCTTCCTATAAGTGTACATTACTGCACATTTAACTGCTGCTTCTGTGGTGTTTACAATCTCAAGGATGTTCAGTGTCCCAACTAGTTCCGCTTGATTTTTTGAGCACTTAACGTACAATGTATAGTGATGTTATGTTCAGATTAATGTTGGAAGATGATAGTTATACTGGACCTTGCTCCAGTTTGTGTACATTTGGTCTGCATGTGTAAGTGTTTTATAACTTTCTTCGGTAATTATATTAACCGCAGAGTGCAACCATTTTCTGTGATTTATTGCAATATCAAACTTACTCGCCTTATGCTATTGTTGTAGTTGTTACCTCGGCGAGTTTAATGATTATTGGAGTTGTTCCAGCCAATGCGCAGAGGCGGACAGAAATATTCAAATGTCTATATTATGTGATTAAAAGAAACAATTTAACTACCAAACATACACATTAAAACAAAGAAATCTCTTCCATGTTTGTGACACACCTGTTTATTTTTAATATCACGTGTATATACTTAAATTAAACACAAATACATTTTCATAATGAAAACCGAGAATATGTTCTCCCAACAGTTGTGCATAGATACTGAAATAAACAAAACACAGCACCCTGGCACTTGGTTTTCATGCCTTTCATGTGAATAACTGCTCTCAAACGCTTTGGTATTGAATGCACGAACATTCTTGCTAGCGAGGTTCAAATCAATCTATGCCATTCCTGCAGAACAATATCTTTCAGTCTTGTTTTACTTGTGGTCAGGGGCAGCCAATTAAGGGGGAGTACAGCCCCCTCCCCCTCAGAGCTATTTTAATTTTGCTGCCTTTTATTGCCTAAACTAAAAGATTACATCCATAGATATGTTATAATTCAAGACAACTTGTTCATATCAGACCACGAGGAGAGTTCATATTTGAAGCCACTTCCTCCTCTGAGGACTGGCAGTACAAGCTGCCAACGTGCGTATTGCTACAATTTCCCTCTCTGTTAGCCGTGCTGCACGTTTCGCCTTACCGCGCGTCCGCCCACACAGTGAACTCACTGGACCGCTATTTTTGCAGTCGCAAAAGCGGTGCAAGTGCAATTTCGTCTGCATTTTCATGAAATCAAAATGTTTGTGAATATATTAAAATACATTTGTGACAATAAAGTATGATCAAGTGTGACTTTGTATACTGGCGTGTTTGTAATGAGTAATTCAGTCGAAAATTTAAAGTTTCTTCGCTTTGGCTCCCTAACACCGTAAGAGAAATGTGATATTTAACTGCGTGGAAGACGGACTCCAGTATTAAACATTATTCAAAATGCATCAAGCCGCAAAAAACAATATAGTAGGTGCTTCAGTCCAGAAATTTACATAAAATATAAGTGGATATGTGGCTGCGAAGTCAGCAATTCTCTTTTCGGTTTTCCTTGCCTTTTAGATGGAATTAAAGACGATGTAACCAACATTGCATGGGTTCAGAAGGAGGTTTCAGCAGTGGCGGCTCCTAGATTTGGCGGATAACGTGCTGCATGCTCATACAGTTGCAATGTAAATCTACTCACCTGTTTCTCATTATAATGTGGCGACTCATGATACATGGACTGTGAAAAGGAGCTGCTCTTCTTTAATGATCTCTCAGGCATGACTCACTTTGTTGTCTCATGTAATGTTATTAGTAACTTCTTCAACAAAAGAGTTTTGTGTCTAGTTACATTGTTACTGTAGCTTTTCTATCTGACCTTACCTTGGTCATCTCTTGTTCTCTTCCAACCCCGATGCTATTAGGGTTCCTGAGGGCTAGGGAGTCTTTATTTTTCCAACCTCTCCATTTCTCTATAAAATCTTAACCCTTAACATGCTGACCTTGGTAATCAGAGGATATGGTCGGTGAATTTATTTTGAAAATTCTCCCGGCCAGGTCGGTGAGACCCGAAACCAACGACAGGTGTGGTCCTCCAGACATTCTGGGGGTTGTGAGAGAGCGATGTGACTGCCAAAACATAAAAATATGGTACTCTCTCAAATGCGGTTACTATTACTGCTAAGTCTCTTCTTTTATTGCAAAATATTACTATGAAAAATCAAAAAACAAAAGATGGGAACTGCCAAACATTCACACAGTAATTCCTGAGTATCCTCGAAAAAACAGCAGTTGCAACCTTCAGGTTGATTACAGAACATGATTGTCTGGCAAACATTTAAACAGAATTGGGATATATTCTTCACCACTCTGACCTCTATGTGATCTGCAAGAGGAAATGGACCGAGACCACCTTCAAATATGCCCGGCCACTTCTAGTGCCCCATACATCAGTGAAAAATATTGGAGAGCAAGAGGATTAATGACTTCATTGTCAGAAATCCAGCATTAGCTAACAACAACATTGTTTTATGTTATTATGTAGTATAATAATGTAGTTTCATTACTTAATAAATGTGTTATTTTAACCAAAACTGCATCTGGTGGATCCTGACGTGATCAAACAACGATTCCGTGAGTACATGCGTTCAATTAATCAATCGTTATTATCATCATTGCATACGTACGCCATGTCCAACCCGAACGAAACCAATCAATCAAACGTCGGCATGGAAGTTTCACGAGTTGCGGTAAAATACCGCCGTTCTGGCGCAAAAATGTCAAAATATGGTTCATACAAGTTGAATCTCAGTTTATTACCGCCAATATCTCTAACGAGAGGACCAAATATCATTACATATTAGGATCTCTAAACGCTGAAGTTGCCGAATTTATATTGGATTTCATGACCAAACCTATGTCACCTGCTCCATATACGGACTTAAAGACACGCCTTATCGCCGAATTCGAAGAATTGGAGATGCGGAAGGCAAAAAGGTTACTCACGGAACTTGAATTAGGAGACGAGAAACCATCCTCTCTACTCAGGAAGATGCGTGCTCGGGCGGGATCACACGTAACTGATGACTTTTTAAAAACTATATTTTTCCAACGGCTTCCTACCAATGCACGGTCAATCTTAGCAGCCAGTCAAGATGTAATTTTGGATGCAATAGCCTCTATGGCTGGTAACATTGTAGAGATTTCAGCACCTAGTCAGTTCATGTATAGTACGGAAGTATGTAGTTGCTCAATACCTCAAGATGACAGAGTTTCACACCAGCAAAAGCCACTTTCTAAGGTAACAAATTACATCCAGAAACTCCGAACCCGACCGCCATCACGTTCTAGATCCAAGTCACTCCGGCTTGTATTCAAGCACCCCACCTGCTGGTATCACTACAAGTTCAAGAAAAATGCTAGAAAATACTCGCCGCCATGTTCATTTGTTACACACTCATCTAGTAACGCGTTACCCGAAAACTTTTAGGATTTTCACTTGGCGCGGCACAAAGTTAGCGTGCTGAATTATCTCGCCGCCTGTTCATAACAGATCGAAATACAAGTCTCAGATTTTTAGTGGATTCTGGGGCAGATGTATCAGTTCTGTCTGCAACTGCACTAGAACGTAAAAACATTCAGAAGCGAAAACTCTACGCAGCAAACGGTTCAATAATACACACTTATGGAGAATGCCTTCTTAACCTTGAATTGGGCCTTCGGAGAAGGTGATCCGGTAGGAGTTGCCTATCCTCAAAGAGAGGCGTTAGGCGGGTGAGGAGCAACCGCTCAAAGACTTTTGGGACAGTTGGGAGAATGCTGATGGAGCGGTAGCTGTTAGGCAAGACTGGGTCCTTGCCCGGTTTCAAGATGCTTACCACCCTTGCCTCTTTCCAGCATGCTGAGAAGTGGCGGAGACGTAGGCATGCATTGAAAATCCGGGTCAATAGCCCTTTTGGGTAGGTGCTGGAGCATGAGCGCCGTGACGCTGTCATGTCCGGGTGACTTGTTTGGGTTTAGGCTATGGATTTCGGAGGTCACCACTTTCGGGGTGATTATGGGAAGTTGGATCTCCTCGTGGAGCTGCCATGGCTTCTCGTAGAGGTAACCCACGGTCGTTTCCACGAGTTCGGTGAAGTCTTCGTCTTGTGGGTCCTCCTGGGGCTCGATCTGTACCTCAAGATGGTCCGCGAACACAGTGGCTTTCTCGTCTGGCTCGAACGCGAGCTGCCCACGAGTGCCGTGTAGGGAATGTTGGTATTGGGCCTTGTCCTTCCTCAAGGCCCTTATAATCCACCATGGTTTCTTTTCCTGAAGGTTTACATTCTGAAGGGTGTTTTCCCAGGCTGTTGTTCTATGCGCACGGAGCAGTCGTCTTGCCAGGATTTTGAACCTCTGGTATACTGCTCCGATCCTGGGATGACGGAAGCACTGCCATAGTTTCCGGACAGTTGCCTTGGCATTTAACAACTGTCGGAGTTCGTTGGGTATGGCTCTCGGGTCAGGACTATTGATGGGAATGCGCTGAGTGTGTGCGCGTACCGCATTTAGGACTAGGTGGGAAAAATCCGCCGCTGCCGCTTCCAACGCTTCGATGTCATCGATGCGTGGCCGAGGGTCAACGAATCGGTTTAGTTCTAGGACTGCTGCATTCCAGTCGGTCTCATGTATCCAGTCTGAGTTTAACAGGGCTGGCACGACAACTGTGGAATCCACCACGACTGGGTCATTGTATGAGTCCAGCTCATTCACTGCCGAGAGGTCAAAGTGTAATGGCATGTTCTTGGTGATCATGATGCCCTGTCATCCAGCCTACCGCGGGCTGGATGACATGTTGGACCTCTCGGCCTGTGCGCGAGGAGGCTTGGGTCTCCGCTGATGAGGCGGTAGAGCCCGCGCCCCCTCTGGTTGCTAGTGCGACTGCTTCGCATTGGGATCTCCTGCGATTCAGACTATTGGGTGTAGGTTGAGGAGAGTGGTATAATCTACTTCTTAGAAGCGATGATCAGGTGGGTCATATGCCGCAATCAACAGTGTGTCCATACAGCTGATGGTAAACCTAATGGAGGCAGCTTCCACGTGTTGAAGGACAGGAAGGGTGAAAGGTGTGTGAGTGATATTTGTTTTGATAAAAATAGCTGTACCGCCACCCTGTCGGCCGACCCGATCTGACCGATGGGCGACGTACTTGGCAGCGAGAAGTTTATACCAACATGCAGATGTGTTTCGGTAACCATGAGGATGTCGATCCCGTAGGACTGTACAAACTCCAGAGTGCCGGGACGTTGTTCTCTTACGCCATTTGCGTTCCAGAACGCAGCATGCAATGGCCTACGCACAATTTGGTAGGCTATTACGAGGTGGATTTCGGGAACAAGTGTTCTAGTGTGTCCAGCAGGACTTGGTGTTTAATAAAGACGTTGACATTGTCGTCCATGAGCTGCTGTATACACCTCCGCAGTACGGGAAATGTCCGCCTTAGGATATCCCCGAACCAATGGGACAGGGACGGAAATTCCTCTAGATCTGCCAAGGATATAGCCCCTCCGAGTGGAGCCAATTGGGCCTTCGGGGTTGTACGTGCCTGCTGGGCACTTGCGGTTTGGGCCGGGGACGCAGTCTGCACCTCGGCAGCTAGGGGATCTGCACGGGACACAGCCTCTCGCTCTCCTGGGGCTGGCCACTGTCTCTCAGTCCTATCCTTTTTACCGCGAGAGGGGCGTGGCAATGCTGTTCCGCTCCCCTCCGCGCTAGTGGCTGGTGCAGGTGTAGGTTGCACGGCTGCTGCCTGTGCTGGCCCAGTTTGTGCAGTTTCAGCCTGCTGCACTATATTTCCAGCCTCGCTAAGGGCGAAGCTCATCCCTGTGCTGACTGGTGCATCTGCAAGGCCGCGGCGGCGGCTGTCTATTATCTTCTGCCGCACTTAGTACCCCTTGTAAACATTTACGTGGGGCTTGTGGCAATTGGCGCACTCTTTCTCGTCGACATCCTAGTCGCAGTTTGCAACGAGGTGTTCTCCCGCACAGGTTAGACATGCGAGCTTTCGCTCACAGGCCTGACTGGAGTGGTGGAGACTCATGCACCTGCGACATTGGGCTGGACAATCTTGCCCATAGTATCGCTCCACCTTGACCACAGTGTGGAACAAGGTGCGTACAGCGTCTATGGGTTGAACTGCCTGGCCTGGGACTTTGTCCACTACAAGGTACAGCGGCATAGGTACCTTTTGGACCCTTCCTCGGTCCAAATGGTGTAACTCAGCTGCGCCGCAGCTGAGGTTGTGATGCCCTGTTCTTCCTGCAGGGCCTCTTTTATTTCCTCTGGTATACACTCAGAGGCAAGATCCCATATGATGCGCCTTTCCACATTGGGGCGTTGGAGGGAGTAAGAGAAGAAATGAATCTTCTGCTCCCTCAGTACTTATTTTGCCCTTTCAAAGTCCTCGGGCATCTAGGTTCAAATGTGAACCTTTCTAGGTTTCCACTGCGCCTCAAAGCCCTTGGCCAACTTGGCCGCTGGGAGCTTAATGACGGCGATATGGTTAGGGAAAGAGTACGCTATTATAGGTGGAATCTTTGTGTCCCTCTTGGATAGGGGTGTTTGTTAGGTCCCTTGTGGTGGTTGCAGCGAGCTCTCAGTTGGTTTCTTCTTCTTCCTCCGCTCTATGACAGTGAAGCCGTTGACTTGAATGGTGTTGTCCTCCTCAGATTGTCTCAGACAGCGGGAGGTGGGAAGTGGTGGTTTCAGGGGACGTTGGCATGGGCACTACTTGTTGAGGAGAGCGTTCCTCTCTAGCATACCTTCGAGACTCTGCAGCTGCCTGTCAGACTTGCAAAGGTCTTGGCGGACGACAAAATAGTGGTGGAAAGAGTTTTTAAGTTTTTAGCGGAGTGCAACATGTTTGAGAATTTGAAACTTCAGATGCCTAGTTTTTATAGTCTTTTAACATCTTTATCACTTTGTTAAATTTTGGCTCTTGCCATTTGGTTTTATATATTTATTTTCCCTTTTACTAGTAATTTTATTTTTGATTGAAGTTTATATCTGGCTTTTGCCATGAATTGTTTTTAAGGGAACTGATGACATGTAGTTGAACACCCATAATTCCTGTATTTATTTTATAGAAGTATATTGATAGCATAATCCTCCTTTTTGTAGTATTTAATAATAATACATTTTATAATCTATTTTAGATGCAGTTATGCATAATCTGAATTAAGGATAATTCGAGGGCAAGGCCTAGGGGTAGCCCCTTTGTGCTCTGTAATTTAACTAATGCAAGTGGTGCATAATTCTATTTACAACCGTTTTTCTAACACTATTTATTAGTTGGAAGATCTATTATACTAATACAATGAAATCTGCATGCTTAATTGTGTTGGCTATTTCTAACAATATAAAACTTCATTTTTGTGTCCAAAAATGCAATCTGAGGATAAAAAAGACCCTACACTGCCCTTTACTGGACTAATTTTATCCTTATCAAAGATGGCTCTAATCATTTTATTTAAAATGCTATGCTTATGGTATTTGCATGGCAAAATCTATAGCTTAAATTTTCTTGAACAGATTTGATTACATTTTGTATAATTTTGTAAGACTAAAAAACCAGAAGAGCTGGAGAATTTCATACAGGAAAACTGTAGAGCCTACTAAAATGCAGAATTTGGGTCAAACAAAATTTTTCAGTGTTTGATTACATTTTCCAAAGCATCATCCAACAAATGCTATTAATAAAGGAATGGAGTTTGGTATGACTAGAGGAGTCATAAATAGTAATGGATTTTCATTCTAAGATTGTTCCCTCTATTGAATTTTGACACTGGTTAACCTGCATTACGTTGACTGAATTTGAATGCAAGTACCATCGTTGGGTACTTAGAAACAAATGAAATACCAAAGTACAAAATGACTTTCCACTTTATTAGCAATATGTTCATCTATATTCATTCCCATTTTTGTTACTGGGACATTGTGAACCAGCTTTATAGAAACACTATGTGCAGTGAAAGTCTTATTGCATTCATTTCTTAGTTCATACAAAAACTGCATCCAAACTGCTTACCATGAAATCCACACAATTCAATCTTGTTCAAGTTTTTCTTGTTTTGTGGAAGAGATCTGCAGCAGCTCTAACAAAAACAAATGCTGTCTGGAGAGGATTAAAAGTGAATGTTGTACTATATCTGTTTATTTGTTTTTTTCACACTAGTGAGCAAAATAAAATGGTAAAAATAATCACATTAAACTATACATATATTACAAACAAAACACGCTATTCAGGTTTTTAGTATTTGCATTACATACCAGATTACATTGACATTGCTAATTAAGCAGCATTATGCTTTTTATAAATAAACTTTGTACAAAATTTGACAGGATTAAGTCTTCAGTTTAAAATCATAACAAATCTGGAGGACAGAAACCCTACATTAAGAACTAAATCACTACGATGTGTCAGTCGTATAAAAGAGGCATTTCTAAACTAATAAACAATAGCTGATGTACAGGGTCCATTTCCAAGAACAAAATAACAAAAATATTCCTTTGTATTTATATACTACTACGATCCCTATTGGAAGAGATATCCTATTTTAGAAACTTCATAAAAAGGATTATTGCATATTGAATTTCTCTTACTTTTTTCAGTTTATAAAAGGATTTAGAGGATAAGAGAGACATAACCAAAAAAGAACAAAGTTTAGACCCCTAGTTCACTTGAAAGATGTTCAATTTCAGTGAGAACTTCCTTTTTTCTAGCAACTTTGTCCAGCTGTTCCTTTTCAGGTTTGATTTCTCCTGATGATATTTTTTGTTCTATAGATTCTATTTCACGTAGTTTTTTCCGAAGATTCCTCAATCTCTTGGCAGGATCCACTGGGGCTGTTAATTCAGATTGACAGGATGGTTTTTGAGTGGTCGAAACTTGTGCTGTTGTTTGAGAGGGTGCTGATTTTATTTGAGAGTTTGACTGAGATGTTTTAGACTTGGAAGGATTGTTTGATTTTGGTTGTGGAGTTAGCTGAGTTTTTGACAGACTCTCACATAGCTCTTCTGTCCCTGAATTTCCTTTCTTTTTCTTCTTTTTCTTACTTGTCTTGCCTGCAACAACATAAGCATGTTTTGTTAAAGTTAATACATGTCTGAAAATTGTCACCTAATTAAAAAAGAATCTGATGTGTTGCACTCACATGACTTTTCTACTCTTGCACTAACCATTCTTACAAACTCTTATTCCTCTATCTTCATGTTAATACAGATAAACATTCACAGAAATTATCTTATTACTTATTTCCTTGTAGGTACAAGGGGAATATGGGAATACAGTAGGCTTTGAGCGATAGTCAAATCTTTTAAAGCTTTCAATTTCTATTCTCTTTGCACGATTAACATATAAGAAAAATCAATAACGATGTTCCATTTGACAGAAGTATAAGTTCTCCAAAACTGACACAAATAACAAGGAATATCTCTGAAATGGTTCACTACACAAAAAAATTTATTTAGACACAAATTGTGTGTTTTGACAAGATCTACATTTTTTTGTACAGTAAGATTTGGTCCATCTCTTACGGTTTACCAGTTATGCAAAAGTCATCCAGAGCAAATAGGACTTCATGGGCTATAGCCAGAAAATTCAAGGTATACATTTCATTTGTCATAAAAATATCTCAAACATATATTTTAATCAAAATTGTTAGAGCCATTTTCAAGAAAATCAAAATTTTCAAAATATTTTCCATGTAAAGGGTAGTTTAGAATGGAGGAATTTTCTTCAAAATTTGTGTCACATCCTTGAAATGCTTTTGTGGATTCAGGGGGCCTCAAAACATATATTTCCAGTGAAATCTTGACATAAATTTTTGGGTGGAATACAATACTTCCTCTCCTTACTGGTAGAGAAAGTTGTTGTTGTTGTTGTTGTTTTCTAGTGCCTTGCATCTGGCAATGAAGCCATTAGCATTCGTGCTTTCCAATACTTTTGAACTGTAGTTTCTTCTGATCTTAATGCTTCACAGGTCTTCAAGTGGTCTTCGTTCATTTCTGCTGGATCGTTACACAGGACACATATTGGTGAGGCTGAGATACCTATTCTGTAGAGATGACTTGCCAAGCAGTCATGATTTGTCAATAGTCGGAAGGCTGCAACAGCTCTTTTCCTTGGTCTCTGGGGGATTATATCTGGATTGGAAAGTAGTTTAATCCATTTTTTATCTTTGGCATTTGTTTCTATTTCTTGTAGATATGAATGACAAAAATTTTTATGATCAAGCGTTTTATTGAGGAATATGAGAAATTGAATTTAGAATTTTGTTTTATTATTGTGCCTTTCTTTGCAAGTGTAAAACTGGTGCCCGTTAAGAAAACAGTTACATGAAAGCCACATACATGAATATGAGTCCTAAAGATAAACATTCCGGAGTTAAAACTGTCCCCCAATCGGATCTCCGGGTGGGGACATCTTTAGGCAAATTTCATCACAACAATTCCAATACTTTAAGAATTCTGGTAGAGAAAGTAAAAATGCTGATTCTTCTATCTACTTCATATTAATCGAGATAGACATATGTAGAAATGGTTTTATTACATATTTTCTTATAGACACAGTGGAAATAACGGAATACAGAGGCTTAAGCAGTGGTTACTTCTTTTTACAACTGGAATATTGACTTCCCATTTGAGAAAAGTAAAAAAATTGGAAAATTCAAACCAATAATAAGTAATGTTTGAGAAATAATTAAATCCACAAACAATTAACACATTAAAATAATAAATATAATATACAATATTATTTTATCTGCATAGAAATTGACTAGCGTGCTTCAACAGGATCTGTATTTTCTTGCCTGAAGAGACTTTGTCTATTTTGGTTTACTAGCATACTAAAGTCATTCAAAATGAAGAGGAATTTCAAAGCAATTCTTTTAATATTCAAGATATCTTGTACATTTCATTTGACATGAAATATCTCAAAATGTGGCAATTTAATAAATATCAAGAGCCATTTTTGAGAAAACAAAAACTTTCAAAAAGTTTTCCACTTAGTTTGGGATGGGGTAATTTTCTTGAAAATCTTCATGTCACATCTTTGGAAGACAAAACTTAAATACCAGATTTGGTATTTGTTTTTAAGTTACACAATCTCTCTCTCTCTCTCTCTTTCTCAAGCACACACCTTTTTCTAAAAAATGCCTTTTCATTTTTTTGTAGTGTTTAACGCCCACTTTTACTACATACGGCACCGCAGGTGTTGACACTGATGATACATGGAATGAAGATGGAGCACCATTGGAATGAGATGGCAGGGGAAACTGGAGAACCCGGAGGAAACCTGCCCCAGCGCCGCTTCATCCACCACAAATCCCACATGCGGTTGCCTGGGAATGAACCTGGGCTGCTTTGGTAAGAAGGAAATGGTCTAACCACTCGGCCGATTCCTTTCCAGATTCATGGAGCATGGAGCTATTTGCTATGAAATAACAGTATCAAATTTTAAAGTGGGATACAATACTTGTAAGTGATGAAATTTGGTAAACTTTAGCCAATTGCTTATGCATTTTCGTCAAATTAAAAAGAGCCTTGCACGGAAACTGACAATCTCTTAACACTACAAACTAAACCCAAATTTTGTCCATTTTCCTCAAAGCATTTTTCATTATGTACCTATTCAAAGGATTTTAACTTATTTGATGCCATCTGAAAGCTGCACTCTTATCTCTATGTATCTTACTATCAACCCTTTCGGTTCGATTTATTTTTGACTAAAACTGAGTTTCCTAACTTTATGGTTTTTATCAATTGTTCTCAGCTGACTAGAATCTACAGCAATGTGTGATGTACATCAGGAAAAATAAGACTAACTGGATAAAATATTGTTGATGAAACCATTTTTACGTTCTCTACCATTTACATCAGGCCTCGGCAGCTCATGGGATACATGAGGGACCTTCATTTTTTTTTTTACCTTCTCAACATAGTTATCAGTACAAGGACATGAGCAGGCTGCACTTAGTGAGCACCAATTGCTCAGCCCTGATGTACATAGTGGGTACATAGTAGAGAAAGTAATTCATTTCACCCAAAAATGTTATATCAAGATTCCACCAGAAATACATAATTTGAGGACCCCTGAATAAAAAGAGAGACATTTTTATTAAGTTTTGTGTGGTGGGTCATGAACAGCATAACTTAAAAACAAAAATCTGGATAACTGCCAAAATCGGTACTTAAGTTGAATATCTTCCAAATGAGCAACATGGGTTTTCTAGAAAAGTAACCACATCACAAACTGCCTTTATACTGAACATTTTTTGGAAACTTTTATTTTCTCAAAAATATTTAAGAATGCAATGCTTTTTTTCAAGTCCTTTCGATATTCATTTGTTTTTGGCAATTGCATGGGAAGAGTAGGGAATTTTAAGGCCAGCGTAAAGCATCCAGTTCTTAAATGTTTGACTATAGCTATTTCCTTTGTATCTAAAACAAAATGTGTAATCTAGCTATTATCTTAATTGAAATCATATAGAAAGAAAAAAGATTTGATGTGCTACTCACATGGCTTCCTCTACCCTATATTGTTTTAATGGTGGTTATACTACTCTTGCAGAAGCTAGCTTTTGTATCTACTTGATTTCAGAGACAGACCTCACAGAAATAGCTATTACCCATTTCTTCATTCTTACAAAGGGAATAGTGATAGTCAAATGGTTTAAGACTTGAACTTTATATGCTGACCTTAAAACTCCATACTGTTTCCATGCAATCATGAGAAACAACTCAACATTGACCAGACTGAATAATTCTAACTATTATACTTTGTTCAGGGTCTTTTGAGACAGTGGAAGCGAAAGATAAGGGCATCGCGTGGCTGGTGCGTGCATACGAACCAAAACAAACCAGGCAGAGTTGCAAGGTTTATGCAGTCATTCTGACGCAAGTATGGCGTACAACAGAGATTGCACAAAACTCTTAAACCTGTATAAATACATGGTGGCCGTGGGAAACAGGTTATGCATCTGTTACTTATAAAGCAAATTCCTCGCCTATAGGATGTGGAAAACCAGCACATAAGTGGATGGCACACATAATTCATAACGTGGATGATTACTTTAAATCCCCCTCGCAATTGAAATTTAGTTTGATACAACTTCCTATTCTATTAGGGTTGCTGAGGGCTAGGGAGTCTTTATTTTTCCAACCTCTCCATTTCTCTAATTTCTCTATAAAACCTTAACTCCTAACATGCTGACCTGTCATGGCATGTAATACGTCCTCTGATTGGTAATCAGAGGATATGGTCGGTGAATTTATTTTGATAATTCTCCCGGTCAGGTTGGTGAGACCCGTAAACCAACGACAGGTGTGGTCCTCCAGGCATTCTGGGGGTTGTGAGAGAGCGATGTGACCACCAAAACATAAAAATATGGTGCTCTCTAAAAAGCGGTTACTATTACTGCTATTGCTCTCTTCAATATCAAAATATTGGAGAGCAAGAGGATTAATGACTTCATTGTCAAAAATCCAGCATTAGCTAACAACAACTTTAAAGGAGGGAAGGGCAAGTGTGACCTGCTGATTGAACATACTATGGCTGCCATTGGCGTTCCCAAATGTACAGTAATAAGAACCATTAAACTAGATAATCATTCAGAACTATACAACTCCAGCAAAGACGAAAAGCGATGAAAAAACTGTTCGTGTACTTTATAAGATTAATGGGTTCCTCATCTTCAGAGGATGAGGAAGAAGAAGAAATAGAAACTATAAGATCCTAAGATTGAGTAAGTGTCAATGTACATATCTATGTTAATGTAAATAACATTTCATTGCTCTGCTTGTATTTCCTTCTTTCGTTCTTTTTGTGGAGATGGTATGTAGCACCAAATGTGTTGACATGTATTTATAGAATTACGAGAAAGGAATTATTGTTGTTGTAGTGTTTAACGCCCGCTTTTACTACTACGGCACCGCAGGCGGTGACACTGATGATACATGGAATGAAGATGGAGCACCGGTGGAATGAGATGGCGGGGGAAACCGGAGCACCCGGAGAAAACCTGCCCTGGCGCCGCTTTGTCCACCACGAACACCACATGCGGGTCCCTGGGATCGAACACGGGCCGCCTAGGTGGCAGGCGAGCGCGCTAACCGAGAAAGGAATTAAGGTAATGTAGTTCAAGTAAATAAGCTGTTACAGCAATTGCAATTAAGGGAATAAATAAATAAATAAAGGATAAACATGTAAACAACGTAACAGAAGTCTGAAAGGGATGCAAATGTTGCAACAGTGCATTTTACTATCGCAGTTTGCTAGCATGCGTGACCTCCAGCAAGCAACCTGCTGCCTACCTACCCCTCCCACTGTCTCAAAAGACTCTGAACAAAGTATAAAAATGGATATCTTGGAAATGGCTTGTGCCACTAAAAAGTTATCTATGTGTATAAAAATAAATGTATGTCTGGCCCCTATGCATCCTAAACTACTTGACCGATCACTTCAAAATTCGGCACATATATTTTTATAGCAGTTTGGGTGCTATCCACTTTACTGCAGTTTCATAGATTTTGTTTCTTATTCTACCAAAAAAAAAAAAATTACAACAAGACAGCTGCAAATACTTGAATTCTATGTAATTAGGTTGTCATAACAAGAAATTAAAAAGGCAACAGAGTATCTTAGCAAATTTATATGTTGCTCATATGTCATGCTTTCCATTAAAGGGTTAAGATATGTCGAATTTTCAGATGTATGCAATACTTCCTTTTCTAAGCAGTAGTCTATATATGTGTATATACTGGTTGAAAGCGAAGTCATTACTAAACTGTATTCACTCTAGGGTTGATCCGCGTGAAACTAAACCCAAAGTGCGTGATATAATGTATCCTTCCGCCATTTGCGCCAGAAATACTGTCAACACAACCATGTGGTGAGTGCACATGGTACATAATAGAAAGGAACCGATCCCTTATTCCATCAACTTAAAGAGTGAATAACATGTAACTAGAAGTTAAAGGCTATAAGATTGATAGTTGTGACAAAATAAACTTGTAGCACTTTGTCAATTGTTGGCGGGTCGTTTTTAAAAAAGAAATTGTGCACTGTTACACGAATCGCATTTTTAACAAAATTGTCAATTTCTTGCATGGTGTATTTCACACACTCTTATTTTCCTGGGTGTAACCATATTTCCCATTTCAGCCTTTTCTTTATAAACACTGTTTATACTGGTACTCGAAACACTGGTGAACTCAGAAGTTAATTTCACTACTTCTTGATGGGAACAGTTGAATATTTCTCACATTAACTTACAATGCACGTTCAACATTATTGTTTTTTCACCACTAATCATATAATAAGTCAACAAAACGCAAGAGCAAATTCACCGCTGCCGTCCGCCATGATCCTAAATAGAAACTGCTGGCTGTAAACAATACTCAGTAAATACTCGAATGTCAGGTAACTCATACGAGTTGCATGTTGAGACTTCTAGCTCTGTTTATCAGTTTACATAAGTGTTAATTAACCTCTTAGGTATTTGTATAGAATATTATATCATTTTAAAATTCAGATTACTAGTATGGGACTACTTCCCTGCGTGCATTGCTACTGTGTTACACCACAGTGCACTGGTCACATGGGCTTGTTCTGACGCGGATAAACTTAAGAAAGAATTGAGCATAGGTCAATTCCCTGACCAACCTCAATGCAACGTTGTCAACTTACCTCACATCTCAGAGAGTAGTTCAGAGTATTCCTTCATGTCTGTTAAGTGATTAATTATTTCATAGCCCTGTGTGATGTCTCACAATTGACCGAAGCTGTGTCAGAAATAAGTTACTCTATGCATCTTACATGTAACAAACTGTTATTTTCGTACATTCTTGATGAATTATGCATCCAATTTGGATAAAAAGCTATTTATTTTTTCGAAATCGGCTGATCAAAGAACAAAACGTCATTTGACTTTGTTTGTAAGGCTTCTATGAAGCACATATTAGAAAGAATGTAATGACTTCCCTTCCACCCTATATACATATATAATTGAACGTTTGTCCTCTATGTGCTCCTAAACTGCTTGACCGATCATCTCGACACTAGGAACATGTACATATTCTTTCATGGAGGTTTATATTCTATCCAGTTTACTATACAATGTAACATTCATATGGTTTTCTCTACTTGTTTTTAAGTGATGAATTCACATCTCCTTCCATACTCACCCTTCAGCATACAATTTATCCAATTTTCTACGACTGAAATTGAAATGCCACATATTACATTCACACGGTTTTCTCTACGATCACTCTAGATAACCACTTTTTGAAAGTTGCAGACATAATGCATTTGTCTGTTGGAACTGTAGATGACATTATTCGCAATGATCTTGGCTATTGAAAAGTTGCAGCGAAATGGGTACCACATGTGCTGAAGGACGAACAGAGGCTCACTGTGTCATGACGTGTCACCAATGGCTCGGAAGATTACGACGGGAGCCAGACTTTCTGAATAGGGTCATCACTTGAGAGAGAGTTGGTT
This sequence comes from Tenodera sinensis, assembly GCA_030765045.1. Classification (NCBI taxonomy): domain Eukaryota; kingdom Metazoa; phylum Arthropoda; class Insecta; order Mantodea; family Mantidae; genus Tenodera; species Tenodera sinensis. The sequence goes on from CM060972.1 coordinate 45,131,250, forward strand.
CCACCATTACGACCCGTTAACAAAACAGGAAAGTTCACAGTGGAAACATTCATTGAGCCCTAGGCCTAAGAAAGCAAAAGTTCAGGAAAGTGCAGGAAAGGTCATGCATCTCGTATTCTTTGACAAACAGGGCATTCTGTATGATCATGTTGTAACTAATCAATGCACAGTAACTGCTGCTTACTATTGTGACGTACTGAAGGGGACACTGAAGAAAAAAATCGCCGAAAAGCGACCAGGTCTTGCAAGGAGAGGATGGATCTTGTATCAGGATAATGCCCATGCTCATTGAGCACATGCAACTCAAGATGTCATCGCAGAAATGGGCATTGATATCATGCCTCATCCACCTTATTTTCCGGATCTCGCACTATGCGATTTTCACCTCTTCCCTAAAGTGAAATAGGAGCTTTGTGGTCGCCATTTTCAAAGTGATAAGGAGTTGAACAATGTTGTCATGGGTATCCTGAACAGACTGTCCAAAAATGGGTTCAATGAGTGTTTCGAACAATGGGTAAATCGTTGGAATAATTGTATTTCATCAGAGGGAGAATACTTCAAAAGTGTGTAGGTAAATATTAGTGAAATAAAGCCATTATGTGTTAATTAAAAAATTAGTTCGGTTATTTATTGAAGGACCCTTGTATGGTTGTAAAACAGCAGGAGAGTTTTGAAAGTTACTTTAAATGCCAAGTATAGTGTTTCTTGTTGTTGTTGTTTTCTAGTGCCTTGCATCTGGCAATGAAGCCATTAGCATTCGTGCTTTCCAATACTTTTGAACTGTAGTTTCTTCTGATCTTAATGCTTCACAGGTCTTCAAGTGGTCTTCGTTCATTTCTGCTGGATCGTTACACAGGACACATATTGGTGAGGATGAGATACCTATTCTGTAGAGATGACTTGCTAAGCAGTCGTGATTTGTCAATAGTCGGAAGGCTGCAACCGCTGTTTTCCTTGGTCTCTGGGGGATTATATCTGTGTTGGAAAGTAGTGTAATCCATTTTTTATCTTTGGCATTTGTTTCTATTTCTTGTAGGTATGAATGAGAAAATTTTTTAATGATCAAGCGTTTTATTGAGGAATATGCGAAATTGAATTTAGATTTTTGTTTTATTGTTGTGCCTTTCTTTGCAAGTGAGTCTGCAGCTTCGTTCCCCATGACTCCACAGTGTGCTGGAATCCATTGGAGATGAACAGTCTTATTAACTTTTTGGAGTTGTGTTAACATTTTGTAGCATTCTCTAATTTTTGTTGACTTCTTTGTAGTATTTGAACATATTCCCTGAATTGCAGCTTTAGAATCTGAAAGAATTACTGCCTTGTTAAATCTATTTAAGGGAAGATTTAATAATTGTTGGAGAGCAATGTATATAGCCTCTATTTCTCCATCATAATTTGTTGTGTCTCTGCCAACAGAATGATAAAAGGAAAAATGTGAACATGTAACTCCAGCTCCAGTAAGGTTTTCCTTCGAGGATCCATCAGTATATATGTGCAGCCATTCTTCTGTGGGATACCTAGTATTGATTGTTTCCAGAGCTAGAAGTTTTTGTATTTCTTTTGGTGTGTCTGATTTACTTATTTCTTCTATTAATTCCAAATTGAAGGTAGGTTGCAATAATTCCAATGGATTTTCTCTTATAAGTAGATTTTCTCTGGTGCTAGGAATGTTCAATTTGGATTTAAGCTGTGTTACCTTTTCTAGGAAACTACTATGAGTTTTAAGGATTGAAGGGGGGAAGTTCTCTTCTGTCCATTTAGAGTTTGGCAGTCGTAACATTTTCTCGTGTTGGAGCAATGCTTGTTCTTCTATTTTTGTTGTTATTGATGGGGTCCGTGTTAAGGCAAGCATGGCATCAATAGGTGTGGATTTAACTGCTCCAGTGATTAGGCGAAGAGCCTGATTTTGTATTTGTTCAAGTTTATTGATGTTAGCATTTGCTGCTGTTATTAAAGCTTCAGAACAGTACAAGAGGTTTGGTTTAACATACATTTTGTATGTTGTGTTAAGGACTCTCCTTGAGCAGCCCCATTTAGCACCAGCTAACCTTTTCAGGATTTGCAGTTTCTTTTCAACCTTTTCTGAGATGTTTGTTATATGTTTTTTCCAAGTTAGCTTTCTGTCGAAAGTGATGCCTAAGTATTTGGCATCATCAACTGCTTTGAGTGGTTTACTATTATAATTTATGTTAATATTAACTGGTTTGTATTTTAGTGTAAATAATTCATAATTTATTTTTTCCACATTGATAGTCATGAGGTTTTTGGAGCTCCATTCATGTACTTTGTTTAGGGCTGTTTCTATTCTGTCTTTAATTAATTCAGGTTTTTTTGGAGAGCCTGAAGTCTAAATGACTACATCGTCAGCAAATAAAGCAATTTTGGTTTCTAAAGTTTTTATTATTGATGGAAGGTCATTTATATATATGTTAAAGAGTGTTGTGCTCAGAACAGCACCTTGTGGAAGTCCTCGGTGTGTTTGTTTATATTTGGAAATGTATGTATTATATTTTGTGGCACAAAATCTTTGTGAAATAAACTGAGTTATCCATTTAAGCATGTTACTTTTCACACCTATTGATAGTATGGTGTTTCTTATTATGATTAATTTTGCAGGGTAACCCACTCCAACATCCTATGTAATAACATCACTTCAAAATTTGTCAGCAGAATCCAAGATACCTCTGCCTTTTTTTCACTGCATTACTTCTGACAATTTTTGAAATGCTATTCTTAGTGATGATGCCTAAAGACTGGTTCACAACCACCATCAAGGTAATGATAACCAGAACGAGAAAGTTGAGATACAGGTACTCAAATGGGAGTGTTGACAACCAATGGTGAGCTTTCCCAGGCCCCAGGAACGGCAAAGAAGACTTGGTCAAGTTTTAAATTTTTGTTCCCATTATGGGCATGGCATATTACTGAGAGAGTCAAAAAGTTTCAAACTGGCTGCACAGTGTTTTGCCTATTCATGTCCTTGGCACTCACTGTCATCTGCAGTTATCATAGAAAGGCACAGATGAAACCATAGAACACTTTTATAACTACTTTTAAAGGCTTTACTTACCAGTTTTATGAAAGGAGATGCTGAAATTGATCACCATCATTGTTCATACATACATTTTTGGCATCTCTTTAGGAAACTATCCATTGCTTGCCATAGTTCATGTTGAGAAATGCTGGCAATTTCCTGGCAGATATTTTGTTTTAGTTCTTCCAGGGTGTGTAGGTTTGTCTTGTACACTTTATGTTTTCAGTTATACCAGAGATACAAATTGCAAGTGGTTAGTTTGGGGATCAAGGGGGGCACAAATCTCTATTCTGTCCTAAAACACACCTTCAATTGTTCTCATTGAAAGATTGGCTGTATGAGCTGTTGCAGAGCCTTGTTGAAAAAAGGCAAAATCATGCTCCCTTCTGTTAATTCTCTAAAAAACAAGGGCAAATGTAAAAGAAACTGTCGACAATGAGGGGAGCTCTTTTAGTTCAATGTACTTGATATCAACTATTAATATTATGAGAATTTATTATATAATTTTAGTTACCCAAGAATTTTATTTCTAGGAAGAGAAGCCGCAAATGATGGTGCAGTGAGGGCAAACTTTAAAACAATTGCTACGGAACTTCGACCATTCTCCACTGGAGCACTTGTGAAAGAGTGCCTCGATATTGTCAGTGAATCCATGTGTCCCTTAAGTAAACCACAATTTAATGTAATTTGTCTATCTTGCCATACAATTGCACGCCATATACAAGACCTTAGTGCAGATGTTGAATGACAATTAACAATGAGAGGACAACATTTCATTGCATATTCTCTGTGCCTTGAAAGTACTGACATTGTCGATACAGTATAACTGGATATTTTTGTTTGAGGAGTGGATATAGATCTAAATATTACAGAAGAGCTTCTGGATTTAATTACCATGAAAGATACATGTACTGGCAGAGATATTTTATACTGTTAAACAGGCTCTTGACAATATAAGCTGGTTGCCATTGCCACTGATGCCACCCCAAATATGATCGGCTGTAATGTGGGATTTTATGGGACTTCTACAATCAAAGTTGAGCCCAGGACAGATATTTCACTCAGTGCATTGTGTGTTTCATCAGGAGGCACTTTATGCCAAGACTCTAATTTGACATGGTCATGAATGTTGTTAGGATTGTGCCCTTCATACAATCTTCAGGATTGAATCACAGACAGTTTCAAGAGTTAATGGAATCACTGGAATCTGATTTCAGTGATATACCGTACTTTTGTCAGGTAAGTTGACGAAGTAGGTGTAAAACCCTTTAACGTTTCTTCCTTTTGGTTGACCAGGTAAAACTTTTTATGGATATGAAAGGAGCTTTCTAACACTCAGTGAACTGTTAACCTAGCATTTGTCACTGATGTAACGAGTCATTTGAATGCTCTCAATACTGCTTTGCAGGGAAAAGGTAAATTAATTGTATCCCCCCCTTTTTTTTATTTGTGCAATGAAAATGAAATTGGAGATATGGGATAATATATTCCAGGACTGCAATTTCATGCATTTTCCGAATGTGATGAAATTCTCAGCCAACATTAGTAATGATTTACTCGAGTCATTCAATCTCTCGATAATAAAAATGTAGAATTCGTGAAAAGATTCGAGGATTTGAGATCATTTAAGCAGGATTTTCATATCTTCATGTGACCATATTCGGTTGATTTCAGTAGTATGTGTCGGTCTGGATGGCTCATTTGGTTAGATGTTGGCCTTCTGATCCCAAGGTTGTGGGTTCAAATCTGGCCCAGACCGATGGTTTTTAAGTATGCTGTGGGACGAAATTCTGGCACACCAGCAACTCTGATGTGATCCTAGCAATTGACAGCATCGTTAAACAACAAAATAATTTTTTTTTCAGTAGTGTGTTCACAGAGGTACAATTAATGCATCTGCAATGTTATTAAGGAGAAGTTTAGGATGACAAATGACATCATTCTGTACTTTTCGACTACGTGCAAAAGTAGCAGCTATTATGTGCATATTTGGTTCTACATATTTATGTGAAAAACTTTTTTCAGCCTTAATGCTTTGCGAATCTAAACATCATTCACAAATGACACAGCCATCTGAGAGCCGTTCAATTGCACATCACTAGTAGTATATGCCCAGACATCCCCTCAGCAAAACATGGGTAATGCATATTACTAAAGCCTGGATTTCTAAGCAAAATGCTTAACCTTTTCCACTCTTTTAAGGTTAAGCAGAAAGACTGTACTTCGTAAGACACACCTAGATGAGCAGTTTTGAATAAGTTTGTGTTTATTTATGCTTATTTCATAGGAAAACGTTTTGCTTACTTATTTTATGGTGTTTAATTAAAACAGCTTATTTTAATAAAAACTGTAAATTTAAAAGTGCATATATCACAGTTATCCATATCATACTATGCAGAACATTTCAGTGCAGGGAAAGCTTCTTTGAATTCCCTAAATGTAGAAGATACAGTTAGTATTGCCACAGCACAAGAATGTTTTGCTAAAAGCGGCATCCAAGAAAAGCTATAGTACGTCCATAGTCAGTTCTCCAAAATACCTAAACTTCTAAAGCAGTTGGAAACTCGAAATAATTCCTCGGAACATTCCCTTTCTTTGATTGATGAAATTTCAGTAACATTATCGTCAGAAAAACATGAGGTGGGGTTATAAAATTTGCATTTGACAAACTCAGTCAGGTGCTACAGTAATATTCCGGTTACAAAACACTTTGTCAAATTTCTAAAAAGTTTTCTGGCAAAGAAACACATTGAAGAGGAAGTGGAGTGTGGCTTATACAAGATTTAGATTTTTCTGGAAGGAAAATTTGGGATGGTGCTACAGGGTTGGGAGATTGGTGAAGCCTTTCAGAGTGGGTAGGCCTTGCTGGAATTGACCTTGGGGCATAGTATTGCAAGTCTGTGGACGTACATCGAGAGGGCGACTGAGGAGGTCCTCCTCAGTTTGGATGCCTTTAGGAGTCATGTGATGATGATCGATGTTGGCAGGAGGGTCCTGAGAGTTGGAAAGGATGATGTAATGCTCTGAAACCCAGTGAAAATGTTGAGGTTTGCACGGTAACCCTAGAGGAGGTTATGTTAGGGTCCGCCAGGAGCAAGGTGTTCATGAAGGTGCACTAAGAGAGGTCAGTGGTTGTGGAAACCCATGGGTGCAGGAAGGTCTGCACTCGGAAGATGAGAGGATTGGTAATGCAATCTACCACATCCATGGGCTGTCCTGAAGGAAGATGCTGGTGGCATGCTCAGGGCGAGCATCACTGAGAGGGGATGCCATGTGACATTGCTTCAAGTTTCCATGTAGAGAGCATCCCATAAATTAGAAGGTCCTTGACCATGATGTCACATTATCAAGAGAGACGAGCAACTTTCAGGGTCTTGGGAGGCCAAATGTGAAAGTTTGAATGTAAAAAGAGTAGAAAATATCTTCTAAACTTTTTCTCCATCCTGAAACCACCGTAGGTACACTTCAGCACACATTAGTACACGAAACTGTGTTGAAAGTGCAATTGGAGTGTGGAAAAGCGTTTTCCTGTACTCAGCATGGGATTGCACACTGAACTCAATACCACCCTTACCATCATTATGGCAATGGCTGCACTGCGCAATACTGCTGTGGAGACGAGAGATGTACTACCTCTGGACGACTTACCTTTACACCAGTTTATAAGGAAAGGCAACTCAGGAATAGTGGAATACAGCATCTCATTATTGTGGAAGATGAACCAATGGCTGTGGCATATAGAAATTCAGTCGCACAAGGACATTTCAAGTGTAATTAACTTTTATTTTACATACATGAGAATTACACTACTGTAATCTTGCAAGTTTTGCTTTGATTAGTTCTTGTTTGAGTTTTTGAGTCTGTGTCTGCAATTCCAATAATTCAAAGTTAGCCTGTCTCTTCAACTCAATTAATGCCAATGTGGCATTACACTTCTTTTGCAGGAGCAGTATTTCCTGTTGATATAATGTTGTTCTACTGCTTGCTAACTCGTCGATGTTGTTATGAACACTGGCCTGGAATAAAATATATACATAATATGTATGAATATATTGGCATCACTGGAATATCAACATGTCAGATGGTTAGTTACCAACCTTTGTCACATGTGATGAGTGTTTCACTCTACTAGCTCTAGGGCTGAAATTTTCAGCCTGGAAACAAACACATGTCATATTGCGGAGTGTTACAGAACTGTATAATAATAATGATGATAATAACAACAACAATAATAACAACAGCAACTGCATACATGTCATGTAACAAACAAGCACCAAAATACACAGAAGACAAATATCGAAAAATTAAATGAGTTACACAATTCAAATACCTTGAAGAAATAATTCAAGAAAATGGAATTGAAACCAAAGCAAACCAAAATAGATGCCTAAAAATGGAAACAGCATATCGGCTTACTCAAAACATCTACAATAAAGAATATATAATGAAAACACTATCACACAGTAACTAAACCCGAGTGCCTCTATGGAGCAGAAAAATTAATCTTGAATAGGAAAGTAGATATTGAAAATATAGTGAAAAAAGAGTGCAAAATTGTAAGAAAAAAAATTTTAGGTCCGTAAGTCGTAGGTGAAGAGTATAGATAAGTGAAAAGGAAATAAGAATATATACTGACATTTATAGTGATATTAGAAAACTTAGGTTATAACTTTATGGGCATATTAAATGAATGAACTCAAATTGGCTCGCAAAACAAATACTGGAATTGTTTGAAAATGGAAGTAAAGCACAAGTAGACACCATGAAGTGGATCGGGTGTATCAAAAATGACTTAAAATTGACAGGAGTTACTCAAGAAGATATCATAAACAGAGGTAACTTTAGAATCAAGGTAAATGGCAAGTTGACCAACAGGACAAACCAAAGAAAAAAACTGGAACAACATGGACCAATGAGAGAAAGAAAGCCCACAGTCTAAGAATGAAAGAATTATGGACTCTAAGGAGAACTAAGAAACGTCTCTAAGTACTTTGTGTAGCCCTACATGAGCTCATCATGGTAAAAAAAAACAAAAAAACCAAAAAAAAAACAAAAAAAAAGCAACACAAATGTAATAAATATCCCATTTTCTGTTTTTTGGATACTTACAGACGGCACTGTTGTCCTTGGCGTAGAGGTTTGCCCCACTGCTTCTCTCAAAAACACAATGGTGTCTGCAGTTGGTTGCAATTGAACTCCAGTATTGCCATCCTGCACATACGGACATGTTTTATATTTTATTCCCAGCTCAATTATATTCACAAGACAAATAGGCTTTAATATAACTTTACCTCTTGTATCATTGCCGGCACTTTCTCTTCCTTGACCTCTTGTACCACAGCCCGAGGAGCCTCTCCTGTAAAAAAAATTAAAATGTTAATGTCTAATAAGAAGTTAATTTTTAACTACAGTAAAACTGTTTTAATAAGAGTCAAAACTCTATTTAAACTTTTTCCCAAAGCATGGTTTACTTATAGTATCTATGTCTACAATCCACTAGATTCCATTCATTTTTATAATGGAATCTAGTGGATTATAGATATAGATGCTGTATATAAGCTCCTGGTACATACCATAAAAGAGTGTATCACAATCATAAGGGTTCTCTTGTGCAGCCACGTGATCTTCAAAAAGCAATAAAAGGCTATCGTCGACTTTTGTTTTTGTGCACTCTTCGCCACCGGTTCTGAAACGTTTTAGGTTCTCCTCACACCTTGCTTTTTTAGTACTACGTTTTAAATTTTATTCCTATACAACTGTCTGATTTGTTATGTAGACCTTGGAGAAACATACACTGGAATTAAATTCATTGCATATTTTCTCCCAGGCTGCATCTTTTTCCTTCAGCATTACACTGTTTTTTTGTACTCAATAATTAATTTGTATTTGGTTACCATCTACTATGTATTAATTCTTCTTCAAAAGATAAAAAATTTGTACCCTGTTTCTCATTCAGTTTTTTCAATCCAATGTGTGTCGTGATCAGCAAACAACGAAACTAACATCACAGCCTCACACTAACATAAAAAATTCTCGTTCTGCTTAGTACTTAGGAACACAGCGTTGCAAAGTAAAGGAAAGACAAAAGTGCATCAGAACGCTTTCACAAACAGTCAAGTTTGTTCACTGCCTTCTTGCTTTTGGTGTTTCGCTGTTATCTTTGATTTTAACACAGAGTTAGTTGACTCTTCTCTGGAAAAGCTTTATAAAACGCAAGAGGCTTTATGCAGAGTTAAAATTTTAACTCAATAAACTCTGTGTTAGAGCAATTTTAACACCTGTTGATGAAACCAGCCCTTAATGGTATAAGTAGAATTGCAAAACTTTGAGTAAGTTGGGACATTATATGAAAGATGTGAGAAGAAAGGTGCAGAAGAAGAATTTAAATTATGGAGGAGAGATGTAGGTTCAAGTTCTCTTGAGTATGGCTTATACAAGATTTAGATTTTTCTGGAAGGAAAACTTGGGATGGTGCTACAGGGTTGGGAGATAGGTGGGAAGGCTAAGAGGAACAAGAATGTTGGTCACGAAATTTACATTTGTACAGTTTGTTAACAAAGCCTTGAAGAAAATTAAGCAGTTAATAAAACGTAGTTTATTTATCCATTGAACAAAAAGCTCTTAAGAAGGAATTAATGTAAAAATGAACTTACAAACTTCCTCTTCCCCTCCCAAAAAAATGGATTTCAGCTTCTGTTAGTTTTATCCTGAAGGCGAAGATTAATACCTTGGAAATGTTAGTTATAATCAAGCATATACTGTCTGTTTACCAGCTCATGGCCTAAGGGGAATGAAGGGCACGGAAGAGATATTTCACACATGTAACCTGAGTTTTGTAAATTTTTTTTTTCTTTTCTTCTTTCCCTGATTACCCTCCCCTTATGTAGGACTTACAAGCCAGCCTAGGGTCAGAGGGGAGCAGAGGGACCTCTGGACCAGATAGAGTGAAGACCTGGAAGCAGGTGGTCAACCAAGCACCAGGTATGAGAGTGAGGAAGAGGATGATATGAAATGCAGGCAACATGGATAATTGGAAGGGTGATAATGGAGAGATTGGTGGAATGAATGGCGAGGGAAACTGGAGAACCCGGAGAAAACCTGCCTAGATGCCACTTCATCCACCACAAATACTATGGGTCCCGTCTAGGTGGTAGGTGAGCGGTCTAACCACTCAGCCATTATACTTCCAGACTCAGGGAAGGATGAGGAATAATCCTGGCTGGAGAAAACTTCCTACCCCCCTGCCGGAAATCGAACCTGGGACCCCTTGCGCAGCAGGCAGGTGCTCTACCAACTGTGAGTTTTGTGAACTTCCATACAAATGTTGCTCTGCTGGTCATGTTGTCAACTTAGTTCCAACATTATTCGTGCCATGTTTACTCTGTGCTAATTTCTCTTAATTTTAGTTGTAAAATCGTACTTGTCACTAGTTTTATGTTGCAACTAATGGTAAAAGTAATGTAGAAGCAGATAATCCTTCACCTGGGAGTGCTGTGAAATCTGTAATGATAATGTGAGTGTAGAACAAAGAGGTTCAGAGTGACAGCTCTATGTATAAAATAGATATTTATAGGATGATTGAAACAAACAAATCTAACACATTTTTTATTTCATTGGGCCACACTGTTGTTTACTTGCCCCCATTCATGTGTGAGCTCAATCCCACAGAACTAGTTTGGGCCAAGTAAAATGAATACTTAAAGAAATGTAACAGGTGACTTATTCTTACAGGAATTGAACGATATAACGCTTGAAGATATATCACGTAAGACTGAAACAGACTGGCAGTGTTTTTGAAAAATGTAGAAAAGGGAGAAAATGATCAGCAGGGAAAAGATGGAGTAGTTGAAAATATCATTTTACATTTTATAAGCAAAATATACTGCATGAATAGAAAATAATATTTAAATTGTGCTGTTTTGAGCAAGTTCTTTGCTTTAATCTAGCGTGAATGCACTTTCCAAGGTTGGTAACATTATTGCAAATGCAATTAAAAGCACAACTCTTGCTTCAGATATTGCTGTTTATCTGGAATTATTTACTGACATACTGGCTGGTTGCATTCCTGCCAGGGACCATGAGCTGGTGAACAAACTGTATCCGGTTAGAAGCCCAGCTCATATTTTAGTAATTTCTCGTTTATGTATTGACCAGTATGCAACCTATGCTGATACAGTTTCTTAATCTTTTTCGCATCCATGTGTCCTATGTTTGAACAGCACATGATACACAAATTGCAACCTCCATTAAGGGTAAAACTGGCACACCTGTGCCAGTCACTATTTTTATTTTAGATTCTAATAAAGGACGATTGGTTTAGGTTGCATACTTACCTTCAGATGGTGATGTATTGGCCAGTGTGCAAGCTACTGTCTGTTCACCAGTTCATGGCCTCAGGGGAATGTAGGGGAGAGGAGAAAGTATAACCAGAGTTTTGAAAACTTCCTCACAAATATTGCTGTTGGTTACGTTGCCAACTTTATGTCCGAAGTTGTTCCTGCTGTATTTATTTTTGCTAATTTATCTTAAGTACCTGGGCAACTGAGCTTCACTCAACCCTTCTTTTTTTTTTTTTTTTGTAAAATCGTGTTTTTTCAGAGAAGATATTTATTTAGATAAACATTTTACATAAAAGAAAAGCAAGTAGAGAAAACTATATGAAAGTAATATGCTGCATTGGATAGCATAAAAACCTTCTCCATAAAAACAACATATATGACCCGCATTTCATGGCGATCAGTCAAGCAGTTTTTGAGTTTCACAGTTACATATATACAAACATCCATTTTGTATGTATAGTATTTTTCAAAGCATAAAAACTCTGACCCACGGCATTGCTTTGAAGTATAGGTTTTACAAGGTTTGCAGTTTAAAAATATAAAGGAACCACAAGAGCTGCAATGCCTCTTGCCCTCTTTGTGAGGGTTGCCTTTTGTTTGCTATTGGTTATTACCCAGTGGCAGTGCGGGCGGTCCTCCTTTGAGACTTTTTAAGATTTGCAAAAATGTATATAGATGATATGCATTGTTTGTAGAAGAGTGTGTAGAGAACAAGATGTGAATGTATTACCCTTAAACCCACATTGGTAGCATGATGGTTAGCGTGTCTGCCTCACATTCAAGAGGTCACGAGTTCGAATCTCGCTTAGGGTTAGTTACTGGGTAAGGTTTTTTTCCGAGGTTTTCCCTTATCCTGAGAAGACAAATGTCGGGTAACTTAAAACTCCATGGACCTCGGGCTCATTTGAGCATAATTTTACCCGTTTCATTCATTCACCGTCCGATATGACATTATGTTGGAGGACATTAATAAAAAAAAAAGTTACCCTTAGAAGTTGAAGTGATAGTTCGAACAGTACAAAAATATCAATAATGAAGTAGTTATGGACAATTAATTAGGAAAGAATTTAATCAAATCTTATATTTGCCATATCACTGGAAAGCCCTGAAAGAATCATATAAATGTAGTGATTTTTGGAAACACATAAAAATAAGTAACACTAAAACCTACACTGAGATTCTTGCAAGATTTTGTAAAAAAGTTGTTTAAAATAAAAAATACCAGTAATTGAAACTGTGGAATTTTTAAACGTGTGGGCGAGGACTCATGTGATTCCTTCATGTCCCAACAGTTGGATTTTTGATTTGTAATACAGAATTTGAACAGAGTCAGTTGTATTAAGAGTGTTGTGTGAGTGACTTGCCCGAAGCATGGATATTGTTGTGATGCCAATATATACGTATCTAATAAATAAGTAACATATGTAAGACAATAAATGCTTAGAATTATGTTTTACAAGTGAGTGAGTGAGTGATTAGGGTTTAAGGGCCCATCGACAGCTAGGTCATTAGAGCCCCAAATCAAAAGATAAAAAACGGATAAAACTCACCACCACTTAAAACTCAAAGTTAAATATTAAAACGCAAGCAAAAACAGACAAAAGCTAAAACAGTTAAAACTTAAAACTTGTCTAAAAGGTAAGCTCAAAATAGTTAAAAGCGTGTAAAATGATCTAAAAAGGTAAGCAGATAAAATGTAAAAGGTAAAAAGTAAAACCACGAAATAAAATTTAAACTTGCTTACCAAAGTCAATACTGCCGACGAACCCCAGCACTGAATCCACAGCTACCGGGTCGTCGCCTAACATCGCCTTTAAAGTAGAACCAGGCCAAACAACTGGCGCTCACGACTGTAGCATGGACAATCAACTAGGACATGGGCCACAGAGAGCTGAACGCCACAGGTGGAACATACTGGCGCTGGCTCACCACGCAGATAGTGTCCATGCGTGATGAGCGTGTGACCTATTCTCAGGCGGGCCAAGATGACTTCTGCCCGCCTGGTATCCCTTGAAGATGTTATCCAAGGTTGCACGGTTTCCTTGATCGTCCGCAATTGAGTGCCAGTGATATCCAACGCTTCCCATGATTGTTGCCAGACAGGTAAAAAATGGCGACAGAAGTACCGTTGTACATCCGTGTAAGACGTTTTACAAGTACTAAGCGAAACTGCACAGTTGCAGAACTGAGACAGAATAATTAAGAATAATGCTAATTAATTAACACAGGCTGATAATTTAAGTGAATTACCGAGTCACACAGACCTTTAAAAAAGCGCGGGAAAAAGAAGTGTGGGGACTGATTATTAAATAAAAATCTTGCAGGGAATTCAGTGTGTGAAAAGAGAAAAATTCGAAAGACAAGTGTGTATTAGTGAATACCCAAATGTCTCCATCCTGCCTTTCACCTACATTTCTGTACCATGTGTTACCTAAAAGTGAGTAGAATATAATACATAGTATTTCTATTTCAAACATACAGAAAATTGTATCACATTTTTGAAGAAGATGGAATACAATTTTTTTGTGTAAAATCATCTTTTTTAAGAAAAAAAAGTTTGCAGAAGAATGAGTAAAGAAAGAGATATGAATATGTTATCTAAAAGTGAGTAGAGAAAGAGATGTTAAGGTGTTATCTAAAAGAGAGTACAGAGAACAGTAAGAATATAATACGTAGTATTTCTATTTAAAAAATCTGATGTGTTGCACTCACATGACTTTCTCTACTCTTGTATTAACCATTCTTACAAACTCTTATTCCTATATCTTCTTTTTGTTAGTTAAGATAAACATTCATACAAATTACCCAATTGCTTATTTCCTTGTACGTGCAAAGGGAACATTAAAATATAGTAGGCTTTGTGCGATAGTAAAATCTTTTAAAGCTTTGAGATTTCATTCTCTTTGAACCTTTAGCATATCAAAAATGAACGATATTCCATTTCACCGAAGATTTAAGTTTTCCTAAATTCACACACATAACAAGGAATATCTTCGAAATGGTTCACCCCACAAGAAAATTTATTCAGACATAAATTGTGTATTTTAGCAAGATCCACATTTTTTGTATAGTATGATTTGTTCTATCTCTAACGGATTACCAGTTATGCAAAAGTCGTCCAGAGTAAATACAACTACAGGGGCTACAGCCAGAAAATTCAAGATATACATTTCATTTGTCATAAAAATTTCTCAAACATATGACATTTTAATCAAAATTGTTACAGCCATTTTCAAGAAAATCAAAATTTTCGAAAAATGTTCCATGTAAAGGGTAGTTTAGGGTGGGACTATTTTCTTCAAAATCTTGAAAGACGTTAAACTTAAATACCAACTTTGGTTTTAACCGACTTTTCGTTTTTGAGTTATGCTGTCCACAGACGGACCTTTTTCTAAAAATGCTTTTTTTCGATTCAGGGGGTCTCAAAACATATATTTCCGGTCAAATCTCCACATCAAATTTTTGGGCGGAATACAATACTTCCCCTACTTACCAGTCGAGAAAGTAAAAATGCACAGAAAATTTGTAGAACAGGGAATAAAAGAAATTTTTTGTGTGTAAAATGTGTTTTTTCAGGAAAGACACCTATTTACATATACTTAAATAGCAAAACCTTATCCCAAATTGTTAGAGCTATTTCCGAAATACACAAAATATAAATATATACAAGAAATGGTTGTTTAGATATTATTGGATTTCAATTGTGAAATCGTACGAGTCATTAGCATTATGTTGGAAGTAAAGAAAAAGGAGCATGAACCCCTGCTGAGGAGTGCTGTGAAATCTGCTATGATACTGTAGTTGCAGAACAAAGGGATTCAGAGTGACAGTTCTGTGTGTAAAACAGATCTTTATAGCATGATTAAAACAAACAAACCTAAAACAACCTGGGACATAAAGTACTTACGATTGTACGTAGCCCTTGAGGTATTTAGCTTAGTTGTGAGATTCCCTAATGGTGTACTGGGAAAATACGACTCGGTTGAGGAATTTAATGTAATACTGGCAAGTTCATCTAATATATGGTAGATTTCGGGCATGTGGCCGTGGTCCAATCGATGAATTGTCTGACGTTTCGCCCAATACTGCATTGGGCATCTTCAGAGTGACTCCTGGCTTTTTAACAACTAGAGGGCGATTGATGGAGTGCCCGGCTTATATATAGGTAAGAGGGACCACCTCTCATTTCCTATTGGTTGTCCGTACGCCGATCACTACTTTGTGCCTGTGGGAACTGCCACATGATTGGTTCTGTTGGTGTTCTGGGGCTTCGGTTTTGCATTGTCTAGCACTGGCACCCAGGTTGTATGTATGTGTTGTTTCTTCTTTTCTATTGAAGTTGTTTTTATGTTACTTCAATAGAAAAGAATCGTATGCACATAGCTTGGGGTGCTGGTGCTATAAAATACAAAACCGAAGCCCCAGAACGCCAACAGAACCAATCATGTGGCAGTTCCCATAGCCACAAAGTAGTGATTGGCGTATGGACAACCAATAGGAAATGAGAGGTGGTCCCTCTCCCCTATATATAAGCCGGGTGCTCCATCAATCGCCCTCTAGTTGTTAACCAGCCAGGAGTCACTCTGCAGATGCCCAACGCAGATTGACGTCAGATAATTCATCAACTAGATGGCCTACAAGCTCGAAATCTACCATCTATTGGATTAAGCTGGCCGTGGAAACCTAAGCATGTATACTGGCAAGTTGCCATGGTTGCTCAGTAGCTAGAGCAGCCGATGTGAAGTAGAAGATATGAGGTTAAATCCTGGCTATGGCATTGAATTTTTCAGTACTTCTCAAAAGTAAAGACGTTTTTAAAGCAGACACATTTTTGATTTTGATTTCATTAGACCACACTGTTGTTTGCTTGCCCCCATAAATGTGTGATTTCAGTCCTATAGAACTAGGTAAAATGAATATTTAAAGAAATGTACAGGTGGCTTATCCTTGCAGAAATTGGACAATATAACACTCAAGGATACAAGTTTTGTTCAGAAAATTCTGGAGCATTTGTAATTTCGTTGGAGTGAAATGTGGTTGGCATTCCTGCACACACATGTGTTTAATGTGTACCTGCCAGAAACTTCATTATTGTATGTCTGTTAGCTGCCATTCAGTGCTGTATTGAATAGAATGCTGTGCTGCATAGTTTGCAAATTTTGAGATGGCAGAGTTAGAGGAGCAATACCTCTGCATTAAATTTTGCATGAAACTCCAGAAAAACTTTACAGAGACACACCAAATGATGCAGGAAGCATCAGCTGTACTTGATGTTATGGTTTAAAAATGGCCAGATGAAGATGACCCCTGTTCAGAACGCCCTTCAACGTCTACTGACGACGCTTATGTCAGAAATGCCAATGAAATTGTGCATGCCAATCAAAGACTGACAGTCCAAGAGATTGTAGCAGAATGGAACATTTCAGTTGGATCATGTCATGAAATCCTGACACAGCATCTTGGAATGCATCGCATTGCCGCCAAGTTCGTCCCATGCCTCATGAGTCTAGACCAGAAAGACCATTGCCTCGCAATCTGTGAAGTGCTTTTGGATTGTGCAAATGAGAACAAGATGTTCCTTAAGAGAATGATGAGTGATGAGACGTTAGTCTACAGTTATGATGTTGAGACTAAGGTTCAATCTTCACAATGGGTCAGGAAAGGTTCTCCAAGACCAAAAAGGGCTCGTTAGGTCAGGTCAACTGTCAAAGCCATGCTGAGAGTTTTCTTTAACTTTGAAAGGTTATAACTGGAACTTAAAAATTCAATGCCACAACTGGGATTTGAACCACAGACCTTCCGCTTACCAGGCAGCTGCTCTAACCATTGAGCTATTGTGACAAACTGCCAGAATGGCATTAAATTCTCAAACCAGTTTGTATTTCTCCTGGTAAACCACAAAGGCAGTCTCACATCAGAGACAAGTTACCCCAATGGTGACTTACTATTGTAAGTACTTTATGTCCCAGGATTAAATAACCTTCAGACGGTAATTATTGTTTATTTATGCCAACAAACTTACTGTTGGTGTTTTTAAACACACAAGCCGTGTGTGGGCAAAGTTTGAGAGGTAGAACTGGAACTTAAAAATTCAATGCCACAACTGGGATTTGAACCACAGACCTTCCGCTTACCAGGTGACTGCTCTAAGCATTGAGCTATTGTGACAAACTGCCAGAATGGCATTAAATTCTCAACCCAGTTCGTAATTCTGGTAAACCACAAAGGCAGTTCTACCTCTCAAACTTTGCCCACACATGGCTTGTGTGTTTAAAAACACCAACAGTAAGTTTGTTGGCATAAATAAATAATAATTACCATTTAAAGGGTTAGTTCACCATGAATTTGTGCCATAGGGACAAAATGTTAATCAATGGTACTATTGGGACGTGTTGCGACAGCTTTGAGAAAATGTGAGAAGGAAATGGTCTGAAATGTGGCTCATGGCTCTTGCATCACGATAACGAACCTGCACATTTACCCCTGATGGTGTGGGGACTATTGCACGAAAAACAAAATCATTGTGCTGCCTCATCCCCCATACTCTCCAGACCTGGCAAACTTTTTTTATTTCCAAAGTTGAAAACCCCGTTGAAAGGATGAAGATTTGTAATGATAGACGAGATAAGAGCAAATTTGCAGACAGCACTTCATGCAATTCAGAAAGAGGTGTACTAAGACTGCTTCTGGAAGTGAAAACAGCCATTCGAAGCGATGTATCAATTGTGGAGGAGAGTATTTGAAAGGATACCATAGACAATAAGCAAAAGGTAAGCATAAAAAGTTTTGTAGACAAAGTTCCTGAATTTTTTGAACAGACCTCATATAACACTTATGACTAGGGCCCAGATTTTTAGGTTCTTAAAATTAACGTTTTAGTTATTTTTGTATCTTAAAAAAGTTTTTTTTAGTTCTTTAACCTCCTGAAATAGTTCTTATATTATTTTTTATTAATTTTATTATTAATTGTCCTCTTTTTTATAGCAATGTTGCTGATATGACCTATAGATCCTTTGTGCTGCTCAAAATGCCATTTTTGGCCAGAGGGCACCTGGAAAATGCGCAAATAAAATTATAGTTTATACGCTATGTGCATTATGACAGGTGCTTAATCCTTACCTGCATTCCAGTATTCGAAAACACGTTGCACAGGTTATCCCATACGGTATGTTTATCTGCACAGCACCTAGCCGCTTAATGCGACTTTATCTGTGCAGTATAGAAGGTGTTCATATTTGTTCAAGCTTTTGTGTCTGTGGGCATTGTTTCTTTTGCTTTTGGCAGATTTGGCAAAATATTACTTTGCCATCTGTGGTGAAGTTCGGATCGTTACCTATCCACTGACGAATCAACCACCTTTGGGATGAGCTGACTTTAGGCATGACACTGGCTCCTTAAATTACCTGCCTAATCTAAGGAAAATTGAATTCTAACAATGTAGTAATTGTATGCATTAACAATACATGATAGTCGACTGAACACAATGGATAATGTTTTTAAACTGATTGGTTTGAGTTTATGGTGGGTTCTTCTAATGACCCCTATCCCCTCGACAACAATCCCCACATTGCTTGCTTGCAACAATACAGAGCTTGGTCCCACACAGCTAAATACAAGTCAGTTGCTTCTTGCATTGTTGTCATTACTCCTATAAGCATATATAACCGAAAAGACGTAGCAAAGCTGTAACAGTCAAAGTCCATTCATAATTTCATAAACATTTCATTTTCCCATTTTAAAATAAATAGGAGATTTAGCCTCTTTTAGGTTTTAAAGTCTCATTTAGCCATTTTTAGGTTTTATAAGATTCAAGTATTTGGCTCCGATGATCATGAAACAGATAATAAAATTAAACCACTGCAGTTAACTATCAAGGAATAAAATAGTTAAAAAACTAAGAATCCGGGCCCTACTTATGACTGAATGATCAGTTGGAGAAGGACAAAGTAGTTGAAAACATCGCTTGTTTTATAAGTTAACTATACTGTATGAACTGAAAATAACATTTAAGTTCCGCTATTTTGAGTGACTTCTTTGCTTTAATCTAGCATGAATACACATTCCAAGATTGGCACTACTATCATAAGTGTGACCAGAAGCATAACTCCAGCTTCAGATATTGCTGTGTATCTGGAATTGTTTACTGATGTACTGACTTGCTGCATTCCTGTTAGGGACCATGAGCTGGTGAACAAACTGTAACTGCTACATTTTCTTAATGCATCTCTCTCTCATGTGTCTCGTGCTTGAATAGCACATAATCCACAGATTGCTTACCTCTTAGTGGCAAAACTGGCACATTTGTGCATGGGATGACCGTGTTTTAGATTGTAAAAAAGGATGATAGGTTTATGTTGCATGCTTACCTTCAGATGG
This sequence comes from Tenodera sinensis, assembly GCA_030765045.1. Classification (NCBI taxonomy): domain Eukaryota; kingdom Metazoa; phylum Arthropoda; class Insecta; order Mantodea; family Mantidae; genus Tenodera; species Tenodera sinensis. The sequence continues at coordinate 45,150,999 of CM060972.1, forward strand.
TGACTCCAAGACTAGTCCTGGTATAGGACTGACTTTAGCAGGTTGTTTTGCCTTCTCCTTTTTGGCCTTAGCAGCATTTATAATTTCTGGTGACAGTCCAACAGGATACTGCGGCTGAGTTTTTAAGAACTGTTTACCTTTGCTTTCATAGCTAAAAAAAGAAAGTTAAAAATGTGATTACTATCCTTAGGTTACAGACTGGTTCATGACAGTATTTTATAAATTACAGCTTTATACCAATATTTTATAGCTCAAATTAAATGTTTGGTTGCCAGTTAAACTGTAGAGCACAGTAAAAATATAAACTCTCCCCCCAAAAAAGGAAGTACATGGTTCACAATGACTTTTATAGACATGTTTTCAAACTGAGAAAGAAGTGCTTAGAATATGTAGACCTCTGAGCTAAATTAAGTGGTCCTTCATGCCCAATATAGACAGAGATGCTGAGAAACAAAAATGTTGAAGAGTGTCCATATATAAAAATTCAATAAATGTTCAGAAAAAGGCATTTAAATGGCATTTTTTTTTGGTGACAAGTTGTTTTTGTAATGGAAAGAAAAATGAAGGGATAAATGATAAGCTTTCAAGCAAGTAATATTAAAAAATGAATGCTATAAAAATATTAAACACAAATTGTGTATTTTAATAAGCTTTACTTTTTTCCTGCACTAAATTTATACCTTATCTGTGGTGCTGTTTTTAATGAAATGGGTTGAGCTATGAGACTCGTTTTCTATCTACAAGGTCGTGATAACGGATGGAATGAATACACTTGGTTTTAACTTTATTTGCACCTTCTTGTTCACAATTTTTAAATCCCGTCACAGTAGAAAGTCTTATGTTAGCGGATCAACTTCCCTAACGTCGCCAAAATTTAATTAAAGGTCTCTAAACACTTAGTAAATTCACTTTTACTATTTCATGACGCATACACACAAAAATACGTCCGTCTACCTCGGAGATACCCACACTATTGAACTATTTCTTGGCGTCCTTTTGACACGACACACCGCCTTTTTCAAGCTTCATTCGCGGTATTCATCCGCGCAAATAGTTCTTTCTCGTTAGGGAAGCGATCCCAATTATTGTCTCCTACTTTTATTATGGAACACAAACAATTCTAATATTTATACACATATATTAAAATCAAATATTGAAAGATTTATGATGTCTTTGTGCAAACTTAGTTGTTCGTCACAATGAACCCTATCAGCATGCTTTCGTCATTCAACTATCTCATACCAACACCAAAAAACGAATTACACTTTTAACAAACATTTACATGAGCTATTTTCTTTTGGGGTCTTCTAATATTCTGTCTCATCTGTTATGCTTTCCTACTTATATGTACTGAGCAGTCGTTTTGTGGTCCAACAATGATTGCTGTATGCATCATTTGCTTGCACTGCAGTGACCTTGATAATGTTTTGCTAGCTTACTAGTGGTGAATGACTCACTCAAGGATATGCTATAAATGTCAGCTTGCAGTTGCTGCCTGCTGTTTGTACTGTAAAGACACTGTGCATCTCAAAAATGAAAGCTTATTCAAGCTTCTGTACGTATGTGAATTACTTCAGAGTATTCTATCATTTGCTGACATTTTTGTAATGTTATTAGTCTACTGAAATGCCTGCTGAAAAATTCATGCCTGAACAATTTTTATGTACTATACGTACATACTGACATAGTGCCTGTTTACTCTTGAGGACTTTTGCATAACTGGTAAACTGTAAGAGATACACCAAATCTTACTATACAAAAAATGTAGATCTAAAACAGCTTATGTCCAAATGAATCTTTTTGTGGAGTGAACCATTTTGGATATATTCCTTGTTATTTGTGTGAGTTTTGGTAATTAAACTTTCGTCAAATGGAAGAACGTTATTAATTTTTTTTATATCTCAGCCATACAAAGAGAATGGAACCTCAAAGCTTTAAAAGATTTGATTATTGCTCAAAGCCTACTGTATTCCCATATTCTCCTTGCACCTACAAGGAAATAAGCAATAAGATAATTTCTGTAAATGTTTATCTGAACTAACACGAAGAAGATAGAGGAATAACAGTTTGTAGGAATGGCTAGTACAAAAGTAGGGAAAGTCATGTGAGGTGCAACATATCAGACCTTTTAACTATGCTTCTTTCTCACACATATGCATACGTACATAATCTTCTTCTAAAATTTGCTTTCTTTTGGATTTAGCAAATCCTTTTAAGTGATATTATATTGATTACTGTTTCCACATTTCTCAGATGGTAGTCGTGCTAAGAACTGGATGTTTTATTCATATGGATCCAAACATATGGAGCGTCTTCACCTACAACCGGGGAAACTCTTTGTCAAAAATTGGGTCCATACCATTACTTTCATAGAAGGCTGCTTTAAGTTTTCTATTGTTGGAAACTAGGTGAATCCCAATTGTCCCTGAGAACAGTAACCTGCAACCACCATGAATCCCTTAGAAAACCTTTCCTTGGTCTCTCAAATTTAATGGGAGCACCTCTTTTGGTCCACTTTGCCTGGAGTTTATTTGTGTCATATAGATAAACCCATGCTTCATCTAAAGAAACCATCCATTCCCACTTTTTACCTGCCAGGTTATGCTCAGAGTATTTTCTTGCATTGGTGAGGCATTTTCCAATATGCCACTCTTTCAAGGCATGTTCACATGCTTTATGGTGCTGTTCTAGGCCCAAATTGCGTGTATTATTTAACAAACATTCCTTTTACACTGGGAGAGCAAAAAACCTCAGAACGGGCTGCACAGTGTTTTGCTTGTCTGCATCCTTGGCACTCGTTGCCATCTGCCGCTATCATAGAAAGGTGCAGATGAAACCATACAACATTTTTAAAACTACTTTTAAAGGCTTTACTGACACACTTAATGAAAAAAAAGATGCTGAAACTGGCCACTGTTCATGTCCATACATTTTTGGCACCTCTTTAGAAAACTATCCTCACTTGCCATAGTTCATGTTGAGAAATGCTGGCAATTTCCAGGCAGATATTTAGTTCTTCCAGGGTGTGTGCATTTGTCCTGTACACATTATGTTTTAAATTACCCCAGAAATAGAAATCGCAAGGGGTTAGGTCAAGGGACCACAAATCTCTTCTAATAATTCTGTCCTGAAACAGACTTTCAATTGTCCTTATTGAAAGATTGGCTGTATGAGTTGTTGCAGAGCCTTATTGAAAAAAATGCAAAATAACACTTCCTGTCTGTTAATTCTATTAAAAAAAATGATTGGGGTGGAGGGATAAAACTGTATTCATGTACGCATGGGCATCAACTGTTGACTTGAAAGAAACTGGCCCTGTAACTCAGAACTAATATTGTTCATGAAGTACTCCTTCACGACAAAAAAATTGGTCTACAGTACACCATTAAAGGAGAAAGGTTTCTGAGAGCTCCAATAAGCGATTTCTATCTCTGGAGTAATTTGAAACATGAAGTGCACAAGACAAACCCACTCACCCTGGTAGAATTAAAACAAAATATCCGTCAGGAAATTGCCAGCATTTCTCAACGTGAAGTATGGTGAGTGATGGACAGTTTCCTAAAGAGGTGCCAAAAATGTATGGAGAACAATGGCGGCCAGTTTCAGCATTTCCTTTCATAAAGTTGGTCAGTAAAGCCTTTAAAAGTGATCTTAAAAATCATGTGTTGCACTCACATGACTTTCTCTACTCTTGTACTAACTATTCTTACAAACTCTTATTCCTATATCTTCTTTGTGTTAGTTGAGATAAACATTTGCAGAAATTATCTTATTGCTTACTTTCTTTGCTTATTTCCATGTAGGAGCAAGGGGAATATGAGAATACAGCAGGTTTTGAGCGATAGTCAAATGTTTTTGAGATTCCATTTTCTTTGCACAATTAACATATAAAAAACTGAATAACGATGTTATATTTGGCAGAGGTACAAAGTTCTCCAAAACTCACACCAATAACAAGGCATATGTCTGAAATGGTTCACTTTACAAAAAGGATCTTAAAAATCTGATGTGTTGCACTCACATGACTTTCTCTACTCTTGTACTAACTATTCTTGCAAACTCTTATTCCTATATCTTCTTTGTGTTAGTAGAGCCATAGTTAAAAGCCTGTGAACATCATATTGAACAAGTAGGTGGTTGCAAAAGGGATCTTGCCAAGAAAAACACAAGTAAAAGCATCTGAGTTTAACCCCTTAATGCCTAACTTATTTACTTCTTTTTCTTTTTTTTTCAAAAATTAAGAAAAACACATGTATTATATTTGTTTAGCATACAGTATGTCAACAATATTTTTTGTTTGCCTTTTTATTCACCCAGTGTCCCAAAATCACCTGGTCTATAAATTAACTGGGAGTTCTAAGTCAGCAGCGGAAGGAGACGCACGTGCTTTGTGACAGCACTCATAAGTGAGAGGAAGAAGGGAACAAGGAACATGGCAGCCAGGGAAACAACCGATAATGTGATGAGAGAATTGATTGAATTGGAAAGATTATTAGTAAGAAACACAGGTACAGAAATGGTTAATAGAAATGTGGAGGAAGTTAAGAATGAGATGATGAACATTAGAAGAAGAGTGGAAGAAATGGAAGATAAGAACAGACGGTACAACCTAGTAATTACGGGAATTGTGGAAAGAATAAAAGCTGTGGTCTGCTGGAGTTTAGAGGTTCAGATGTTTCGTCCACACCTGCGGTGGACATCATCGGTGGCGTGGTCTGAGTCTTTTCAGCGAAGGTTCAGTTACAAGAGAATAGTTATGGCTGCAGGTGCCATATTTATATCTGGGCCGCTCACAGGGGATTGGCTGTGCTTGAGCGGGAGGTGTATGTTAGATGGGCGGGGCTTCTCTGCTCTGATTGCTGAAGGGTTTACATGATTTCTCTTCATTAGTGCTTCTTTTTTATGTTCAAATATTGGATGCCAGGTTTTGTTCCATTCTAAAATTGAATCAGAGCAGAGAAGCCCCGCCCAACTAACACACACCTCCTGCTCAAGCCCAGCCAATCCCCTGTGAGCAACCCAAATATAAATATGGCACCTACAGCCATAAATGATTCTGTTGTAACTGAACCTTGGCCGAGAAGACTCAGATCACGCCACCGATGATGTCCACCGCAGGTATGAACGAAACGTCTGGACCTCTAAACTCCAGCAGACCACAGCTTTTAAGACCGGAAGAAATCTCTAGCCTTAATTCTAACTCCGGCCGTGAAAGCTTCTGACTACTTAGGAAGTCATTTGTTTTTTTTATCTCTTGTCCATGCAAAGAGAACAAAATTTCAAAGCCATCACATAGTAACCAGCTTTTGAAAGATTTGACTAACACTTGAAGCCTACTGTATTCCCAAATTCCCCTTGCACCTGCAAGAAAATTACTAATGAGACAATTTCTGCAATCTTAATTAAGATGAAGTAGATACAGAAGTATGACTGGTTGCCCTGTGGCTGAGCGGTTAGAGCATTCGACTACCACCTAGGCGGCCCAGGTTTGACACCAGGGACCTGCATGTGGTGGATGAAGCAGCGTCAAGGCGGGTTTCCTACGGGTTCTCTGGTACCACCGCCACTCATTCACCAACTGCTCTATTGTCACCTTTCCAATCATCGCTTTTGCCTGCATTTCATACCATCCTCTTTCTATCATACCTGGTGCTTGACTGACCACCCCCTTCCAGGTCTTCACTGTGTCCAATCCATAGGTTCCTGTGCTTCCCAAGAGGCGTCTGATCCAACGCAATTGGCTTGTAAGTCCTGGAGGGTAAGTCTTACATAAGGGGACGGTAATCACGGAAAGAAGACAGTAATGTGCATTTGTAAGAATAGTTTGTAAAAGAGTAAAAAAGATGATCTGAGTGCAATATACTAGATTTTTTTGTGGCATTTCTATGATATCCATTGTTACTAGTTTGAATTTTCACTACTTTTTGTCATTCTTACTACTGTCACCATTCAGTTGTTTATGTGTCACGGGAACAGCATGGAATTTCAAGACCGAGTATAAACTGATTCTTAAATATTTGACAATTGCTTTGGTCTGCATGTTACATTTATAGCAAACTGAAACATATAATGATAACATTTATCTTGATTAACATGAAATGCATAGAAAATTACTCCTTTATAAGAATAGTTTGTAATTAATTATTCTGTTGCTTAACGATGCTGTCAATTGCCAGGATCACATCAGCATCACTGGTGTGCCGGAATTTTGTCCTGCAGTTCTTTTACATGCCAGTGAACCTATTGACATGGAGCTGTCATTTTTAAGCACACTTGAAAAGCATTGGTCTGGGCCAGATTTGAGCCTGCGACCTTGGGATCAGCAGGCCAGTGTCTAACTAACTGAGCCACCCAAACTTACGAATGGTTTGCAGAGGAGATACGACAATAAATGGTTATCCTGTATAACAGCAGCTTTATATATTTGCAGTACAGCAATTTTTGTTGGCTATATATATTGATGTGAATGTGGATTTCAGCAGAGAAGAGAAGGAATTCTCGCTTTACGGTTGGTCATATATTCCATACACTCGCCTCTGAGAGCAGACCACTAGTCACTATTACAGAATATCCCAATAAACTATAGTGATTGAGAAAAGTCATGTGGTTGTAAAACATCAGACTTTTTATCTAAATTTGGTAATTCACTGCAAAATTCTTGGTTTATATTATTAGGTTGCTGACTTCCCTAATTCCCGGAAACACATGAAATCAGATCTGCAATGACAGTCATAAACAGAAGTTTTATGTTAGGTTTTGTCATGTGTACATTTTTTAACCTTAAATACATGTGATTTTACTTCTCTTTATATACATACTACTTCATTCTGTAAGTGTAACTACTTAATGCAAAGCAGATAATGCAAGAATTTGTGATAATACATATCCAAAACTTTGTTGGGACTGCTGTTTAAATGGGGCTTTTTAATGGTGAAATCCAAAATTTATATTTTTTTAAAACTTTGCATAAACCAGAATATTTGTTAATATTTAATTTCACTTTTTAATGATTACGGAATTTGTCAGTCATGCTTTATTTACAAAATTCATGAGGACCTAGTTGAATACAAATGCTAAATCTAGGAAATTTCCATGCAAATGCAAACACTCTTGCACACGGCTTCGTAAAACCGCGGCATGTAATATCAGATGTTTCCCTCCCTGAATATTCAATGATGTTAAGAACTATCTTACAGCGGAACTTCTTCCTGTGGAATGTAGCCATCTCTTACTCGTCGAGGTTTCCTCCACGTGCCATCGGGTCTTTGACTTGCAGCAATAAATGTTGCACCTTAAAGTTAAGAAAACCATAATAAAAAGGCATGATCCTTCGGACATACACCCCCATAGCTATAATTAGTCCACTTTAGCAGCGGTTTTCCTACTTATATTATGAATGACTAAATAGAATACTATTGATCCAAAATATAGATAAGCAATATTATATGAGTTTAATTTAATTCAGAAATGATAATAATGCAAAAAAGCCTCTCTATATTCACTTTAAGATACCTTGTTCATCTTTAACATAGGTAGACGCAGACGCCATTCCTATTTCTTTGTTACATTAGTGCCCTCTGTAGAATGAATCGCTGAACCACGCATTAGAAATTCGACAACAGATGGCAAAGGAGCAACATTTTCATTACAGTGACAGCGTAGCACAGATTATGGGCCGTAGTTTTGAAAATATTTACGTTTCCATTTTCTGGGCAGTGCTGCCGCTTACGTATATTTTATTCCTGAAAATTTGAAATTCCGAACTAATAATTCTAGAGTTTTTAAATTCATACAATTCAAATATACCAATGTAATACTTTTATAGCATAATATAATGCAAACATGTTACAGCCTAAATTTAATCCATTTTGCTTAAATAGTTTTGAAATTATGAACAAATTTATTGTTTTTTTGTTACGTCACTAAAAATTCCCTCGCAACAGAAAGTTTTACGTTTTGATCTAATACTTTAAACCTAGTTTCAAAACACATCTACTTTTTAAAATTGCCCTAGATTCTCTGCGAATTCAACTTAGGCTCCAAAATGTTTTGAACATGAAATTATGCACTATTCCATTCAGGAATGTCTCAATTATTTTACACAATTAAAATAAAAAATGTATTTTTCTCGATGTTCATGAAATTTCAGTCATACATACCCCTAAGGTTACATTTTATCACATGAGCTCAAATAGCTATTTTAATTTTTGGTCTATTTTGGATTTGATATTTTTCACTATGTTGCCATGGGAATTGAAATCGTTATGAGTTCTCATTCTGGATGGAAGTGTACGTAAACACGGATTTAGATGGAACTGAATTCTTGGATGCGATCCTCTTAACTTCTACTGCACTCGTAACACGCTACACGCCTTCATTTTGTTTTCTTAGCGAAAGTGCTGTAATAAAACACAAACAAAATCATTTTTATTGTTTCTATAATCATTCTTCTCATAATACATTCTTCTCGTAAACATCCACTAACCTCAAACCCTAATGAAAATATAACATAAAACATTTGTTACAGGTTCGTCAACATAAACCATGTGACCAACTTAAAAGGTTGAATAATTTATGCTTGAGCCTAGCGGAATAGGTCCGTGTGTATGTGTGTCTGTCTGTCTGTGAACAGACTCTACTCAAAAACGAAAAGTCGATTGAAAACCAAAGTTGGCATTTAAGTTTCTTATCTTTCAAGGATGCGACACGAAGATTTTGAAGAAAATTCTTCTACCCTGAACTATCCTTTACATGGAAAAGTTTTCAAAAACTTCCATTTTCTCAAATATATGGTTAAAATATTTTATGGCAAATTTAATGTATATTTTGAATTTTCTGGATATAGCCTATGTAGTCCTTTACTCTTGACGACTTTTGTAGGTGTAACCGTAAGAAATATACCAAATCTTACTATACAAAACATGTAGATTAAAACACTTATGTCTGTATGAATTTTTTATGGAGTGAACCATTTCGGAGATATTCCTTGTTATTTGTGTGAGTTTTGCAGTACTTTTCTCAAATGGAAGGTCATTATTCACTTTGCCGTGCAAAGAGAACGGAATTTCAAAGCTTTTCCCCTTGCATTTATAAGAAAATTTAACAGCAAGATAATTTCTGCAAATGTTTATCTCGACCAATTTGGAGAAGATAAGGGATAAGAGTTTGTAAGAATGGTTAGTACAAGAGTAAAGACTTATGCGAGTGCAACACAGATATATTTTTTTATAAAATAAGGTTAGTATGGGGTAATGACATTGCAATCAATAAAATGTGTATTCAAAGCTATCTTAAAATGCCTGTTACCTATATCCTTTTCGCTTTGGTGAAGTATTTTGTAAGCACGAAATCAAAAAAGGCAACAGAAAAAAGTTATCATTTTATTCAAGTGCACACTTGGTTTTCCGTTTCTTTTTTGAGCCATCAACAACTTTACGTCATTTAACTGCAGTACCAGGTTTATACTAAGTGTCCCTTCTTTGTTTTCGTATGACATGAGGTTGATGAACTTAAAACAATGGAATAATCGGTGTTACCTCCGGCAACCTTAGTTCTAGTGCAGATAGTGATGGTTTTGACAAATGAAGGTGGGTTTGTTATTTTTACAGTATTGAGCGAATTTCCAGGCTGCCAAACGTACGTGCGTTGAGAGATACCCTCAATGTGCTAGCCAGCTTTACAATGTTTTCAGGCTTCTTTGCTGTAAAAGCAATTGGACAACTGCCACCCAGCTATAACTTCTTTTCTTCTTCTTTTCCTGGCTATCCTCCCCTTATGTAGGACTTACAAGCCTAGGGTCAAACACCTGTCGGGGAGCAGAGGAACCTATGGACAAGAGTAAAACAAAAATAAATATTTCGTTGTTTAACGACGCTGTCAATTGCCTGGATCACATCAGCGTCACCGGTGTGCCCGAATTTTGTCCCACAGGAGTTCTTTTACAAGCCAGTAAATCTACTGACATGGAGCTGTCGTCTTTAAGCACACTTTAAAAACCATCGGTCTGGGCCGGATTTGAACCCCGACCATGTTATCAGCAGGCCAGCGTCTAACCAACTGAGCCACCCAGACCGACATGGATGCACCAGAGTGAAGACCTGGAAGCGGATGGACAGCCAAGCACCAGAACACCACTGGGGTGGAACCCGGGCCGCCTAGATGGTAGACGAACGGTCTAACCACTCGGACACGGCGCCGCCTCAAGCCATAACAAGAATAGAAATGTTTTTCTCCTTGAAAGAGTATGAATGAAAACATTTTCTACGAAAGTTTCTTTTTTGTTTTAAAGAGCTCTAATGGTATCCTATTTGATATCCATTCCACTTGAAGTTTTAAAGTGACACACCACTGACCCCACTTACGGTTACGGCTGTTTGATGGAGTTAAACTCAAGTGAAAGTTCGTAACAATCTTAAGCACTAGAAAGCGTAACTATTGAAGTATTATATCTGCTTATTTCTTATTAATAAGTTTACGTTTGAAAATAAGTGTTTCCGTAATAACAAAGAGAAGTGTAATTTGCCGTGAATCGTTGACATGCTAACCGGGGAATCCCCTTGTGGCTACTGTCAAATTTATGATAATTCGAGCGGGCTTTTAGGCGCTACGGACTGCCGATAATTAATGGATCACAGTAAAAGCTCTTTCCATAACTTAAAACTCACCTACTTATGACTACTCCATCAAGGCTCCTACTTCATACACTACTAAACTTTATTTATATTAAATCTGAAACCACTTTTACTCTGTGACTTGATAAATTCTAATGGTTCTTTCTCCTTTCTAATTTTCAGAAGTGAATCCATACTTTTCATGCAACTCATTTCTGAACGTACTGAATTCTAATTACCTGATTCTTCAGTTAATGCATTTCTTCTTGACTGACTTCACCGGAACGCCTAATCGCTTTGGCTACTGCGCCACTCTGCTATAATCTATTAAATTACCCTTCTAAATATCACTCTCCTTTGATTAATTCCTATCCGCCGAATCTTCAGGATAGCTCAAGTTCACATCAAACAACACGTGCATAACTAACAATTTATTGAAATAACTTAAAAGTTTTAAACAATATCTATATGCTAAGTAAAACCTTTCTAACATTACATCAGAACTCGTGAAATTAAGAATACGAGAAAACAGCAAATCATATACAGAATTCAAACATTTTTAAATCCTTTTTAAACTTATCCTAACTACACCAAACTTCAGAAACACAAGAAGTCTTCTTCTCTCTCTCTTTTTTTTTTACAATAAACTTGACATACACTAAATAAACATTTAAACTTGACCTACAGTATATAACACAAAGCCTTGAATGCTCCTATATCATGGAATTGCATTCTCTTTGATTCCTTATCTTGGTAGAATTCCATCAGGAGTACGTCCCTGGTTCCTTTCAGCTTGCTGTTCTTAATTTCTTCTCCTTTATTTCATGAGATTTTCCTTTTGTCTGTTTAGCTCCTAGTTGGTTACTGTCTTTTGCTGTTTACCAATAATTACTTTGGTAACATCCTTGTTTGTATTTTTCTGTTCCTTTACAGGTTAAGCTTCTTGCCTTTTTTGTTTAGAAACAGTTTTTATGGGTTGCTCTTTTTCAGCATCTTTTTAGCGGTCCCTTTTATATCTGCTTGTTCATCACTTGATGTATTTCCTTGCCCAACATGTGACTTTTGCTTATCTTTAATTTTTCTTTTCTTGTCAGTTGGTTTCCGGTCATCGCCTGTATACGTGAGCTGGGTAAATGCAGTCTGTTCCGCAGATTTGAATCCAAACGCAAATACAAGAACGGCACATATTAATACAAATCCTACTGGAAATGCATAATGGGGATTGACAACTTCAGACAGTTCCATTTTCCACGTCCTCTTCTGTTCAACTCCACTGTTTACGTGAACACTGTTCCACTTTCAGGACATACCCCTTCTGGCTGTTCCCAGGTCTATAATAATTTCTTATATCCAACGGTATTACTCTTAATACCGTTATAGTACTCTAACTTATATACCCTTGGCTAATTATTCTTTATTCCCTGGCAGAATTGCAGTCCGTGTTTCTTACATTATGCATTGATTTTAACACATGGAAATTATTTATTGCCATTACTTATCTTCCTATAATTTATTCATAAAATTATTACTCTTAGAAGTTAATAATTCCTATATCAATCTTACGTCTTGCTACTTTGGTATCATTCTTTCCTAAACGGAGAAAGCATATGGTGCCTTGAATTCTTAAAAGTTTCTATGATCACTGCATATTTTTGCGTATATACCAAAGAAATTGTATTAAAGATCAAGGCTCATATAGATTGAACGTGATTAGTGAGAATACATAAGTACTGCAATGCAAATACCATTAGAACAAACCTTTTCTTTTCTTTTTACTTTCTCTACTGGTAAGTAGGGGAAGTGTTGTATTCCACCCAAAAATTCGATGTCGAGATTTCACCGGAAGTATATGTTTTGAGGCCCCCTGAATCCAAAAAAAGCATTTTTAGAAAAAGGTCCGTGTGTGTGTCTGTGTGTCAGTCTGTCAGTCTGTCAGCCTGTGGACAGCATAACTCAAAAACGAAAATGAGATTAAAAACCACAGTTGGTATTTAAGTTTAATGTCGTTCAAGGATGTGACACGAAGATTTTGAAGAAAATAGCCCCACCCTAACTACCCTTTACATGGAAACTTTTTCGAAAATTTTGATTTTCTTGAAAATGGCTCCAACGATTTTGATTAAAATGCCACATGTTTGAGATATTTTTATGACAAATGAAATGTATATCTTGAATTTTCTGGCTATAGCCCCTGCAGTCGTATTTACTCTGGACGACTTTTACATAACTCGTAAACCGTTAGAGATAGACCAAATCATACTATACAAAAAAATGTAGATCTTTCTAAAATTCACAATTTATGCCTCAATAAATTTTCTTGTAGGGTGAACCATTTCGGAGATATTCCTTGTTATATGTGTGAGTTTCGGAAAACTTAGAACTTTAGCGAAATGCAAGAACGTTGTTCATTTTTTGATATGTTAATCATGTAAAGAGAACGGTATCTCAAAAGTTAAAAAGATTTGAGTGTCGCACAAAGCCTTCTGTATTCTAATATTCCCCTTGCACCTACAAGGACATAAGCAATAAGATAATTTGTACCAATGTTTATCTTAACTAACATGGAAATATAGGAATAAGAGTTTGTTAAAATGGTTAGTACAAGAGTAGAGAAAGTCATGTGAGTGCAATACGTAAGATTTTTGGTATTATGTTTCTATTATCCTGCAAAGTTAGTAATTATGGAGTTATAATCTGTTACAAGTCCTGCTAGACACATAGAGAAATAAAGAACTAATACTATTTTGGAATGATATTGAAAAATTCAATGCCATAGGCCGGATTTGAACCACGGATCCACCAGTTACCGTCCGACTGCTCTAACCACTAAGCTACCACGGCTATTGTGTGGAAGAACGATTAATTAAACACTGTTTTGTTTGTCACACATGTGTTTTATTTTGCCATTAACTCATTGAGATAAATATAGATGGCCGCATTTTCACTCATTCTTGAAAACTCATCATCGTCTGGGTAACTATCTTTTCCAGAGTATTTATAGACTATACATCAAAACGTTGAATAAATACCAAACCTACATACTTCCTAACCTACATGAATTGTCGTCTGGGCGGGTTATCTCCGGGTTCTCCGGTTTCCCCCACCACTCATTCCACAAATTGCTCCATCATCACATTTCCACTCAACGATTTCGCCTGCATTTCATATCCTCCCCTTCCTCACTTGGCTGACCACCCGCTTCAAGGTCTTCACTCTGCCCGGTCCATAGGTTCCTGTGCTTCGCCACAGGCATTTGACCCTAGACATTGGCTTGGGGGTGTAAGTCTTATGTAAGGGGAGGGTAATCAGCTAAATAAGAAGAAGAAGAAATAATTATTATTTTTACTTTCTCTACCGCGCATATATTGGACAAAGAAGATATTGCATTCCACTAAACATTTCAATACCAAGATGCCAGAGGAAATACACGTTTTGAGGTCCTCTAAATGAAACAAAAACATTTTTACTTTCTCTACTGGTAAGTAGGGGAAGTGTTGTATCCCACCCAAAAATTCGATGTCAAGATTTCATTGGAAATATATGTTTTGAGACCACTGAATAAAAAAAAGCATTTTTAGAAAAAGGTCCGTGTGTGTGTGTGTGCGTGTGTGTGTGTGTGTGTGTGTGTGTGTGTGTGTGTGTGTGTGTGTGTGTGAACAGCAACCTTAAAAAATGAGTTACAGTCACATGACTTTCTCCACTCTTGTACATACTATTCTCACAAACTCTTATTCCTCTATCTTCTTCAGTTAGTCGAGATAAACATTTGTACAAATTATCTTATTGCTCATTTCTTGCAGCTTCAAGGGGAATATGGGCCTTGAGTGGTTATAAAATGTTTTAAAGCTTTCAAATTCCGTTCTCTTTGCACGGCCCTGAGATAAAAAACTGAATAACGATCTTGCATTTGTGGAAAGTATAAGTATATATAGTATATTACAAAACTCACAAGAATAACAAGGAATATCTCCGAAATGGTTCACTCCACAAACAAACTCATTTGGACATAAATTGTATGTTTTAACAAACATGACATTTTTTTGTACAGTAAGATTTGGACTATCTCTTATGGTTTACCAGTTATGCAAAAGTCAACAAAAGTAATCAAGACTACATGGGCTATAGCCAGAAAGTTCAAAACATGCATTTCATTTGCCATAAAAATATCTGAAACATATGGCATTTTAAATAAAATTGTTAGAGCTATTTTCGAGAAAATCAAAATCTTCGAAGAATTTTCCATGTAAAAGGTAGTTTAGCGTGGAGGAATTTTCTTCAAAATTGTCATGTCGCATCCTTGAAAGATATTAAACTTACATACCAACTTTGGCCTTTAACCGAGTTTTTGTTTTTGAGTCACGCTGTTTACACACACACACACACACACACACACACACGCGCGCGCGCGCGCGCGCGCGGCCTCTTTCTAAAAGTGATGTTTTTATTCAGGGGGCCTCAAAACATATATTTCCGATGAAATCGTGGCATCGAATTTTTGGGTGGAATACAATACTTCCTCTACTTACTATACGTGGCAGAGAAAGTAAAAAGAAAAGTCGGTTAAATATCAAAGTTGGCATTTAAGTTCAGCATGTGCCAAGCATGCGATACGAAGCTTTTCAAGAAAATCCCTCACCCCAATAACTCTAAGCCGTAAGAGATAGACAAAATCTTATTCTACAAAAAATGTACATCTTCTTAAAACAAACAATTTATGACCAATACACTTTTTGTGTGGAATGAATCGTTTCGGAGATATTCCCTGTTATTTATCTGAATATTCCAATACTTCCACTTTTCTCAGAGGTCGTTATTTATTTTTTTATCTCTTGACTATGCAATGAGAATGGACTTTCGAAACTATCACACAGTGACTATCTTTAAAAAATTTTACTATTGTTTAAAACCTACTGTATTCCTAAATTCTCCTTATGCCTGCAAGAAAACTGGCATTAACATAATTTATGCAAATGTTTATCTTGGTTAAAGCGAAATATATGGAGGAATAAGATTTTTAAGAATAGTTAGCACAAGAGCAGAGAAAGTATGTGTGCAACGCATCAGATTTTGGTTTGTATATAGCTCAGAACATTCACGAATGATATGAATAATGATTACCATTATCATGATGGTAGTTTCTCTTTGTTTCTTTTCTCTTCTTTTAATTTTTACTTGCTCTTCTATTTACTACCCATAATAGAAGCAATATTGTATTACACACAACAGTGCCATATAAAGATTGGAGCTTATGTGACTGATGAAACAAGGAAAAGGAACTATTTCTAGTAAAACTTTTACGGAATTAGATAAACGTGAAGTACACAATATTTCAGAGTAGAAAAAGAAACATGCTAGAGAATTACTGACGAAAATGTTTGGAAAAGGGTGGGAACATAATCGAAGAATCAATATGGTACCATATTAGGAAAGAGGTCTCCAAAATGGTAGTGAAGAAAGAGAAAGTGTGTAAGATTGTTGTGATTATGATGGTAATGCAATTCACAATGGGCTTGTTAAGTTATTGCTCCAATAGAAATTAATTTCATGCGTTCAAAATAGTATAATTCATATATTACCACACATGTTCATTACTTGTTCAAACTAAACATTTAATTGGTAAATTTGAAAAACGATAGTTACGTTATAAACATTTAATGTGCTTATGTATGTTTATTTTACACATGACGTAGCCGAAAGCTTTTCTTGGGGAAGGGCATTAGATGAATCACAGAATGCATGAAGAAATACATTTTAATTTGTCACATTTATGTAAACTTTCCTATAACGTAAACAAAGTATATTAATGTTTCATGTTCGAAATAAACAGGGAATACCGCTGTTTTGTTAGGAACGGTAGTCTGAGGGATGACAAATGCTTTTTAAGAAGTTAGAGCACGTGTGTGTGTGTGTGTGTGTGTGTGTGTAAGTTACCACATTTAAGGGTTTAAGTATGCACCACAGCGGACAAAAAAAAAAAAAAAAAAAAAAAAATCGTCTAAGTTTTGTACAACACAGCGCCTTGGTTGATCATACGGGTTAGTAATATTAATATTTGGAACTTGTGAGAACTTGCTGCTGCCGCTACACAACTGTATCACGGACAGTGCAAATAAGGCGAATTTTACGTTCCAAACGCCTCATTCTTTTTGTCTACGGGTGTACAGTGATTTGAGAGAATAATCATACCCACTGCCTGCTTTAGTTATGAATACAATTTAGAGTAACCTTAGAAACTATTAACGATTTAGTTAACTCGTGGCTAGCGAGACAGCCACGTCTAACTCATGTGACATTATCGAAAATGAACCAAGGAGACGAAAGAAAATCTTGCATTCGACCATTCACAGCTGTATATCGTGGTGAAATTTCCAAATCCGTTTACCTCGGCGATAGGCATTTTTCTTCTGGATCACCACGCGACGTGCATTTGTCCTCTGTCCAAAATTAATCGACATTCTTCTGTTGCAAGATGGCTGAACAGGTTAGAAAATTATGTTGTTGTTTAACGACGCTGTCAATTGCTAGGATCACATCAGCGTCGCCGGTGTGCCGGAATTTCGTCCCGCAGTTCTTTTACATGCCAGTAAATCCACTGACATGGAGCTGCCGCTTTTAAGCACACTTATAAACCATTGGTCTGGGCCGGATTTGAACCCGCGACCTTGTGATCAGTAGGCCAGCGTCTAACTTACTGACAACTGAACAGGTTTGGGTAAGTATTCATAATACAAATTTACAATTATTATTATTATTATTATTATTATTATTATTATTATTATTATTATTATTATTATTATTATTATTATTATTATTATTATTATCATTATTATTATTATTATTATTATTATTATTATTATTATTATTATTATTATTATTATTATTATTATTATTATTATTATTATTATTATTATTATTATTATTATTTTGTAAGACGAGTTTTGATATGGTTATTATATTTAAATGACATTCTTTAGTATTTTCCTCAGTCCAATGTACTTGCGCAGTGATGTTACTGATAGTATGGTGTGATGTCAGATGCCAACAGGAAATTAACAATCACCACTGGCACAAAGTCGGATTTTTTTTTTTTTTTTTTTTTTTTTTTTTTGCTGTTTTTGTTTTTATAATAGGAGCGGAGAGATACAGCGTAGCTTAAACGTAGCTAGCGTAACATAATTAGTTGGCGCCCTCATTTCTGCGTGGGCAGTTTCCTTACGCATGTCAATTTTTGCTGCCTACACAGTGTTTTCTATAAAAGAAAGATTTCTAGCACTTCACAAAATATTTATAGGGTACCTTATGCTATTCTAATCACTATTTTTGCCTCAAATTGCGCCAGCATACTAAAGAATGTTATATATAAATTATTTTATTCGTTAAATAGTCCTAATAAATATATAATTCCACGAGAGGTTATGAATTTGTCTGATGAAACTCATTACTTCGAAAGGTTAATATTCCGTATTTGCTGAAATCCAATTTGCTTCACAAATACGAGATTTGTTAAGAATATTCAACCTATAAAATAACATTTTGTAAATGACTTTCATACATGGAAGTGTTAAATTATCATATTCGGATTATCATCTGGGCATTCTTGCCTTGTACAAATTATCACTTGATCGTTCTTTCTTATTCAGAGTCGTCAAGTGTACCTCTTAAATAGTTGAAAAACAATTACAACGGCTTGTTATGATGCCATAAATGGTGCGAAATTACCCTATTTCTGGCGCCAGTGCTAGAAAATGAATGACGTAATCACCACGGCAACAAGGCAGTAATGACGTCATTACCTCCACAACTTAATTTTCTCCAATGTGCCTGTAAGAAAACCTGAAATTGTCACTCTCGCAAGTGCAGTAACATTCAAACACGAGAATCATATCCTTAATGTTGTTTTATTAGTCAAAATAAGGCATTTTTCGTTTCTCCATCCACAAAACCTTTCACATCCTTTTTCGTAAACATATTTTGATTTTTCTGGAATTAATAATCTCAGCACTCTTGGCTTCATTCAAAATGTCAAGCGAAATACAATGCATATTTTCAATAGTTTTATCATCACCTTTCATTTTCCTTTATAAGTTGAAGCAAATGGAACAAATTACGTCATACATCTGTGTTCCCTAATACTTATAATTTTTCATTTAGAAAATTTATTAATTATTTTTACATATTTTAGTGCTAAAATTGCGTAAAACGTATGTAACACCTGTATAAACTTTTCATTGTGACACTCTCAAAAATAAGCGCGTTCGTTTTCACTCATGTGCTTAACATACACTCGTGTCACAGTCAGAATATACACTAGTTACATAAATAACTATTACTAATGCACATTACAATCGATTAACTATCAAAATAGCATTCTACTTCAATTTGTCATGTGTTTTTAACAATTACTTTTTTTAATAATATATTTTTACAAAAGAAAGATGATTTGTTAATTTAAAATAATGTGAGTTTTATTTGAGATTATCAACCGGTTTTCTGTTATAACAATTAAGGAGGATCGCAACACATGTAGTTCTAGGGTTTCGCTTTCCTCAGTTGAGAGTGCTCAGTGCTCCGGTTTCCCCCGCCACTCATTCCAAATGTTGCTCCATTATCACCTTTCCAATCATCGATTTTGCCTGCATTTCATATCATTCTCTTCCTCACTGTCATACCAACAGGCGTCTGACTAAGATGATGATGATAATAATAATAATAATAATAATAATAATAATAATAATAATAATAATAATAATAATAATAATAATAATAATAATAATAATAATAATAATAATAATAATAATAATATAATAGTAATACTAGTAATAGTAATAGTAATAATATCTAATAATAATTAATAATAGTAATAATAATTATAATAATAATAATAATAATAATAATAATAATAATAATAATAATAATAATAATAATAATAATAATAATAATAATAATAATAATAATAATAATAATAATAATAATAATAATAATAATAATAATAATAATAATAATAATAATAATAATAATAATAATAATAATAATAATAATAATAATAATAATAATAATAATAATAATAATAATAATAATAATAATAATAATAATAATAATAATAATAATAATAATAATAATAATAATAATAATAATAAAAAGACTGCCAAGTAAGCCGAACTACACTAATCGAAATGAATACATTTTAGGTTATTTCGTGTAGAATTTAAGTTTTATGTTCAAATATTTGCGATGTAGTATTTCAATTAATATTTTATTTATGAAATAGACTGGATAAATGTAGTTCGACTGTCTAACCCTCCCAGATCAGACTTTCATACTACTTGTGGTAATTTCTCTTTTACTTGTTTGTTTAAAATAAAGTCATGAATGTTTCTGCCGTCAGATTACGGATTACTAACCAATGTGTAATGGAGTGTAACCGAGGAAATAGCTAACCTCAGCTAACTTTAAAATAATGTTGAGCACTGTATATAAACACGCCTTTTTTGCGCGCACGCTGCAGATTTGACGAATTATGCTGTTGATTTATCTGCAGATATGGCTTCAATGAAGTTGCGTTGGCGTGACCTGCTATTTTTATTAATTCTTGCTCCTGTATTCCAAACTAAATCATATATGATATTGTCGACAAAACGGATGACACAGTCTATTAATCACTGTATACTGTTACGATTAAGTAACTGATATTTTAATCTGTAAAATCCCGTCCATGGAAACATATTATAAGATAAACGTCCGTGGTTGGCCTATATCCATTACTGTAGCTAAATATACGGTGTAGGAATAGAATAGTCACAATACATAAACACTATATCATGGATTAAAAACCTGATCATTATGTTCTCACTATATGATTTTTAACAAAATAACAAAAAGATGAATCCCACTTCTGACACCATAGTAACAGAAAGGACAAAAATCCAGTCCAATTACTTTTTTCCCCAGTTTATTTATTTATTTCTAAAAGTTTTGCACCAATACATAGTTCTCTATTCTCACAACCAGGGAGCGGGGTTTTAGTGGATAAACATAGGAATATTAACAGCACGGAGTATAGAGCCGGCAGCTAGCGTGAGGGTTGAGGAAACGACACGCGCACCCCTACACAACGGCCTGTTTCTTGCGACTGACGTATGTTATATTTGGTTGTTTTCTTTTTTACTTTCTCTACTGGTAAGTAGGGAGGTAGGGGAAGTATTGTATTCCATCCAAAAATTTGATGTCGAGATTTCAACGGAAATATATGTTTTAAGGACCCCTCAATAAAAAAAGGCATTTTTAGAAAAAGGTCCGTGTGTGTGTCTGTGTGTATGTGTGTCTTTGGACAGCATAACTCAAAAACGAAAAGTCGCTTAAAAACCAAAGTTGGTATTTAAGTTTAATGTCTTTCAAGGATGCGACACGATGCCCCACCCTAAACTACCCTTTACATCGAAGATTTTTCGAAAATTTTGATTTTCTAGGAAATGACTAACGATTTTGATTAAAATGCCATGTGTTTGGGATATTTTTATTACAAATGAAATGTATATCTTGAATTTCCTGGCTATAGCCCCTATAGTCCTATTTACTCTGGACTTTTGCATAACTGGTAAACCGTTAGAGATAGACCAAGTCACACTATACAAAAAATGTAGATCTTGCTAAAATACACAATTTATGTCTCAATAAATTTTCTTGTAGATTGAACCATTTCGGAGATATTCCTTGTTATGTGTGTGAGTTTCGTGAAATGGAATATTGTTCATTTTTTATGTTAAGTGTGCACAGAGAACGGAATCTCAAAGCTTTAAAAGATTTGAGTATCGTACAAAGCCCACTGTATTTTAATATTCCACTTGCACCTAAAAGGAAATTAGCAATAAGATAATTTGTACAAATGTTTATTTTAACTAATACGAAGAAGATATAGGAATAAGAGTTTGTAAGAATGGTTAGTACAAGAGTAGAGAAAGTCATGTGAGTGCAACACATCAGATTTTTTCTTCTCTCTATTGTGTCTGTCCAGTAACACAAAATGGTTTACTACTTGTTACGGACGGGAATTCCTATATGAAGAAAGCTGCCACAGCAATACAGTAAGCATTTCCAAAAATAAACCTTGTCTAGCACATAGTCTGCACCGAGTTGCGGAAGAAATTATATCTTCTTTTCCGGATATAAATGCTTTTATAGCTTTATATGCAAAACACCCTCTAAAATCAAGATACTTAAACAGATGGCACCTGGAATTCCCTTACCTCTACAACCAAATGTAACTCGGTGGGGGATATGGTTAGAGGCTGCAGTATATTATACTCAATATTACCACAGAATTGTAAACATAATAAAAGTCTGTAACGTGCAGAAAAATGTCGCAATACGTGCAGTGAAGCAAATAATTACACCAGCCTTGTTTGAAGGTCTTTCATACATTGAGAAGAATTTCAGTAATATAGTAACCGCAATAACATATTAAAGACACGTGTATTAAAAATGCTCGAGACTGTTAAGACAATAGAACAAATTTCAGAGACACAGAGTCATGTTTTTGTACGTTCCTGTTACGTCTGGAATGTAGTTGTTCAAAATACAAAAACTTTCTGCTAGCAAATCGGATGCGACTTACTTAACATAAATTTAGGAAATACATTATTGCACATTGCAATAACCGCTAACGATGGTGTCTCTAGCTAAAATTCTAGACATTAAAACCTTAATAAAAATGAAGTTAATTGCGCGCTTCAAATGGGTAAACATTCATTATTTGCTGCCTAGTAACGCCCCTTAACCCTGGTATTCCTACCTTTGAAGCATCCTACTCTGTGCTGTCTTCCAGTGTACTTGTTTACAAGAGCACTGCAAGGTCGCCGGCCGCCGCTTCTACTTACCGTTGTAGGTGCACGCTTAACTTGATGGAAATCTTACTAAAACCCCGCTCCCTGATCATAACCTGACTCAGTTCTTTTACTGTCTTTCTTCAGAGAGTCTATCACACACTACCTCTGATGCAATCACTCGACACACATTAAAACTTCTTCACCTCGATGCGACGTATCTTTCACGACGAAAAATGGGTAAAATGTTGCTCAATGAGCCCGGGTTCCATAGAGTTAAAGTCATCCGACATTTATTTTCTCAGTTGAAGGGAAAACACCGGAAAAAACTAAAAGAGATAATTCACTCTAACTGAGATTCCAACTCGGGACCTCTTGATTGTAAGGATGACACGCTACCCCCACATCACATAGGTGGGACACATGTACCTGTATCTATGTGTGTATGAAAGGCATAAAACGAAAGGTCTGTTAAATACTAAACTTATTCTTAAGTTTAGCTTCTTCCAAGGATCCAGAAAATACAACACCCCAAATCAGCCTTTATATGTAGCAATTTTCGAAAACTTGTTTTCTCAAAACTGGTTCAAACTGTTTTTATTTAAGTAGTATATATTTAAGACACTTTCTGACAAACGAATAACCTCTGAAGTAATTATTATTTATTTATGCCAACAAACTTACTGTTGGTGTTTTTAAACACACGAGCCGTGTGTGGGCAAAGTTTAAGAGGTAGAACTGGAACTTAAAAATTCAATGCCACAACTGGGATTTGAAAAGGTCTGTGGTTCAAATCCCAGTTGTGGCATTGAATTTTTAAGTTCCAGTTCTACCTCTTAACCTCTGAAGTATTCACTCTGAATGACTTTTGGATAAACCGTAAAAGACAGACAAAATCTTACTGTGCAGAAAACGCAGATATCGTTAAACTACACAATTTATGTCAAATAATTATTTCACATAAATTGTATATATGTAATTGTTTCTTGCAGAAAACAATTTTTACGATATTTCTTATTATTGGTTTGGATTTTTAAATACATTTACTTTTTACTTTCTCTAATACGTATGGTAGAGTAGAGGAAGTATGGCATTCCACCCAAAAGTTCGATGTTGAGGTTTCATCGAATAAAAAAAAAAAAAAAAAAAAAAGCATTTTTTAAAAAATGGTCCACGCCACCCATACAATCTGCTGTTGCCAGCTTGTTTCTGACAAAACTAAAATATATCGATAGGAAATGGGCAAAAATGTAACATACAAAATGTAAAAATGTATTCCAAATACCGAGATCTACCACTGGTTTAAATTAATGTAACGACTTTCCTTCCACCCGGTATGCGGTATGTTTTGAGGTCCCCTGAATGGAAAAAAAAAAAAAAAAAAAAAAAAAAAAGCATTTTACTTTCTCTACTAGTAAGTACAGGGAAGTATTGAATTCCGCCCAAAAATTCGATGTCGAGATTTCACCAGAAATATATGTTTTCAGACCCCCTGAATCCAAAAATAGCATTTTTAGAAAAAGGTCCGTGTGTGCGCACGCGCGCGTTTGTGGGTTTGTCAGTCTGTGGACAGCATAACTCAAAAACTAAAGTTGGTATTAAGTTTAATGTCTTTCAAGGATGCGACACGAAGATTTTGAAGAATATAGCCCCACATAAACTACCCTTTGCATGGAAAATGTTTCGAAAATTTTGATTTTCTTGAAAATAGCTCTAGCGAATTTTATTAAAATGCCATATGTTTGACATATTTTTATGACAAATAAGATGTATATTTTGAACTTTCTGTCTATAGCCTATATAGTCCTGTTTATTCTGGATAATTTGAATAACTCGTAAAGCGTAAGAGATAGACAAAAATCTTACTGTACAAAAAATATACATCTCTCTAAACCACACAATTTATGTCCAAACAATTTTCTTGTAGGGTGAACCATTTTGGAGATATTCCTTGTTATGTGTGTCAGTTACGGAAAACTTAAAACTTTCGTGAAATGGAACACCGCTATTCATTTTTATATGTTAAGTGTGCAAAGAGAACGGAATTTCAAAGCTTTAAAACATTTGACTATCGCTCAGTCTACGTGTTCCCATATTCTCATTGTACGTGCAAGAAAACGAGCAATAAGATAATTTGTACAAATGCTTATCTCAACTAACGTGAATTAGGCAAAAGAATAAAAATTTGTAAGAATGGTAAGTCCAGGAGTAGAGAGTCATGTGAATGCAACACATCAGATTTTTACTTTCTCTACTGGTAAGTAGGGGAAGTATTGTATTCCACCCAAAAATTCGATGTCGAGATTTCACCGGAAATATATGTTTTGAGGCCCCCTGAATCCAAAAAAAAGCATTTTTAGAAAAAGGTCCGTGTGTGTGTCTGTGTGTCAGTCTGTCAGTCTGTGGACAGCACAGCTCAAAAATGAAAAGTCGGCTAAAAGCCAAAGTTGGTATTTAAGTTTGTCTTTCAAGGATGCAACACGAAGATTTTGAAGAAAATTCCTCCACCCTAAACTAACCTTTATATGGAAAATTTTTCGAAAATTTTGATTTTCTTGAAAATCCCTGTAACGATTTTGATTAAAATGTCAGATGTTTGAGGTTTTTTTATTACAAATGAAATGTATATCTTGAATTTTCTGGCTATAGCCCCTGTAGTCGTATTTACTCTGGACGACTTTTGCATAACTGGTAAACCGTTTGAGATAGACCAACTCATAGTATACAACAAATGTAATCTTGCTAAAATAAACAATTTGTGTCCGAATATTTTTTTGTGTGGAGTGAACCATTTCGGAGATATTCTTTGTTATGTGTGAGTTTCGGAAAACTTGAAAGCTTTGGTGAAATGGAACATCGTTGTTCATTTTTTATATGGTAAATGTGCAAAGAGATCGGAGTCTCAAAGCTTTAAAAGATTTGATTAATCCTCAAAGTCTACTGTGTTCTAATATTCCCCTTGTACCTACAAGGAAATAAGCAATACGATAATTTGTAGAAATGTTTAAATAACATATAGGAATAAGAGTCTGTATGAATGGCTAGTACAGGAGTAGAGAAAGTCAGGTGAGTGCAACACTTCAGATTTGTTAAATATTCGACGCACTGTTGCAGGGGTCGGCCTAATATACAAGAGTTTTACCCTTCATGGAGACCAGGAAAGCAAGCTAGGGTGTTGTGGTATATTGTTATTTGAAATTGGATGTATAACCATTCTCTCCCTCTCAGGGACAGCCGTGTCATGCACCTTAGCAGGGGTTGAGGGGTTTTCCCGACTGCTTCTGTTCAAGTAGATGATTGAATCACGTCAGGATTGTCCAAACCGATCACTTCTTTATCCACTCTGGTACATTCACTGTGGTGCTGAATCTGTCAAGATTGACCTGGAGATGGCAGTACGCCCACACAGTTCTAATACAACACGTAGGAGTTAAAGGGGAAATGTGATGTTCGCTCCACGCCAAAGTGTGAGGCTGGCATTCGGAAGTTTGCCGGTTCGATTCTCGTCGACCACCTTCTCTTATCTTGGGTTTTTCGTGGTTTTCCTCGGTCGGTAGGCGAATGCTAGTGTGTTTTCTCTTCTATTACGATCCAATTTTTCTCTTTTTCATCTCCTTCCGTTTCATTTTCATATTTTAGTTGCGCTTCTAGGTTTCTTGGCGTACGGTGGTGCAGGACACGTGGTGCGGATGCTTGCTCAAAGGAAAGAGTGCTCCCTTGTGCACTAGAGCTGTGGTATTCGACCTGTTTTCTCCGCGTACCTCCAAAGACAACTTTCCATTCCAGCCAGTGTTGCCATGTCTGCCAAAATAAAAGCAGAAGATTTGATTTGAAAAAAAAAGCAGGAGAAATCAGCAGATTTTTTAACCGGCAATTTTGCTTAGTGCATGCATATTTATGAAATTAATAATGACACTAATAATAATGACACTAATAATAATAATAATAATAATAATAATAATAATAATAATAATAATAATAATAATAATAATAATAATAATAATAATAATAATAATAATAATAATAATAATAATAATAATAATAATAATAATAATAATAATAATAATAATAATAATAATAATAATAATAATAATAATAATAATAATAATAATAATAATAATAATAATAATAAACAATAATAATAACAATGTTTTAGAAGATTCACTAGGTATTCTAACTTAGAGAAAATTAGAAATACAACTATTAGACAAAAAATGAATGTTAACGATACATTATTAGATTTTGTAAAATACAAACAATTGGAATGGTATGGTCATACACGTAGAATGATGGAAACAAGATTGCCGAGACAAGTTATGGAATGAATTCCACCAGGGAGAGGAAGAGGGGAAGACCGCGGAAAACCTGGATAGATGATATAAGGAGTAGTATGAAGGAGAAGAATTTAGAAGAGCGGGATTGGGAAATAAGAGAAGAATGGAGGAAGAATATACGTACTTAAACATTTTGGATATAGGAAGATGTGATCTCACATTGTAAACCTGTTGATAAATAAATAAATAAATAAATAAATAAATAAATAAATAAATAAATAAATAAATAAATAAATAAATAAATAAATAAATAAATAAATAAATAAATAAATAAATAAATAAATAAATAAATAAATAAATAAATAAATAAATAAATAAATAAATAAATAAATAAATAAATAAATAAATAAATAAATAAATAAATAAATAAATAAATAAATAAATAAATAAATAAATAAATAAATAAATAAATAAATAAATAAATAAATAAATAAATAAATAAATAAATAAATAAATAAATAAATAAATAAATAAATAAATAAATAAATAAATAAATAAATAAATAAATAAATAAATAAATAAATAAATAAATAAATAAATAAATAAATAAATAAATAAATAAATAAATAAATAAATAAATAAATAAATAAATAAATAAATAAATAAATAAATAAATAAATAAATAAATAAATGAATGAATGAATACATAAATGAATACATAAATAAATAATAATAATAATAATAATAATAATAATAATAATAATAATAATAATAATAATAATAATAATAATAATAATAATAATAATAATAATAATAATAATAATAATAATAATAATAATAATAATAATAATAATAATAATAATAATAATAATAATAATAATAATAATAATAATAATAATAATAATAATAATAATAATAATAATAATAATAATAATAATAATAATAATAATAATAATAATAATAATAATAATAATAATAATAATAATAATAATAATAATAATAATAATAATAATAATAATAATAATAATAATAATAATAATAATAATAATAATAATAATAATAATAATAATAATAATAATAATAATAATAATAATAATAATAATAATAATAATAATAATAATAATAATAATAATAATAATAATAATAATAATAATAATAATAATAATAATAATAATAATAATAATAATAATAATAATAATAATAATAATAATAATAATAATAATAATAATAATAATAATAATAATAATAATAATAATAATAATAATAATCCTTCCAAAATTCTTGCGCCACATGCAATGTTAGTATTGCGCAATAGCCTCCATTCTGTATCTGTTTGTTGAACTTCTGCTTTCACCAAATTAGGAAACCCAGAAGCAATTGACTGTGCAATTGACTGAACTGTTTGATTTTAGCTGGTTCTAACACTTCCAACATTTTAAGAATCACTTAGCTGAAAACGACGTAGTATGTCGCGAACTGACACAATGTAAAAATAGACACGCGTAATTTGAAAACTTGCACATATTTGTCAGGCAGGGATGATTTTGTCAGAGATATTTGAACTTTGGCACCAAAATACATGTTTTCGAGAGGAAGAAATACTTTTGGATCCCTGTGTTCAACTTTATCTATTTCAGTGGAATTCAAATGTTCAGGTTTAATGTAGCAGTCAAGGTATTTCGCAATGCAGAAACAACAGATGTGGTATATTGTTTAGGTATACAGGCGATTATATTAATATTTTGTTTTTATACACGAGGGAAATGCCTTGCCTGAAAATCTTATTCAGAAGAGCGAATTATATGATGGAAATTACATAAAAAGCAGGAGATTTTGAAGTGCGTTTAGGTTTTAGCAGTAGATCAGTAGATTAGGAAGAAAAAAAAAAATATCTGGGAGCCCTGATTCCAGCCTTTCCCTCTACGCCCGGCACTGGCAGGGTTTACCCGATCGAGTCTTGCTCTGACTTGCTGCCAGCTTAGAGCCTCAGCGCGGCTCTTGGGTTACGTCAGTGGCGTGCACAACTAACCAATGTTCACTGAACGAATATTCTTAATTTATTACAAAGCACCTGTATGTAATTACAGACATATTTATTCCAATTTGTAGACAATTTATCATACATAATCTGTGTTACACTTGCAGCAGAATACTCTCATTTGATGCATTTAATTATTTTACACCTATATGTACAGCGACTTCATCAGCAAAACATAAGGGACACTGAGAGTGAAATTTCACATTTCTTGATAGATATTTTTGTTGAAAATTTTACTGTGTTTGTAGTTATATGAGAATAGGATGTATTATTTCATTAAAACTGGGTAATTCGTTTATGACATATTAGTTATTTTATGAATTTAATTATGCTATTAAGCCACATTTTAAAAATGTGATAGCGCATACTGACTTCTCAAAATTTTATTTTTATTATGTTCTTTTTGCTATTTGTGCGTATTTAAAACTTTATTTACCCCTTAGAAATCCCAGGTTGAATATGTTTACACTAAAGGGCTGCTGAGGCGGCGCCGTGGCCGAGCGGTTAGCGCGCTCGCCTACCACCTAGGCGGCCCGGGTTCGATCCCAGGGACCCGCATGTGGTATTCGTGGTGGACGAAGCGGCGTCAGGGCGGGTTTTCTCCGGGTGCTCCGGTTTCCCCCGCCATCTCATTCCACCGGTGCTCCATCTTCATGTATCATCAGTGTCACCGCCTGCGGTGCCGTAGTAGTAAAAGCGGGCGTTAAACACTACAACAACAACAACAACTAAAGGGCTGCTTTTATTTCAGCTTTACACTGTCACTAGCGTCAGCCACGTGTTCACCAACAACACATAGTATTGTTGTGCTAAAATTGAACTCTCACTGTTATCCACTGCTGTGACGTGACCGGCCGCTGCTCGGCAAGGGAGCTCTTAGCGCCGTCTCTCTAGGTAGCTGTAGCAGTGGAACGTGTCTTCGAGCTTAGAACTGTTAGCGACTTCCGGGCGTCTCTGTGGCCTTCCTGCGGCCTGTAGCCTCCTGTGGTTCCTTCACTTCATTATTCTCTCTAGGGAGTTTATTACAATAGATCTATATAGGTCGCAGTGTACGAGGTGTCACTCTCTGTGGTATAACATTGTACCTATAGTCGATGTGTAGTTGGTTCTCAGTTATGTTTGTATTACAATATAAAACACAAATCTGCCACATTTTCTCGTGCTGAATAGACCAGTAGCTTTAATCTCAGTGACCCAGGTATTTTTTTCTCCCTTGTATACTCACAACTCGTACATTAACTTCTTGAAACACTATCGATTTTCCGATGGTCGAGACTTAAAACGCCAACGAGATTGCTACGTAAGCTGAAGCGAGTGAATGCTGGGAGAATATTATGAAAAAAGGGTAGGAGGGGTAGTTGCAGTAAGGCGTAGGCTTCTTCCAGAAAATTCCATTTGTGTGGTCTCGCAACTTTTGCTTCTCTGCTTACCGTCATATATTTCTTGGCATTAACTTCCTTTGAATATGCATTCATGGAGCTTCAGTTTTCTTATGGAGTAGAAGCACAAGTTCAGCTCTCTCTCGCACTTCAAAAGCACTCTTATTAATATCATACTTTAACATGGTGGTAAATTTTACCTTGCTATACACTGCTGCTTCAAACTTCACTTCCTAGAGAGTTATCGGGCTTTCTTTCGGGGGCTGTAAGACACTTTTCAGGTCAAAACTAATAATATGGAAACATCTTACTGACATCAAGTAGCTCATGAATAGCCTATTTACGTTATTTCTAAGCATCAGAATGCTAAAACTTTTACACCGTAAATCTCCTTGTGTTTGCCAGCGCAAAGTGTGACTCAACTTCGTCACGGTAGCTCAGTTGGTTAGAGCGCGTAGAGATGGCTCCAAACCTATGACACAGAATTTTTACATTCTCTACTGGTAAGTAGGGGAAGTATTGTATTCCACTCAAAAATTCGATGTCGAGATTTCACCTGAAATATATGTTTTGAGACCCCCTGAATAAAAAACAAACATTTTTAGAAAAAAGTCTCTGTGTGTGTCTATGTCAGTCTCTGTGTCTGTCAGGCTGTGGACATCATAACTCAAAAACGAAAAGTTGGTTGAAAACCAAAGTTGGTATTTAAGTTTAATGTCTTTCAAGGATGCGACACGAAAATTTTGAAGAAAATAGCCCCACCCTAAACTACCCGTTACGTGTAATTTTTTTTTGAAAATTTTGATTTCCTTGAAAATGGCTCTAACGATGTTGATTAAAATGTCATATGTTTGAGATATTTTCATGACAAACGAAATGCATATCTTGAATTTTCTGGCTATAGTCCCTGTAGTCGTATTTACTCTGGACGACTTTTGCATAACTGGTAAACTGTTAGAGATAGACCAAATCATACTGTACAAAAAATGTTGTTGTTGTTGTTGTTTTCTAGTGCCTTGCATCTGGCAATGAAGCCATTAGCATTCGTGCTTTCCAATACTTTTGAGCTGTAGTTTCTTCTGATTTTAATGCTTCACAGGTCTTCAAGTGTTCTTCATTCATTTCTGCTGGATCGTTACACAGGACACATATTGGTGAGGATGAGATACCTATTCTGTAGAGATGACTTGCTAAGCAGTCGTGATTTGTCAATAGTCGGAAGGCTGCAACCGCTGTTTTCCTTGGTCTCTGGGGGATTACATCTGGGCTGGAAAGTAGTGTAATCCATTTTTTATCTTTGGCATTTGTTTCTATTTCTTGTAGGTATGAATGAGAATTTTTTTTTAATGATCAAGCGTTTTATTGAGGAATATGAGAAATTGAATTTAGACTTTTGTTTTATTGTTGTGCCTTTCTTTGCAAGTGAGTCTGCAGCTTCATTCCCCATGACTCCACAGTGTGCTGGAATCCATTGGAGATGAACAGTCTTATTAACTTTCTGGAGTTGTGTTAACATTTTGTAGCATTCTCTAATTTTTGTTGACTTCTTTGTAGTATTTGAACATATTCCCTGAATTGCAGCTTTAGAATCTGAAAGAATTACTGCCTTGTTAAATTTATTTAAGGGAAGATTTAATAATTGTCGAAGAGCAATGTGTATAGCCTCTATTTGTCCATCATAATTTGTTGTGTCTCTGCCAACAGAATGATAAAAGGAAAAATGTGAACACGTAACTCCAGCTCCAGTAAGGTTTTCCTTGGAGGATCCATCAGTATATATGTGCAGCCATTCTTCTGTGGGATACCTAGTATTGATTGTTTCCAGAGCTAGAAGTTTTTGTATTTCTTTTGGTGTGTCTGATTTACTTGAGGGGAAGGTCGGTGGATCTAAATACTATTTAGTCCTCCCGGCTAGGTCCGATGGACCCGTTGACCAACGATAGGTGTGGTCCCCCTTGCAAAATGGGGGTTTAAGTCGGGTGATGTAACTGCCACATTGTAAAACTGGTGCCCGTTAAGAAAACAGTTACATGAAAGCCACATACATGAGTACAGAAAATGTAGATCTTGCTAAAATACACAATTTATGTCCAAATACATTTTCTTGTGGGTTGAACCATTGCGGAGATATTCCTTGTTATGTGTGTAAGTTTCGGAAAACTTAATACTTTTGTGAAATGGAACATCGTTGTTCATTTTTTTTGTATGTTAAGTGTGCAAAGAGAACGGAATCTGAAAGCTATAAAAGATTTGACTATCTCGCAAAGCCTACTGTATTGCAATATTCCCCTTGCACCTACAAGGAAATAAGCAATAAGATAATTTGTACAAATGTTTATCTCAACTAAGATGAAGAAGATACAGGAATAAGTATTTGTAAGAATGGTTAGTGCAAGAGCTCTTAATTTTTGTTTTGTTCATATAGAGTTCGTGTGCCAAAACAGTTATTGGGACAGAGATAATTAAAATTGGCTATATAACCAATAACCCCAAAGAAAAACATCATTCTCCACGATCTAGGGGTTACATACGAGCCTCTGGTTTACTAGGTCGCGGGTTCAAACCTATCAGTGGACGATGGACATTTTAGACGTACAAATCTTAACATAACTTCCTTCGGAAGGGAAGTAAAGCCGAGAGCAGAGTTGTGCAAACCATTATAGGAGTTTTCACGTTATGAAGGCACAATGGCTGTTATGGAGAATCAGCGCGGCGTTGCCAGGTATGTTGCACCAATGTGATTACCGCGTTTGCTCACAACCAGGTTTATTATTATTATTATTATTATTATTATTATTATTATTATTATTATTATTATTATTATTATTATTATTATTATTATTATTATTATTATTATTATTATTATTATTATTATTATTATTATTATTATTATTATTATTATTATTATTATTATTAATAATAATACTATTGATACTATTATTACTACAATTACTCTTCTTCTTCTTCTTCTTCTTCTTCTTCTTCTTCTTATTATTATTATTATTATTATTATTATTATTATTATTATTATTATTATTATTATTATTATTATTATTATTATTATTATTATTATTATTATTATTATTATTATTATTATTATTATTATTATTATTATTATTATTATTATTATGTTATTACTATTACTGTTATTATATTAATAATATCATATAATAAACCCTTACCCTTTTTACACCTTTTACCCTTACGCCTACTTTCACCAGTCGCCTTATGAAGTTCACCAACAATAAACGAGTCACTGTGTCCGGGGTTCTTTTTCTTTAAACAATCATACACCCAAAGAATTGTTTTTCGCTCGCTACTTTTAATAATTTCGTCTTTTCTTCTGCGATCCGTTGCGCACTGATCACTTAACTGCAATGCACACGATTACCAGAGAACTTGTAAAACTCTCTCACACCTCAAATTCCCGAAATCTATTGAAAACCTGCGCTGAAGTACATCCCTTATCGGCCCTTCAACTGCCACACATCTGGTTTCTGTCATCTGCAAGACAGGAGAACCGGGTGGAGTTGGCCGTGCGCTTGGCGCGCCAAAAACATTTGCCTTTAAATGGTGATTTATGCATGGTTTGTTACTGGAGATGTTCTATATTCATGTAAAAAATAATTTCATTATTTCCTTGACAACTTTGTCGCTGGAAGTTTTTACGTGGACCTACAGAACGAGAATTAGCCAGCGACGACATTTTCCACTTTATAAACGAAGAATCCTAACACTTTGTTTTAAACTTTATTTAAAAAAAAAATGTTTAGACATATTGATATAATCTAAAACTAACGTGGCCTATAAAAGCAAGCGAATAATCTAGATTTTTTTTCATTGCAATTATTTCGGTTTAAAGCCATGTTTAAACGTGCGGAGCGAGAAAGATGTTAAAAAAATGTGCTTTCAACAAAGTTTTACATTTTATTATTTTAAAAAATGTACAATTGCATAAAAGGTTTATCGTGCATACCATAGTATTCTTCGACACATTTTACACCGAAATGCATGTTTATACGTTATCTTAGTCACATTTGAAAACACGCAAATTTGGCAACGGCGCACCTTATTCTTGCATATCAGTAACATGGTCCATAAGAGCCCGTTGTGCCTTCATGACGTGAAAATAGCTATAGCTTCGGCACGTATGAAAGGGGGAAGATTTGTGCACCCCTGGCTTGCGTGGTAATAGCGTGAGCGTGTATTCCATTGTTTATACACCTCTTGCTGTTATCACAGAGGTGGCCAAATCAAGTTGTCAGTCATAGAGGACGTTGGGGGTTGTCTGAGCACGAGTGCCTCACTCTCCATCCGACGTCAGACTCCAAGATTCCACAGATGTGAATTTAGCCATGTGATCCTGACAGATGTGTAAAACAGGTGGAAATGTTCTATCCACTAACTCGGACAGCGAAATGCTCTAGGTCTACCTCAGCGGAACTTGTGATACATTTGGTTCACTCCTGTCAGATGTCTTAAAGGTAAGATAAACATTGTAAACCATATATGTATTTAGGCTTTCACGGCAGGTGTCTTGATTATTCCAAATGTTTAGTTCTTCCGGGCTTGTAGGCCGTGGTCCAGAAGGCATGGTAGATACCAACGTTTCGCCAAGTACTGCGCTTGGCATCATCAGGGTAACACGATCCTCCATCTGCACTGGTCAGAGTTACTGGTTACAAGCCCGGAAGAATTAGAATAATTGTAAACCATGTTATACTTCAGGAAAAAAATCTGATCTCTGGCACTCACGTGACTTTCTCTACTCCTGTACTAGCCTTCCTTGTAAACTCTTATTCCTATATCTTCTTCTTGTTAGTTAACATAAACATTCGTACAAATTATCTGGTTGCTTATTTCCATGTAGGTGCAAGGGGAATATTAGAATACAGTAGGCCTTGTACTATACTCAAATGTTTTAAAGCTTTGAGATTCTGTTGGCTTTGCACACTTAACATATAAAAAAAAGAATAACGTTCCATTTCACGAGTTGTTTTCCAAAACTCACACACATAACAAGGAATATCTCCGAAATGGTTCACCCTACAGGAAAATTTATTCGGACATAAATTGTGTAGTTTAGCAAGATCTACACTTTTTGTACAGTAAAATTTGGTCTATCTCTAACCGTTTACCAGTTATGCAAAAGTCGTCCAGAGTAAATGCGACTACAGGAGCTGTAGCCAGAAAATTCAAGATATACATTTCATTTTTTATAAAAATATCTCAAACATATGACATTTTAATCAAAATTGTTATTCATTTTCAAGAAAATCAAAATTGTCGAAAAATTTTCCATTTAAAGGGTAGTTTAGGGTGGGGCTATTTTCTTCAAAATCTTCGTGTCGCATCCTTGAAAGACATTAAACTTAAATACCAAATTTGGTTTTTAACCGACTTTTCGCTTTTGAGTTATGCTGTCCACAGGCACACAGACACACACACACACAGACACATACAGATAGGACTTTTTTTGGATTCAGGAGTTCTCAAAACATATATTTCTGGTGAAATCTCGACATCAAATTTTTGGGTGGAATACAATACTTCTCTACTTACCAGTAGAGAAAGTAAAAAAGGATCAAGTTGGTAACCCATGGGTGTTCTAGTCAATCGTAAATAAAATATTTGGATTCTTATCCCTAAACCATTTAATGTTAAGATATAAAGAGAATGGAAAAGAGCTGAATGATGTGGACATTTTAAAATGTATTGGTATTCCAGGGTTTGAATTCAAATTACATAGTGTGGAGAAAGTTTTCTTCAAGCAAAGTTTCTTGGTATGATACCCTGCGTGCGCGCACACACGCACAAACTTGCATATAACATTTGAAAAAAAATGTTTTATTGTATTTTTACGGGTTTATGAGATTACAGTAGGCTCCGAGCGATAGTCATATCGTTTAAAAGCGAGTCACTATGTGATGACTTTGACATTACATTCTATTTGCTTGATCAATAGCGGAAAAACCGAAGGGCGACTTCCCATTTGAGTGAAGTATTTGTATTTAAAAATTAAAACCAATTCCAAGGAAGATCTCGCAAAAATATATATATTGTGTGCTTTAACGAGATCTATGTTTTTATGTATGCTATAGCAATTTTTATGAACTATTGTGTTTGAGATTTGACACGAAGAATTTGTTTTCCTTTTTTC
This sequence comes from Tenodera sinensis, assembly GCA_030765045.1. Lineage (NCBI taxonomy): Eukaryota > Metazoa > Arthropoda > Insecta > Mantodea > Mantidae > Tenodera > Tenodera sinensis. The sequence goes on from CM060972.1 coordinate 45,187,279, forward strand.
AGTTTTCTGTAAGTAGCTTATGAAGTCTTATGTCGTCCAATATGACTTAATCGGTCAATTTAGGACTGTTATTGAACAGCAACCTAAAGACACGTTTCATATGATTGCCACCTTTCGTACTCTCGCAATTAAATATGTCGTATGTACAATATAAAGAGATTATTTTTTTTTTACCTCGAAGCCCTATCTTTGTAAACGCAAAAAGGCCTTGATAAAGTAATTCAAACATCACAGTCATGTCCATGTGTCCTTTTCTTCTTCTTCTTCTTCTTCTTCTTCTTCTTCTTCTTCTTCTTCTTCTTCTTCTTCTTCTTCTTCTTCTTCTTCTTCTTCTTCTTCTTCTTAGTCCGGTGCTCATGATTGCTGACGCTGTCTTCTGGAAACCAACCGCCATTCCTTCCGCCATATCTCCATTCTTCAGGATCTAAATTTCTTGAAGTCATGGTCTTTTGTACCCCTTCTATGTATGTCATTATTGGTAGGGCTCTTTTCCTTATATATATATATACGGGTTCTCCCCCAAAAACACCGACAACGCTTAGTATGTTGTGCGGGACAACAAACTGTGGGTTTTAAAATAGGAGCCCCTGTCCGGAAATGCACGGTTTGGACGCTGTAACGCACGACTATGAGATGGGCGTGCGTTCATATTTCGTCAATAAACCCAACATCTAGTTGTCTACATTACAAATGGGCTTCGAACTGTGTACTTCCTACGTCATTGGAGAGCCTATATCGGCGGTGGTGAACCTCATGCACATGACCCAATACGTGCGGCTGTCTTTGAAGATCTTCAATCGCTCCCTGGACTCGAGCCATAAGCTCCTCCACTGACGTTACATGAGTGACATACACTATACTCTTCATACAACCGCACAGAAAATAGTCGAGAGGTGTCAGATCTGGCGACCGTACTGGCCATGGAACTTGTCCACCTCTACCAATCCATCGATTTGGGCACGCAACATCAAGTGTGCTGGAGCTCATTTCGGCCATTTCCACAGCTGTATACCGGTACGTGTCGCACTGCTGTTAAGGGACACTGGGTGTGAAATTTGAAAGTTCTACATTTTTTGATAAATTTTTCTGACATTTTTACTGTATTTGTATTTATATGAGAATAGGAGGTACACCAAATTTCATTAAAATTGGATAATTCGTTTAGGATATATAAATTATGTTATGAATTTAATAGGCACATTTTCAAAATAGTGCTCGCGTCTATTGACTTTTCAAAATTCATTTATATTGCCAGAACTGATACTCTAAAACATGGGTAACAATTGTATGAAGAGATATTTCAAATATGTTTGCTGATTATGCTGTACATATTTTTTTTAATAACAAAGAAAATTTAATCTTAAAAATTATTGATTTTTTTCATACAAAAAAATGTTTTTGGAATTCATGTTAATGATAACATCAATATTGAATCATAGTTTTGTTTAGCTGCTATTTATGAATACTTTTGGAAATTTTCATTGAATTTGAAGCAAAACTCAGGCGCGACCTTCTTTTGGAATATGCAGAAATGTAGTTTTGAGAAAAACAGGCTTTTATATAGGAGCATCCTGTGTACGTTAAGGGAAGAGCGCTATTTGAAAGGGCCGTAATGACCACATGGAGTGGGGGATATGAAAAATGTTAGCTGATCCAAATGCACAGGTGTTCCAGGAACATTTTAAGGTAAAAACATTTTCGACTTTTTGACAGTTTTGACCAAAATTTCACTCCCAGTGTCCCTTAAGAACATTATTGTACCGGAAACTATACAAGTAACGCAGTAGGATACGCACCAATGACTGTATGGAGGAATTTAGCGCATGCGCAGGAACGTTATGATCAGGTCGATCATCCCAGTACACAGATGGCTAAAGGTTACATAACTTCCGTATTAAGATACCAAAACAAATTGTCACAACACGCTCTCCAGCGCCCAAACCATGCATTTCTGGGGACAGGCGTTTGTATTTTAAAGTCCATCAGTTTGCCATTCCGCACAACAAACTAACCGTTGGCGGTGTTTTTTTTTTTTTTTTTTTTTTTTTTTTTTTTTTTTTTTTTTGGCACACCCAGGCATATATCCTTTTAATTCTCTAACTTATATATGAATATTACACAGGACCACCAGTGGCGCTTAATTTGGATGCTGGATATCAGGACTGCAATGAATTCGTCGAGTCCAGAAGAAATGAAGCTGTCTGTTATACTGGAGAGGTACATATTTAAGGTTAGCACTATAAATTAATATAACTATTATAACATGATGTACATTATAAACTACGGCATAGATATTAACAGATATAAGCTGACCCTATAGTGTGGTCAACTAGAAGTTCAGGCATTGCCGTTGAAATTGAAATCGGCTGGGATAAGTGAATTAGACAAGGAATCTTTAATTTAATTTAATATGAGTGCCTCGTTATCCTAACATAGTGGTAGCGCATGAAAGTGAAAACTTTAAGATCTACTGTTTCATGGAAATGACTTCTACAAAACTATTTTGATATCGTCTTGCATTACACTTACTATTCATTTTAAAACCCATTCCCTCTGGTAATATAGGTTGCTTCAGTTTAGTATAATTCGCTCCTTCTTTCCGGAATCATCAGCTCAACAGGTTGCATAAATTAAAAACACCCAATGTGTTACATTCAAATGACTTTCTCTAACATCTATCTCTTGTTACTTTGTATACAAATAGTCTTACCAAAGTTTATTACTTTCCTTACTAGTATAGTGAGTAGAGGAAGTATTGTATTACGCACAAAATTTCGATGTCGAGATTTCACCAAAAATATGTTTTGAGGCTCCTGAGTCCTAAAAAGCATTTTTGGAAAATGGTCCATGTGTATATGTGTGTATCCGTCTGTAAGTCTGTCATCCATGGGCAGCATAACTTAAAAACGAAAAGTCGGTTAAAAACCAAAATTGGTTTTTTTAGGATGCGACACGAAGATTTTGAAAAAAATTCCTCCACCTTAAACTACCCTTTACATGGAAATGTTTTCGAAAATGGCTGAAACGATTTTGATTAAAATGCCATATGTTTGAGATATTTTTATGGCAAACGAAATTTCTATTTTGAGTTTTCTACTGTAGCCTATGTATTCATGTTTACTCTGGATTACTTTTGCATAACTGGTAAACCGTAAGAGATATACCAAGTCTTACTGTTCAAAAATGTAGATCTCACTAAAACACACAATTTATGTTCAACAAATGTTTTTTTTAGAGTGAACCATTTCGGAGATATTCCTTGTTATTTGCGTGAGTTTTGGAAAATTCCGTTACATTTCCGTCAAAAGTAACATCGTTATTAATTTTTTGCTTTCTCTACTGGTAAGTAGGGGAAGTATTGTATTCCACCCAAAAATTCGATGTCGAGATTTCACCGGAAATATATGTTTTGAGGCCCCCTGAATCCAAAAAAAGCATTTTTAGAAAAAGGTCCGTCTGTGTGTCTGTGTGTCAGTCTGTGGACAGCATAACTCAAAAACGAAAAGTTGGTTAAAAACCAAAGTTGGTATTTAAGTTTAATGTCTTTCAAGGACGTGACACGAAGATTTTGAAGAAAATAGCCCTACCCTAAACTACCCTTTACATGGAAACTTTTTCGAAAATTTTGATTTTCTTGAAAATGGCTCTAACGATTTTGATTAAAATGCCATATGTTTGAGATATTTTTATGACAAATGAAATGTATATCTTGAATTTTCTGGCTATAGTCCCTGTAGTCGTATTTACTCTGGACGACTTTTGCATAACTGGTAAACCGTTAGAGATAGACCAAATCATACTATACAAAAACTGTAGATCTTGGTAAAATACACGATTTATGTCTCAATAAATTTTCTTGTAGGGAGAACCATTTCGGAGATATTCCTTGTTATGTGTGTGAGTTTCGGAAAACTTAGAACTTTCGTGAAAAGGATCATCGTTGTTCATTTTTTTATATGTTAAGTGGGCAAAGGCAACAGAATCCCAAGTCTTTAAAACATTTGACTATCGCACAAAGCCTATTGTATTCTAATATTCCCCTTGTACCTACAAGGAAATAAGCAATAAGATAATTTGTACAAATGTTTATCTTAACTAACACAAAGAAGATATAGCAATAAGAGTTTGTAAGAATGGTTAGTACAAGAGTAGAGAAAGTCGTGTGAGTGCAACACGTCTGATTCAAGGAGCCTTTTAACGTCTAGCAACAATCATACATTAGATAATGTTTATGTTCAAAACTAAACGTTTTAGAGAACAGTGTGCTGTTTATCCATTCGTTTGCTATTTCCGATTATCAGCATTTAAGCTCCACTTCTTTCATGACTGTATTTTTACGCAAACTTTTCATATTTGCGAATATTACGTTTCATGGAAAACTATTTCTCAATAATTTGTAATTTCATAACAGTAAATGATACAGAAATCACGTTTAAAAGGCATGAAGTAGTATCTTCCTTGAATATGTCCTCACTGAATATAGCCGCTAAATTCTTGTTATAGAATTTTACTGTGGCCACGAGGTTATTAAGAGAGCGTTGAATATTTTGACTGGGTTTGTGACCTATTCATGGATTCAAAACATCTTCCGAATAATTTAGGTTAACAAGAGAAGCCGATAGATTTGAAAACAGACAGAACATTGAAATTAACATTTTTCGAAGTGCCTTTGGAAACATTTTGGTTTCAGTAAGCAGTGATGCCCGACTGTCTCCGAGATTGCAGTTAATATGTTATTAGATAAGGCGCAGATTTCCATGCAAATGCATGATTTCATAAACAGTAGAATCCCGAAATAACGCAGTTCTTGAGGGATATGCTTTAGTCCCGCATTACAACGATTCCGCCGTATATCAAAATATGACAAAGGGACAAAAATCGATTCCGTGGAGGTGTAGAATATTGTAAAGTATGTAATGTACGGTAAAGCACACCGAGCGGGTGTGGCCCGCATTTGGGAGGTCGCGGGTTCGATCCCCTAGCCGCGCACTCTGACATGTGTTTTTCCGTAGTTTCCCCATGTCACTTAGGCGAATGCTGGGGTGCTTTTATCTCTTCTCCGCGGCTTCCTTTCTCATTTCCTTTCATTGTCATCTTTCAGGTTGTGTTACTAGCGCGGTTGGTTCCGGCGTTAGCGGGCAGATGGCATAATTGCTTGCTCAATGGGAGCTCTTTCCCTGGCCCTCCTTGGAAGTCGCTGTCCGGGCCGCTAGGGTCGCCTTGTCGCCCTCTCCTTGGGTGGACGGTATGCCTTCGGGTGTGCGCCGGGTGTCACAATCTGGAACTGTTAGGGACTTCTCTGGTGGCTTCGCTGTCTCTGCACTCCGACGTGCCTTCCGGTCTCACTTCGCTTCAACCCATACCCCCTGGGTGGGGGGGGGGGGTGGCAGTCCGCAATAGATCCACATCGTGGTCACAGTGTGCGAGGTGTCCCCCCTACGTTACACATACGGTAAAGTGCACCACTTTTAAATGCAATTACACACCAGTTATGCTAGGGAGGTATTCCAGTCCCACAATTGATCTTGGTTTATACAATTACATTGCACCCATTTTACACTAACCTAATTTTGCATTGTCTTAAAGAAATAAGTAAGCTTTCTTTGGTGGCATAATTCACGTGTTTTTTCTCCACATATTGTTTGGTTGTAGCAAGATGGAAATGAATACTGTTCGTCTCATTTTGCTTCTCAATTCACAGAATCATCTTCAATAACATGCAGAATATCTTCTTGTGTGTGCATGTCTTGTTGCTTCGGGAAATTTTTAACAATGCAGTGGCCAAGGTCAACAGGTAAACAAAATGCTCCCATGACAACAATAAAACAATAGTGACAACTAAGACTGGTGTTCTTAATGGTCCATACTATATATGTTTCAAATAAATGACTGTTACAAATTAATGTTTTTGCTTCCTTATGTCTTTGATGTTCAATATACAAATTTCTTAATAGTATCTCATGCGAAAGTTTTACCTTTGTAGCGTTACGTATGCTCTTATACACTTGCTTGAAGGTAGCAGATCCCCAACATCTGAGTAATTTATCTCTGTATAGGTATAGACAACTCCACGCTTGTTCCACTCATGTAAACTTAACGTAGTCATTTTGTCAACAACTGTTAGTAGGTTTCAGTGCGATGTAATTGTCGTTGGGTTTGGTTGTGACCTAGAAAACAATTGAGTGCAGCGTAGAACAAACATGCCCCCATAGTCAATGATTAATTGCTTCCAGTTGAGTAGAACTGAATTACGATGAGAAGCGAATGGCTTCTCCTCCTTCCTCTGGTTTAGATAGCATTTCTCGAACTATCTTGTTTTCTCCTTTACTAAGCAAGCACCGTCATGATATAAGGATTAGTTTGTTACTTCAGCCTAAATTATAAAACTGTAACGAAATGTGTTCACCAATGAGAACTTAAAATACGTAGTTTTTGGTTTAGAACTGTTCTGGGAAAGGAGAGCAAAAGGTATATTTAATAATGAAGAAAATCAGAAGAAAGTCAAATTCAGAAGGAAAGATAAACCATTTATAATTATTTTCATTATGATTCATATACCTAGTCATATCATCTGTCATAAGTGTAAACGTGGGAACACAACAATGAATGACAACATTGTCTTACCATTTATTGACTACAATACGGTGAATTGAAAGAACCATTAGTTATCCAAAATGCCTTCCTTTGAAGATAGGGTTACCATATCACCCGTTTTTACCCGGAGCCACCCGTTTTTCAGACCCTTCTCCGACCCCCCGTTCAGTTTTCGAATATTTTGCGAAACCACCCGTTTTTAGTTAGCAGTAAAGATATACATTTTGAAAATGAATTCACACGCCGCGCCTTTAGCAATTGCTTTGTATGTCCTCTAGCGGGTCTTTGCTGAACTGTACTTAAAGTTTACTGCACCTGTACGCTGCATCACTTTCTGTTCTTGTGTTCTGTGGTGAATTTTTTTGATTTTGATTTGGTTTAAGGGCGCTCAACTTCTAGGTCATCAGCGCCCTTAAAAGATTCATGGCAATAGCCAGATATAAATTTCACTCAAAAAATAAAAATACTAGCAACAAGAAAAGTTTACAAAGGCAAAAATCAGTGGCAATAGCCAGATATGAAACAAGGTGATAAATACGTCCAAAAGCAGAAACAGATAATTAAAAAAAATTTAAATCCTCAAATTGATATTGCACTCCGCTAAAAAATTAAAAACTCTATCAACCGCTGTTTTGTCGTCCGCTAGGACCTCTGCAAGTCTGGCAGGCAGCTGCAGAGAATCCCGAAGGTGCGCTAGAGAGCAACACTCTAGCAACACGTGGCGAACTGACAAAAGGTTGTCACACAGCGGACATAGAGGCGCAGGGTCCCTTTTAAATAGGTAACCATGCGAAAAATTGCAGTGGCCTATTCTTAATCGAGCCAAACTAACCTCCTCGCGACGAGATGTGCGACAGGAAGTTACCCAGTTTATCGGAAGTTCTTTCACTTCTCTAAGCTTATTACCGCGGAGAGCTGACCACTCGTCGTGCCAGGACGACATCTGTGGTGAAGACGCCGTGAACAGTGAACAAGAGAAGTAAGTTTTTGTTTCCACTGAACGAAATCTACATATACTTTTTGTAGCCTGGACTGACTAGTTTTGCCGATATATCACATACAGATCAGGATGCCAAAAGATAATTATAAGTTCAAGTTTAGAATTAGGGCAGAAAACCATTTTGTCCCTTTAAAAGTAAAGCAAATTATTTGTAAATGAGATGATGGAAATTTAGCTAAAGTCTTTGAAAGTGGTATGTATACTTTTTACACTGTTGTAATTGGATGACCCAATACAGTGATATGTCTGTGTTTCAATAAATAACTCTGGATAAAGAACCAGAATGGCAAGCGATGGAAAAAACTGTTATTTTTAAGAAGTGTTAACATAGTTATTGACGACTCTGGAATCTTTGATGAAATAAGTGCTTTAAGAACTTACCACAAAATGAACTCTGCAGCATTGTAGGGAAGTGTTGCCGAGAAATGGTACGAATACATGAGTAATAATGTTGAGTGTACAGAACAGTTGAAAGTCGTACAGCACTATTTTGCCATACCTGCACATAATGCAGCTGCCGAGAGCATATTTTCTCTGCTAAATGTTCGGTGGACAGATGAGCGAAATAAGCTCACTGCCGAAAATGTAAAGTTAATGTTGATCATAATGTACAGCATGAAAAATGTAACTTGTACTCAATGTTATGACAGGATTATCTGTAAAAAGGATTTCCTGAAAAACGTCAAAGGAAATGAAAAGTATGTGATATAAATGTTGTTGTTGTTGTTGTTGTTTTCTAGTGCCTTGCACCTGGCAATGAAGCCATTAGCATTCGTGCTTTCCAATACTTTTGAACTGTAGTTCCTTCTGATCTTAATGCTTCACAGGTCTTCAAGTGGTCTTCGTTCATTTCTGCTGGATCGTTACACAGGACACATATTGGTGAGGCTGAGATACCTATTCTGTAGAGATGACTTGCCAAGCAGTCGTGATTTGTCAATAGTCGGAAGGCTGCAACAGCTGTTTTCCTTGGTCTCTGGGGGATTATATCTGGGTTGGAAAGTAGTGTAATCCATTTTTTATCTCTGGCATTTGTTTCTATTTCTTGTAGGTATGAATGAGAAAAATTTTTAATGATCAAGCGTTTTATTGAGGAATATCAGACATTGAATTTAGACTTTTATTTTATTGTTGTGCCTTTCTTTGCAAGTGAGTCTGCAGCTTCATTCCCCATGACTCCACAGTTGTGATATAAATGTCGTTAGCTGGATTCCCCCAGTTTTTTGACATCATGATATGGTAACCCTAATTGAAGACCAGGGATATAATTTTGAGTAACCTCTGTTCTTCGTATTCACTATATTACAATTAATAAATGGTATTAACTTGTTATTATACACACCTGAAGCTATTAACAGTGAAGCAATATAATCCACAAATAAAACAGAGGTTTTCAAACGGCGCGGCCAATCTTCTATAGCAGTACGCATGGCATTTGTGTCCAAATTATGCAGTCTTGCTGAAAAACTCAGTGTTGCATAAGGCTCCGCACCAGCTCATGAGGTTAAATACGTGTAACAGTGGCTTAAGGACAATGTTTTCGAGCTTATATCGCATCAAATTTGACCATCAGGAAGCCCAGATCTGGATCCGCAGGATTACCAACTATGCAAAACATACTATTGTGACACTCTTGATAATGCCTCCCTGCGCGACACTTGATACAATCTTCAGTCTCCGTGTTTATTGGTTCTGCAGCAAGCTGCTGCAGTGATGAACTATGGGATATTTATCTAGAGATATGTGTGCTTGGGCGGGGTGAAAATAGACAACACCAATTAAGTTGACTGATAAATTGTATGTAGGCTAATAAATTATATATTTAAAGCGAGTTGTCAGCTGTTTGAGTATATAGAACTAAACTATTTCTGTATCGTAGCACTTGAAATTGTAACTACTCAAGTACTGCATCTATTAACTTTAGACGTGTCAATATTAAAAATAACAATTAGAACCTTAAGTTGCCATAAGGTGCTGAAGTGATAATTGGAGAATCCTCTTGTGGTGACCTCTAAGTATGTCGTAGACTTTAGGCACTACGGACAGCTGATAATCAAAAACACTTAACATATTTTGACGACACAAAAGATTCGAAAGAAGAACACGAATTTTAGAAATATGCGCCCTTTTATCAACATAAGCCCCGTCCACTCGATCACTCTTCTACTGAAGTTCCTACTTATATATTGCAAAGTCTTAATTTCTTAATCTCATCTGAAACACAATTTCTACTCTGTGACTTGCTAAATTCTAGAATTTCATTTCCTTTCTTTTTCCAGAACTGGTACCTTGCGTTTTATAACTTTGTGACTGTTGAATTCCAGGTACAGACCCTAAAGCTAGTGGTTTTCTTGTTGATTTGAACGTCTAATTGCCTTAACTACTCCGACTTATCTAATTGCTTTTCTTAACACGGGACTTGACTAGCAGATTACTTCCTCTCATTGGCAAAAATTTAGCTTTTGTTTCCTCCATTATGCATTGGTTTTAACTTACGGAATGTATTTAATGCAATTATGCCGTATTTACGTAAGGGCAAACCGGGCAACTGCCCAGGGCGGCACATTTTAGGGGCGGCAAAATTACTGAAAAGCTGCACAAAAAAATAAAAATAAATAAATAAAAAAGCATAGACATGAAACATCAAGTTCATTTAAATTTTCCGCTCGCAGAGGAATATTAATCGACGCATGTTGGCTATGCTGATTAGTTTGCACGCTATGCGCACGTAACGGAGACAAATCGAAACGTATTCCAATAGTGAGAATCGATTAACACACGCAAAATCTTGTAAGATCAAGAAGTGTGTGTTGTTATTCATTAACGTTAATTTTCTGTATATTGTTCGCTGAGGTAATGAACAGGAATTATTATTATTATTATTATTATTATTATTATTATTATTATTATTATTATTATTATTATTATTATTATTATTATTATTATTATTATTATTATTATTATTATTATTATTATTATTATTATTATTATTATTATTATTATTATTATTATTATTATTATTATTATTATTATTATTATTATTATTATTATTATTATTATTATTATTATTATTATTATTATTATTATTATTATTATTATTATTATTATTATTATTATTATTATTATTATTATTGTTGTTGTTGTTGTTGTAATTATAATGAGTTCTTTTATATTTAATGAGCCGACATTCCGGCAAAATGAAGTAGTGTTTGAATCTTTTAAGTTTTTCAACTGTTTTATCACATTTTCTTTCGTTTTCTCAGTTTCAGTGTCGATTGTCACTGAATAAAATGACAGAAAGAAAGAGACTTAGTGGGGCTCAGTATCGTTCACTCCAACTGCTCAACTGAGAGATAATTTTCTGCTCTAAGACGCATAAATAATTATTTAAGAACATCACAAGTGAAGGATCGTCTTAGTTATCTTGGTGCTCTTGCAACTGAATCTGATTTAACAGTGAAAATGGATTATGACGAACTCATAAACTTGTTTGCAAATGACAGGGCAAGGAGGAAGCCTCTTGTTATTTAAACAGTATATGTTTTGACATCTAATATAGGTTGATGCTCTTTAGTGTAAGTTCTTTCCATAAAGATGTTTCTACACAAATTGTAATAAACTCACTTATGGTGTTTGCCACTCATACTTAAATATCCAAACTAGTGAAACCATTCTCTTTGTTCTGAAAATTTGAGTAATATATGTATAACAAGTTGGGGGGGGGGGGCAGCAATTTTTTTTTTTTTTTTTTTTGTCCAGGGGCGTCAGAGGTCCTAAATTCGGGCCTGCCTATCCCCCTATCATTTCCTTATATGAAACCATCATGGATGCAAAACGGTTGTTTTATTTAATTCCTCACATCTTTATTTTTTTTGTACATGGCTACTGCATTTGTTTAAAAATTTGTCAAAATTTTCTACAAGCTTTTGTATGTTGACGTCATAGAAGTCTACCGGTTGTGAGAATAACCATTCGTTGAATAACCAGTGGATAACCACTGGATAACCAGTGAAAATTGTCAATCGCTGATCTTCATGTATCTTATCATCTGCGGTATTGACCAAATCTTCTGTGACCATTGATGCTCGGCCTGATGGCGGTTCATTATGAACGATGTCCTTGAAAGCTCCCACCCCCATACGCACTTTGTTACCATTCACCGCATTGGACCCATAAATTTCACTGATGTGTCGATGAATGTACACTGCTGGAACTCCTCCGCCAAAAAACCGAATTACAGACTTATTTCACAATCGGCGAGCCCATCGATTGTTTGAAACATTTTCAACCAACCGACCGAACAGCACACTGCAACACTAGCAATGAAAATGGCTTCGTTTTGCGAGCAAGGCATGCCGGGAGTCGGTGCGCATGCGCGTTTGAGTGTTCGCACGAAATTCAACGAGTTATGTGATTCGGACCTTACTTTCCAAATTACTCTCGTATTATGCATTGCATTTAAGGCGGAAACTATTTATTACAATTATTTATATATCTTCCTAAAATTGCTACAAAATTATTAATCTTACCCGACAATATCTCCGGTATCATTTGTAAAGAAGATTCATATTATCCAATTTAGACGTATTTACAATATAATTTTCCTTTGCGTGACAGAGAAAGAGATTTTATCCATACTGGAAATGATTTGCAGGTTTGCTTTCTTTTTGAGAATGTGCATATTATATTGTTTACAAAGCGTTCCTTGTTTACCGGATGGGGCGATGGATCATATAGCTTATTCTTACACTCTCCTTGCATTGAGAGAATATTTCGGATCTCAGGGCCACAGAAATAATGTGTCAATGTACTAAATGTAGCAGCACTAGATGCTGGTAGAGGCATTCTTTCATCGCAGATAGTCTGAAATAATAAACATTCTTGGAAGTAGGTGATATTTCTATCAGAATATAAACGGGTATTATTAATTTTTCATTTTTCAGAGGCCGCAGTATACAATGTATACTGTCGTTGCTGAATATTTTAGAAAGAAAATTACTAAGTAAATTAATCCGCATTAAAGAATAGATGGACATTTTTACTTCCTCTGCCGTCTATCTATAGTAGAATTTTGGATTCAAGGGGTCTCAAAACATATAATTCCGGTGAAATCTCGACGTCGAATTTTTGGGTGGAATACAATACTTCCTCTACTTAACAGTAGAGAAAGTAAAAACGCTTTTTTTTTATTCAGGGGGCCTCAAAACATATTTCCAGTGAAATCTCCACATTGAATTTTTGTGGGGGAATACAATACTTCCTCTAGTTTACTAAACGTAGTAGAGAAAGTAATAAAAGAATAATTGATATAAAATCTAAAGAAGAAAGCATTTTAAAAGCAAAATAAGACTAGAAAACGGGAGGTGTGCGATTCGAATTCATACAATATCATCCTCGATTGAAGCATTCCTCAGGTTTTCCTCAGTTCTTATAAATAACCAAATACAAGGAAAGTATCTCAATTTATGACTGAAACGTTACGTTTCTAGTTTTTCATTTAATTTAATGTAGTATCAACGTCCACCTGTCCACCTTTAAAAAAATGACTTTGTTGTTTAACAACGCTGTCAATTGTCAGCATTACAAAAGCATCGCTGGTGTGCCGGAAGTTTGTCCCGCAGGAGTTCTTTTACATACCAGTAAATCTACTGACATGGAGCTGTCGTTTTTAAGCACACTTATAAACCATTGGTGTGGGCCGGAATTGAACCAGATCTTGGGATCAGTAGCCCAGCGTCTAACCAACTGAGCCACCCAGACCGGTACCACTGTGGTGCGAGATATAGTAAGAATGGGCGTTGTTTGAAGCTTGAGAAACTGAAACATTTCATTGAACAACATAAATCATTGTAGCTCATTAAAAATAGAATGACAAGGAATTCAGTCACTTTTTTGCAGGACTAGGATGATTTTCACCGATTAGCCCCGTAGCTCAGTTGGTAGAGCACCTGCCTGCTGTGTAAGGGGTACTGTGTTCGATTCCCGGCAGGGATGATAGGAAATTTTCTCCATCCAGGATTATTACTCATCCTTCCCTGAGTCAGGAAGTATAATGGCGGCGCCGTGGCTGAGTGGTTAGACCGCTCGCCTAGCACCTAGGCAGTCTCGCATGCGGTATTCGTGGTGGACGAAGCGGCGTCTAGGCGGTTCTCCGGTTTTCCCCCACCATTCATTATCACCTTTCCAATAATCCATTTCGCCTGCATTTCATATCATCTTCTTCCTCACTATCATACCTGGTACTTGGCTGACCACCTGCTTCCAGGTCTTCACTTTGTCTGGTCCAGAGGTCCCTCTGCTCCCGTAAGTCCTAGGCTTTAAGTCCTAGGGGGTGTAAACCCTACATAAGGGGAGGGTAGTCAGGGAAAGAAAAAAAATCTGATGTGTTGCACTCACATGACTTTCTCTACTCTTGTACTAACCATTCTTACAAACTCTTATTCCTATATCTTCTTCGTGTTAGTTAAAATAAACATTTGTACAAATTATCCTATTGCTTATTTCCTTGTAGGTGCAAGGGGAATATGGGAATACAGTAGACTTTGTGCGATAGTCAAATCTTTTAAAGCTTTGAGATTCCGTTCTCTTTGCACACGTAACATAAAAAAATGAACAACGATGACCCATTTCACGAAAGTTGTAGGTTTTCCGAAACTCACACACATAACAAGGAATATCTCCGAAATGGTTCACCCTATAAGAAAATTTATTGGGACATAAATTGTGTATTTTAGCAAGATCTACACTTTTTGTATAGTATGATTTGGTCTATCTCTAACGGTTTACCAGTTATGCAAAAGTTGTCCAGAGTAAATACGACTACAGGGGCTATAGCCAGAAAATTCAAGATATACATTTCATTTGTCATAAAAGTATCTCAAACATATGACATTTTAATAAAAATCGTTAGAGCGATTTTCAAGAAAATCAAAATTTTCGAAAAATGTTCCATGTAAAGGGTGGTTTAGGGTGAGGCTATTTTCTTCAAAATCTTCGTGTCACATCCTTGAAAGACATTAAACTTAAATACCAACTTTGGTTTTTAACCGACTTTTCGTTTTTGAGTTATGCTGTCCACAGACTGACACACAGACACACACACGGACCTTTTTCTGAAGATGCTTTTTTCGGATTCAGGGGGCCTCAGAACATGTATTTCCGGTGAAATCTCGACATCGAATTTTTGGGTGGAATACAATACTTCCCTTACCAGCAGAGAAAGTAAAAATAATGGATATAAAATCTAAACAAGAAAGCATTTTAGAAGCCGCTTAAGAAACTGAAAAATTTCATCGAACAACATAAATTGTAGCTCATTAAAAAAAGAATGAAAAGGAGTTGTCACTTTTTTGCAGGACTGGGATGATTTTCACCGATTACTTTGAGCGATAGTCAAATATTCTAAAGCTTTGAGATTATGTGGTATGCAAAAGCTTACTTCATTTTGCTAGATTTAATCATCCATTTAATACCAGCGAATTAATAATAGATAGAGAATTTCATGTGGCTTTGAACCGTTGCAGATCTGACCACAAATTATAAATACTGCAGCTGCCAGCACTAACGAAAATAATTCTCTCTTACGAACACATTAATGGTGCGCTTGGAAAGTGAGGGCGGGTGGCCGAATGACGTCAAGCAGTAAATCTGCTTTATGAACGCGCATCAAGAGATGCGGCCACATTATTCATGTTGTCATAGACATTTCGCTGCGAAATGTCGCGTAAAGCAAACCGTGCTGGCAGTTCCGCTCGAAAAGACCGCATTCAGCACGGCTAAGATTGCACTAATGGTTAAATGATCTACTACAAAGCTACTTTTTATAGCAGGGGAAGTTCTTTCACTGAAACGGAACGGTGACCTAGATTTGGACTCAAATTTCTCGATCGGCTAGGCAAGGTCGTATCTTCCTTTAGCGCCATTAAATTGAGTATAAAACAGAGTACTCTTTAGCAGGAAATACATTACTTCGGAGGCTAGATGGCCATGTTTTCAGTGTTTTCAGTCTCTGGGAACATTACATTCAAAAACTGTTTTCTATAATCAACAGAAATATCAAGGAATTACGGTTATTACTTTTAGTTATAGAGACGTAATGTTTATGCCAGCACTTTTACCAAACTTCGGGATTCCTCCATTATTTCAGAACTTTAAATATCGGGTCTTCAGATTTTTATTCGACCCTTCCGCCAGCCAGTTTAAGGCAACTGGGTATGGCAATTCGATGTCAAGGTTTTACCGGAAATACATGTTTTGAGACCCCCTGAATAAAAAAAGGAGCATTTTTAGAAAAAAGGTCTGTGTGTCTGTGGACAGCATAACTCAAAAACGAAAAGTCGGTTAAGAACCAAAGTTGGTATTTACGTTTAACGTCTTTTAAGGATGTGACACTAAGATTTTGAAGAAAATAGCCCCACCCTAAACTACTCTTTACATGGAACATTATTCAAAAATTTTGATTTTCCTGAAAATGACTAACGATTTTGATTAAAATGTCATATGTTTGAGATATTTTTATGGCAAATGAAATGTATATTTTGAATTTTCTGGCTATAGCCTATGTAGTCCTGTTTACTCTGGATGACTTTTGAATAACTCCTTAACCATAAGATATAGAGAAAATCTTACTGTACAAAAATGTAGGTCTCCCTAAAACACACAATTTATGTCTGAATAAATTGTTTTGTAGACTGAACCATTTCGGAGATATTCCTTGTTATTTGTGTCAGTTTCGGGAAACAAAACTTTCGTCAAATGGAACATCGTTGTTCATTTTTTTTTACTTTCTCTACTGGTAATTAGGGGAAGTATTGTATTCCACCCAAAAATTCGAAGTCGAGATTTCACCGGAAATACATGTTTTGAGGTCCCCTGAATCCAAAAAAAAGCATTTTTAGAAAAAGGTCCGTGTGTGTGTCTGTATGTCTGTGTGTCTGTCAGTCTGTCAGTCTGTCAGTCTGTGGATAGCATAGCTCAAAAACGAAAAGTCGGTTAAAAACCAAAGTTGGTATTTAAGTTTAATGTCGTTCAAGGATGTGACACTAAGATTTTGAAGAAATTAGCCCCACCCTAAACTACCCTTTACATGGAAAATTTTTCGAAAATTTTGATTTTCTTGAAAATGGCTCTAACGATTTTGATTAAAATGTCATATGTTTGAGATATTTTGATGACAAATGAAATGTATATCTTGAATTTTCTGGCTATAGCCCCTGTAGTCCTTTTTATTCTGGATGACTTTTGAATTACTCGTAAACCCTAAGAGATACACAATATCTTACTCTACAAAAAATTTAGGTCTCGCTAAAACACAATTTATATCTAAATAATTTTTTTTGTAGAGTGAACCATTTCGGAGATATTCCTTGTTATTTGTGTCAGTTACGGGAAACAAAGCTTTCGTGAAATGGAACATTTTTGTTCATTTTTTTATGTTAAGTGTGCAAAGACAAGTTTTTGAATATTTTAGAATATTTGACTATCGCTCAAAGCCTACTGTATTCTAATATTCCCCTTGCACCTACAAGGAAATAAGCAATAAGATAATTTGTACATATGTTCATCTCAACTAACACAAAGAAGATACAGTAATAAGAGTTTGTAAGAATGGTTAGTACAAGAGTAGAGTAAGTCATGTGAGTGCAACACATCAGATTGTTTTTTCCTTTGATGCTCTAGCTTTAATATTATACTTTCCACTCACGATAAACAGTACTGAAATTTAGTTTAAAAATATTTTAAAATAACTTTAAGAAAAATCACAAAAATATCAAAAAAGCTTAGACTAAATGTAGTATAACTTTTCTCTAAGACAAGGTACAACTTTGGGACATTTTGTGTTAGACATTTTTTTTTCCGTGTTAGTATTTGAAGCCATGCTGCCACTGCAAACGTTTGTTTACAGGCAGTAAGTAGAAAGTGTGTTTGGTGAGATATGCTTTATATGTATTTTTTTTTCTCGAAACTAAGATTTTTCTCTACAAATGACCCGAGCAATGAAACTTGGTACAAAAGTTGGTTATATAATTTTGTAACTTTTAACTGAAGATTGTTGTCATAAGTTAATTAGAGCATATTTCGTCTCTGAAATTTTACATAAAATTGTGTTAAAATCAAAAAGCATTTGTTTAAAAAATTTATTGTATGAAACTGAATAAACTGTGAGTGTAATGGTTTATTATTTTATTAACTTTCGTGTAAACATTGTGTGAACAATGCTGCAATGCATTTATACCTTAATTCGAATGAATTTAGTCACAGTTTAACGTTAAAATGTCATGCAAAGTTTAATTTCTAAGAGAGTGGCGGTAACATTAAATTGAGATTAAAGTCATTTGAATTGAAATAAAAAGACAGGCAGTGAGTGAAGCAATCACAGCTGGTGGTGGCTAATTTAAATAACTATGAAATTGTTGTCAGATAGCTCTTCATTTTAGGTATTAAATTAATATGTATGTGCCTATGTTACACAGTGATAAAATTACTTCTTAAAAACTTTGTTGTTTTGGGTACTTGAGAAAGACGTATTATATTATTCCTCATCGCGCAACAGAATTTTGAAAAGTCCTTTATAATTTGGTTAAGGGGACAAGGTAGTGATTCGTACACTATTTCAGTATTTCAAAGCATAACTTTAGTTGAGCCCCTGCTGCTCAGATCAAAATTTAATTTGGGATGAATATTTAGTGATTCATTTTGATTACATTGATATAGAGAACATCAAAACAATTATTTAAAATGGACATGTAATAAGGCAAAAACTGATAACATGTTTTTGAAAAAATATAATATATATAGTACTAACGGTACAAATTCCTTCTACAACATTCAAGCATATGTGTTGAAACTTTTGTAGTGTACTAGGCAATGTGTATTTATAACTGTTAACCTAAATTTACTTAAATATATCTGGCTATATTCAAAAGAAAAAATATTTAACTTTTGTAAAAAGTTTTTTTGCACAAATATTTTTTTTTTTTAAATTTTCTGTTTTGGATTTTTCCAATAACAATCGGTTACGTTTGTAGAGTACATGCTTCTGGAACTACTGTAAAAGTTTCATTCAAATAGGTTCAGTGGTTTTGAAAAAACATGTACCTGAGTCTCTGAAGCCCTCTTTAACCCAGCGTGGCGCACCACTCTGCCATATTTAAATGGGGTAATTTAAAGCCTTAAATATGCCGGTACCCTTACAATATATAGATCATTTTGAAGAGGAAGTTTTCTACTTTTTTTTTAAAGATGAAAAGCAAAAAATTGACTTTTTGAGCCCAAATCACTACCCTGTCCCCTTAACAGCGGAGAGCGGTTTCGAGGGTTAACAGGGATGTGGTAATAGAAACTCATAATTGATTTCGATTTATTGACTGTGGGACAAAGTTTTCCATGCAATAGAATAATACACAACAAATCGATTCACAGGAGGCCGTGACAGCAAAGAAATCAACTTTTAAACGTTCTCCGATACACATCAATAATCTGAATCCAAAAGACGCTCACCGTACATAACGGATAAGTAGAACGAGTCTACTAAATATGCTTTCTCGTATGTTAACAATTAAACGAGTATAACAAACGGGTTAGTAAGACATTATTAAAAATCCTCACACAGCAAACTAGTGTACACCATCAGAAGCAATGGCAGCTGCTGAGTACAGCAGTCTACCGTCTCACAACGTCGACACAACCACCATGAACAACAGTGCTACAAGAAACTCCAGCTATGCTACAGTTACTCAGACTTCTCCCAAGAAAGAAGAAGCTATCATCATTGACTCCCATGACGGACTTACCATCAGAGACTACGCTCTCGCAGTAAGTAAATTAACTGAACCAAGTAACATAAAATTTATCTCACGGATCTCGAACTCCAGAATATGTATATACCTAACGTCATCTAAAGTAGCAGAATCACTGGTTACCAAACATCCTAAAATAAATATAAACAATGTTACTCTTCAGATCCGTCCTCTAATTACTCCAAACAAAAGAATCGTTCTTTCAAATGTGTGTCCAGTTATACCAAACTCACTCATAGAAACTCAGCTAAATGCATATGGAATTAAACTAATGTCAAACATTACCTACTTAAGAGCTGGCATTTCAGAGCCAGGACTTTCCCATATCCTTAGTTTCAGACGTCAGTTTTATATTCCACCCAATGATGTGGAGAAATTACCTCCAAGCATACAGATCCTATATGAAGGCACTAAATATTGGATATACCTAACAGCGGATACCCCTACCTGCTTCATCTGCAAGCAGGAAGGCCACTTTGCAAAAAATTGCCGTGAAGCTGACGGTATACAAGAAACTACTCCTCAGGTCTTAAACAAAGACATGTTTCCTGAATTGCCTACCGCTACCAAAAACCTCCAGGACCGTTCCCCTTCCCCTCCTAAAGGAAAAGATACTGAACAGCAGCAATCACCTAACCTCACTTCTACCCCTGAGCCCATCCTGCCATTTCAAGACGAACGCAACAATTCCCCAGAACCTATGCTAATGGAAACACAAACAAGACCTAAACGACCAATATCAAACAGCACAACTGATTCAGAGGATAATGCTTATGGAAAAGAAGCGCGGCACCTCCTCGCTTCACAGCAGGCTAAGAAGGTTAAGAAAGCAAACCTTATTTCGTCAATAGCTGAATCTCTCAGACCAATTAAACATATTATCGACGCCGACACCCACAATTATGCACTAAACTTCAGCCAGTTCCAAAGCTTTATGGAAAACAGTGTTGGAGTAACAAACATTGTCCCCATAGCTTTGGAATACACTTCAGATCTAGAATCTCTAGTGAACACAATGCAAAAAGTCTATCCCTATTATACAGAGCGTAGTATAAAGACCAGAAGTAGTAAAATTCAAAAAAAGCTGCTGGAATACATTAATCAGGTCAACAATGCCTCCGAGCGAACAAAACCGATGTGTCCCGAAAACTAATCGCCATAGATATAACACCTTATCCCATAAACAAAATTAACATATGAATAACATACTTCAATGGAATATTAATGGTTTCCATGGCAATTTCGAGTTTCTTAAACTCTTGATCAATAAACATAACCCTGCAATTATGTGCATTCAAGAAACTAACTTCAAAGGAAACTATGTTGCATCATTACGAGGTTATACTCAATATCACAAAAACCGCAAGGACTGCCTCCATGCTAGTGGCGGCGTAGTAACCTACGTTAAAGACAGCATTAAACATCAGGCAATACCGCTTACAACTGAACTTGAAGCAATTGCCACTAGAGTAAACCTTCCTACACCTATTTCCATTTGCAACATATATCTACCAAATAAAAGCCCACTTGATTTACATGCACTGCAGGAGTTAACACAACAACTTCCTAAACCATTTATTATACTGGGCGATTTTAATAGCCATAGTACTATATGGGGTTGTAAGCATACCAACGCAAGAGGTAAAATAGTGGAGCAGCTCTTGCACAACGAAAATCTCAATATGCTTAACGATACCTCACAAACTCACTTCAGTACAGCCAACGGTACTTCCAGTGCAATCGACTTAACATTAATCACTCCTGATATCCAAGATAAATTTGAATGGACAGTCGCCAAGCAATTACATGGCAGTGACCATTTCCCAATTTTATTAACTAATGCAAATAACATTCCTTTAACTTTTAACTGTCAGCCACGATGGAATTTAAAATGCGCAAACTGGAACAAGTTCAGAGCACACGTCTCTGACAATTTATCCTATCTAACATCCCCCATGAATTTCAGTCAGTCAGATACTGACAAACTAGTAAACTCGTTTGCAGAAGTGATTTTCAATTCCGCCGAGGTCACTATTCCTAGGATATACCCTGTTTCTAGGAAGACTGTATGTTGGTGGAACGAAGAATGTAAAACAGCGATAGCATTAAAAAATAAAGCCTATTATAAATACAAAAGGCAACCTACCCCCACACACAAAATCGAGTTTCAAAAAGCCAGAGCTAAAGCACGTCAAGTAGTAAAGCACAGCAAGAAAGAGTCCTGGCTAACATTCGTGTCCACTGTAAACAGAAAAACCCCGTCACGAGTGGTATGGCAAAAAATTCGCAAAATACGGGGATCTTACGATGGAACACATAATATAGTTTTCCACAATTATACAACAAACACTACAAGTACTGACCCCCAAACCATAGCAAACATACTGGCGCATACTTTTGCAGAGGCCTCAAGAGAAGAAGCTTGCGAAAGCAAGGTGACCCACTGCTACCAACCTGACGAAAATAACCAAGAAAACTACAATGATAACATTACTTTCACAGAATTCATGGAGGCACTTGAAAAGAGTAAATGCTCCAGCCCTGGGCCGGATAACATTCCTTACATAATGTTAAAATCCTTACCGCAAGATGGACTGGTTTACTTTCACGAAATCCTTAATTATATATGGAACTCAAGAACTTTTCCTAAACAGTGGCGCACAGCAACTATAGTACCCATCCCCAAACCAAACAAAGATCTTACTTCACCTGAAAGTTTCAGACCTATAGCCCTCACCTGCTCTATGTGTAAAATACTGGAAAAAATTATAAATAACCGATTGCGTTGGAAACTAGAGAAAATGCAGTTCTTCACCGAACTTCAAAATGGTTTCCGCCAGTTTCGATCCACCACTGACCATCTTTTAATACTTGATTCTGAAATAAAAGCTGCATTTACACAGAAACAACATCTCATGGCAATAAGCCTAGATATAGAAAAAGCGTATGATAAAATTTCACGAGCTTACATACTCAAAACAATACGTAACATCGGTATCCGTGGTAATTTGTATCACTTTATTGACAACTTCCTTCAGGAATGGAAAATTAAAGTTCGCTACAAAGGAACCATGTCAAAAGAAGAATCCATTAATAGAGGTGTTCCACAAGGATCAGTAATCAGTGTCACACTATTTCTCATAGCTATCAACAGTATAGTAAGCAGTATTACACCACCTGTAAAAGGTATACTATTTGCAGATGACCTAACTATCTTTTGTAAGGGGAAAAACCCCTCTACTACTGCAACACTTCTTCAAGAAACACTGGAAAATCTGCACACTTGGACTAATCATGCTGGTCTTAACTTGTCATATCATAAATCGAAATGCATATGCTTCTCCAAATCACCATGTAAAGTCCCAAACCCCACAATCTGCGTGGATAACAAACTAATCGACTCAGTGAAAACTATCAAAATTTTAGGTTTAACTTTTGATGCAACTCTAAGCTGGAAACATCACATTGATGATATGAGAAATGAATGCCTCAGAAGATTAAATGTACTAAAAACCCTAAGCTGCAAAAACTGGGGTTTTGATCTCAGTACCCTCAAACGAACGTATCAAGCTCTCATTAGAAGTAAACTCGACTATGGAGCCCAGATCTACAATACAGCTAAATCTTCAGTTTTAAAGAAACTAGATACAATCCAAACAGCAGCTCTAAGAATATGCTTGGGAGCTTACAGAACCAGCCCTGTTTCTGCCTTAACAATGGAAACCGACGAACCACCATTGAACGTCCGCAGAACAGATGTGAGCCTAAAATTCGCCCTTAAAACTTTAGCAAGACCCGAATCAATGATCTACCAGTACGTCCTCCCAGAAACGTCCAACCAACGTTTACAGGCTAATTCACAAAAAGAAATGTCATTTAAATCTAAAATAAGCAAATGCATTGAAGAATATAACATAGAAGTTCCTGCCATAATGCCCAGAAAGTTTCATTGTCTACCACCTTGGAGAATACCAACTGCTCAACTAAATTTGAATATTACAGCTTACCATAAATCCCATACAGATGCATCTTGCTATAAACAGCTGTTTCAAGAAATAACAAATGCCTACCCTAACCATACATTTATCTACACTGATGGTTCCAAAACGGACAGCGACAATGGATGTGCCATAATTACCCCAGATAAGAAACTTCAGCTGAAACTCCCTAAATATTATTCCATATTCTCCTGCGAACTTTGTGCACTTAAGCAAGCTTTAACATACATCATCCAATCTAATGAGAGTAAATTTCTTATAATTTCTGATTCATTAAGCTCTCTCCAAAGTCTCAGAGATCGTTCAACTGACCTCCAACTGCTTCAAGATATCCACAGTCTTTATTCCATTGCTCTAAATAAAAAGAAAATAGTTACTTTCATTTGGGTCCCTTCACACTGCGGCATTAAGGGCAATGAAGAAGCGGACAAAGCAGCTAAAGAAGCAAGTCGGTTAACAGACACACATGAACAGCAAGCAGTACCTTACCGTGATATTACAAAGTACTTCTCCAAACTAATAAAAACAAGATGGAAACAGGCCTGGAATCAATCGCCTCCAGAAAAACTACACATGGTAAGGAAAGGAGACACCAATTCTTCCCCTGTCTATTCTCTTAGCAGGAAAGAGCAGGTGATTATCTCACGTCTCCGCATTGGTCATACAAGGTTAACCCACTCATACCTCCTCAGCAAAGGCCAGCCACCACAATGTGAAGTCTGCAACACCCGCCTCACAGTAAAACATCTCCTCACAGAATGTAAGCAATACGCTACACAACGACAGCTTCATCACATCATTGGAGACTTATCCATCACTCTGAACACGCCATCCAACTGCAGAAGGGTGTTATCATTTCTCAAAGGTACGGGCTTGCATGCGAAAATATAATATGAAAGATACTTGTTGTACTGATTTGATTGTATTCTCATGTTTTTGGTAAAATAATTGTACTAAATTTATTGTATACCGCTGTATTCCATAGAATAGTCGCGATATGACTTAATTGTTAAAGCGACTCTAAATAAATAAATAAAAAAAAAAAAAAAAATACACAACAAACGCATAAGTGGACCCGTGTCCCAGGTCGCTTTGCCTCCCGTTGTTCAAGGTCATTATAGCAATCATCTAAAAATAGTCAACTATCACAGAAGTGAGCCACTTTACCTGGTACTCTATCTCCATTGTTGCACGATGAAATTATCCTCATATTCATCACTAACCATGCTGCATTTATGCGGGGAACAAATATAAGCGGGAATGGAGCCTGTGAATCCTTAGCAGTTTGTGGCCCAGTTTGCGATAAGAAGACATTCGCTCAACCCGTTGTTTGTAGTGATGGTGGAATACTATGCTAGCGATAACAAATGCTTAATCAAGCACATGGCAGTGGAGGAATTCCCCGTTCTTGCCTTGCGGGCTCATATAGCTTGAGAAAGCAGGATGTTTATATTTTCTTTCAACTAAAAGGATATTACAGCTGACATTGCAGCTCTTCCAATAACGAATAACAAATTGCGACATTTGGCTTATGTAACCGAGCATTAAACAAGTGGATGGTGAATTGTTAAAAGCAATTCTGCTATTGTTTTTATGATTTTATGTAAATATCTGAAAATTATTTTAAAAACGCATTTCCTTTATGCAATTTTTGTGTAATTTATGCGAATACACACACACACACACACACACATATATATATATGAAAATATTAGAAAATGTGTTTTTATGTGCAATAAAACTTATAGTTCCAGTGTGAATAACCAGAATATTAAGCTCAATTACAAGTTTGTATTAGGACGCGAACAAAATATGTGTGTACCTGAAAATCCGAGCCCTATTCATCACCTTTATCATCAGCTTAATGCATTAAAACGCCTATGGCTTGTTCATTTGTTTTACCACTGTTGAGTGGCTTCGATCTACTAGCACTTCTTTTTCCCCTTGCGTTGTAGTTTATAATGAGTTTTAGATTATGCTCCTCAGTCATTCATTGTATGTGTCGTTTTCAATCTTTTTTTACCTTGTTTTACTCTGTCAATTTAAATATGTTTAATTCACTCCTTATATCTTCACTTGGTATATCCCGCGACAGAGCTCAAAATTTCATTTCTGCTGTTTCAATTCTCCTTTCTTTCTTTTTCGTCTTAAACCAAAACTCTAAGTCCTAAAGCATTATTGCTATTATTCTGAAAAATGTAATTGCTGTTTCCCTTCTGGCATTTTTAGATCTATGAATAACCCCACATAACTGAATTTATTGATTTTGTTTTGGACATCGTTATTCCTCGTGCAACAAATATTGCATGTGAAATAAGTTTTGCCTTGTGTTTGCTCCTCTAAAGGCTAACACTTTTATTTTGCTAACTGAAATATTTACGCTTTTTTAGTCATTTTATCCAATTGGAATAATGCTCGCTATGCGTCATCTTCAGAACTTGGTCGTCGTAAAAAGAAGTGTATCTAAAACTATATTTTTTGTTTGTTTTTAATTATAAAATGTAATTTTAAATCCATTTACCATTTTCTCACTGAAGAACCACTGAAAGTTGGCACCCCTGTTTATTATTGACTGGTAAAATTAATAATCTCATAGAGAAATGACCCGGAGACAGAGAAGTATTGGAAATAAATAATTTCGTTTGTTAAAGCCAATTCAAAATGTAAGAAGCATGTGTTCCATTAGCAAGGAAAGTCATGTGTTGAGGAAAAGGTAATAATAACGTTTTGTTATTTAACGACGCTGTCAATTGCCAGGATCACATCAGCGTCGCTGGTGTGCCGGAATTTTGCCCCGCAGGAGTTCTTTTACATGCCAGTAGATCTACTGACATGGAGCTGTCGTTTTTAAGCACACTTAAAAACCATCGGTCTGGGCCGGATTTGAACCCGCGACCTTGGGATCAGTAGGCCAGCGTCTAACCAACTGAGCCACCCAGACCGACTTGAGGAAAAGGCAAGTTATTGTAGGTCAGTGTAACTAGAACAATTAAACGTTTCAGTCAACTCAGCTAACAAGAAATCCATTATATAAGATTTCAAGCTTTCACGGCTGTGATTATTAATTAGAGCTTCTCGAGCTACCGTGTAATATTTATAAAATTGTTTGAACTTTCGGCTATACTAAACTCCATTACCATCATCAGGAAATAAATAATTCACAAATAAATCATCATCTCAAACTCATGACCCTCGCCATTGATCATGATGATGATAATAATAATAGTAACTACAGGAATAATACTGCAATAATAATAGCAATAATAATGCTAATAAACACAATAATAAAAATAATTACTATAAAATAATAACAAAAATAATTGTTATTATTTTAATAATATGAGAAATAATAGTAATAAAATACAACAATAAGAAACGAAGAAATGCCAATCAAACATTACGTACCCTCATGTTTGCATGGATTTTGTTACGGCAATTTACAATCTGTATTCCGTAATGTTAGACAATAGGAGCATATACAAGAATGAGTTTATTCCCTGGAAAATAAAGTCTTGTAAGTGAAGTGAAAAATATTCTAAGACTCTTCCTCTGTATTATCACGCGCTGCATACGCTAGTTGAAACTTGGGCATTTCCTCTGCTGCTCCGCTCGCTCTCTTACAAGCAGAACAAAGTTCGCACACGCCACTGACTGGATGTACCCCTGTTATTATCAAAATAGCTCTAACGATTTTGAATATAATACCATATTTTAAAATATTTTATGAAAAAAAAATGTATATTTCGAATTTTGTGGAAATATCCTCAGAAGTCCTGAGGATGTGCGCTCACATGCGATCAGGTTAGCTGGACGGAGAGTATGAATGACGTCAGAAGTACAGCACGGTCATCAAATGTGCAAACAACTGCCACAGGAAGCAAGAGTCGAAAACAACGTAACTTAGTACTCGGCAAACTAGTGAAGCATTGCCTTGCAAATGTATGCAGACGCAAGGTCAAGGTGTAGTATAACGCGACTGTTTTGTTTCTTCTCGCAGTGAGCTGCAGACGTGGAGTGATAGTGTTCTTTAGTGTTCATATGATGCTTGTAGGTTTTGCTGCAGTGAGGCAGGTTGTTAAATTATACGTTTGAAATTCCGTTCTCTTTGCACGGCCAGTACATAAAAAAGCGAACAACGACTTCCCATTTCAGAAGAGTATAAGTATTTGAAAATTCAAACAAATAACAAAAGCTATATCTGAAATGGCCTACTCCACAAAAAATACCTTTGACATAAACTGTGTTTGTTTCAAGATCGACATTTGTGCATTAAGACTTTGTTTATCGCTTACGGTTTACCAGTTATGCAAAAGTCATCCAAAATGAAGAGCACTTCTGAGGACACTCTCAGGAAATTCAAGATACGCATTTCATTTCTTATAAAAATCGTAACAGCCATTTCTGAGAAAATAAACAATTTCGAAAAATGTTCGACATAAAGGATACTCGGTAGTGGGCTCTTGAAAATCTACGTCTCGGTATTTTGGAAGATACTGGACTTAAATACCAAATGTGGCATTTAAAGGATTTTTCGTTTTTTGAATTATGCTGTTCAGAGGCTCTCTGTTTCTATCTTACACACAGATCTTATTCTACAAATGCTTTTACTAGAATTGGGGACCTCAAAACGTATATTTGCAGTGAAATCTCGATGTAGCATTTTTGGGTGAAGTGTCATATTTTCTCTAAAACAAGTATAAGAACCCTCGGCATCCTGTTGATTAGGGTTCGAACCTTTATACAGCTATCGCGAAATGAGGCAATCGCAGGTTACCGGCCACATGGGCAGAGTGACGTCATTGCGCGAGCACAGTGACAGCACAAAACACAACTGGTCTCACTGCCTACAATGATAGTGTTCTTCGAATGTGTTCACCAGTTCCTTACACGGAATAAAATCCCTCCAGCATGAAAATTGAAATATTCAAGTATTGCCAAACCTGTACAATAATTTGGGAATGAATATTTTACTACAAATGCTGACAGCATTGAATGTGAGTCATCTAACGACGTTATCTACAACGTTCGTGCGTCGACTGTACTTGGCCTCCTCTGTGCTGTCATTATGTGGCAGACTGGCCCCTCCGATAGTCCATGCTCCGCAACATTTCGTTCCCTGTATGAAGGTTCGCTCCCTACTCTTGATGAACAAATGCATACTAGGGAAGGGAAGAGGAAGAGATCCGGACGATCACGTCCGCGAGTCATGTGCCAGCATGAAGAGGTTTAATAATGTTTCAATAAGAACGCATCTGAAGCGGAACCCCGGGAGTTCCCTTAAGGGGCACCTGCTCAATGAGCGCGCATAGGGCGGCTCTGTTAGTAATCCGAGCGACGCCAGGTAGAAACTTCAGAAACCGTCCAGCCGCAACACGCCGAATACCGTCACCGCGTCCTACAGCAATAAACTCCTGAGAAAGAAAATAAAAAATCTTATGTATTGCACTCACATGACTTTCTCTACTCTTGTACTAACCATTTCTACAAACTCTTATTCCTATATCTTCTTCGTGTTAGTTGAGATAAACATTTGTAAAAATTATCTTATTGCTTATTTCCTTGTAGGTGCAAGGGGAATATGGGAATACAGTAGCCTTTGAGCGATAATCAAATATTTTAAACCTTTCAAATCCCGCTCTGCTTGCACGATTAACATATAAAAATGAATAACGATGCTCCATTTGACGGAAACATAAATTCTCCAAAACTCACACAAATAAAAAGGCGTACCTCCGAAATGCTTCATTCTAAAAAAAATTATTTACACATAAATTGTGTATTTTAGCAATATCCACTTTTTGTACAGTAAGATTTGGCGTATCTCTTACGGTTTACTAGTTGTGCAAAAGTCATACAGAGTAAATATGATTACATGGACTACAGCCACAAAATTCAAGATTTACATTTTATTTGTCATAAAAATATCTTAATTATATTGCATTTTAATCAAAATCGTTAGAGCCATTTTCAAGAGAATAACAATTTTCGAAAAATGTTCTATGTAAAGGGTAGTTTAGTGCGAAGCAGTTTTCTTGAAAATCTTCCTGTCCAATCCTTGAAAGACATTAACCTTAAATACCAACTTTGGCTTTTAACCGACTTTTTGTTTTTCAGTTATGTCGTCAACAGACTGACAGACACACACTCACGGAACTTTTTCTAAAAATTACTTTTTCTGGATTCAGAGAGGCCTCGAAACATATATTTCTGGTGAAATTTCGACATCGAATTTTTCTCTACGTGGTAGAGAAAGTAAAAAGGAAATTTTTTACTACATAAAGTAGAGCTACATATGCTGTTTACAGATGGAAAGATAAATTACATAGAGACATACAAAAAATAACATTTTTTCCAAAAAAATGCTTTCCTTTGCGTCCTAGGGACACAAAAATGAACTTCCTGTGATGCAGAATACCGCTAGACAACGCAAAGAGGGAACAGTTGTCTATTTCTTTTGTTTTTATCATTATTGAACCTTTAGCGGATAGTAATAATAATAACGAATGATAGAAAACATCCAATTTCTATAAAGGGTTCTTCAGCGGAAGGAAAACAGAAGATGAGAAAAAGGAGCATCGATTCTTCTTGGAATCTGACAGCAACTGTGCTGGTTCATGGCAATTTTCCGCAGGAGAACAGCATCCATGTTTTCTCCATCTGTCAACCACCCTCGAACCTTTTATCTAAATGGTTTCACCCTTTTTATTTACTTTAATGCGACGCCCATAAATTTATATTTTTCCGTTGAATGAAAAAGAAGAAAGCTGATAAGTTCTTTTTGTGGTTATTTCTTTGAAAGAGGTGCTGCTGCAATCCTTTTAAGTAATTTAACCACATAAATCGTTCCAACTGCAACTAAGATATTTGAATCCTTAATTAGTGATCATACAATTAATTATTCAGAAAACAATGATTTATTTTCATTTTTGGTTTTTGTAAAAATCGTAAGAGTCCTGCAACTATAGTTTCTCATAATATTCAATGCCTGAGTAACTTGATATATAAATTTGTCATAGTAATACTTCATATATGACAAAAACTTTTGATACTACATAATTATATCATACACCATTTTAGCGAACAAATTAAACAAATATGATTTCACTAACACGCTTGCGTTATGAACATTTAGTTTGCTCCAGTAATACACTACATTTTTACTTTCTCTACTGGTAGGCAGGGGAAGTATTGTGTTCCACCCAAAAATTCGATGTCGAGATTTCACCGGAAATATATGTTTTGAGACCCCCTGAATCCCAAAAAAATCTGATGTGTTGCACTCATGACTTTCTCTATTCTTGTTATAACCATTCTTACAAACTCTTATTCCTCTATCTTCTTCGTGTTATTTAAGATAAACATTTGTACGAATTATTTTATTGCTTATTTCCTTGTAGGTGCAAGGGGAATATTAGAATATAGTAGGTTTTGAGCGATAGTCAATCTTTTAAAGCTTTGAGATTCTCTTTGCACACTTAACATATAAGAAAATGAACAACGATGTTCCATTTCAGGAAAGTTTTAAGTTTTCCGAAACTCACACACATAACAAGGAATATCTCCGAAATGGTTCACCCTACAAGAAAATTTATTGACACATAAATTGTGTATTTTAGCAAGATCTACATTTTTTGTATAGTATAATTTGGTCTATCTCTAACGGTTTACCAGTTATGGAAAAGTCGTCCAGAGTAAATACGACTACAGGGGCTATAGCCAGAAAATTCAAGATATACATTTCATTTGTCATAAAAATATCTCAAACATATAACATAATCAAAATTATTAGAGCCATTTTCAAGAAAATCAAAATTTTCAAAAAATTTTCCATGTAAAGGGTAGTTTAGGGTGGGGCTATGTTCTTCAAAATCTTCCTGTCGCATCCTTGAAAGACATTAAACTTAAATACCAACTTTGGTTTTTAACCGACTTTTCGTTTTTGAGCTATGATGTCCACAGACTAACAGACTGTCAGACTGACACACAGACACACACACACACACACACACACACACACACACACACACACAGACACACACACGGACCTTTTTCTAAAAATGCTTTTTTGGATTCAGGGGGTCTCAAAACATATATTTCCGGTGAAATTTCGACATCGAATTTTTGGGTGGAATACAATACTTTCCCTACTTACCAGTAGAGAAAGTAAAAATGAACAACTATGTTCCGTTTCACCAAAGTTTTGTTTTCCGAAACTCACACAGATAACAAGGAATATCTCCGAAATGGTTCACCCTACAAGAAAATTTATTGACACATAAATTGTGTATAGCAAGATCTACATTTTTTGTAGAGTATGATTTGGTCTATCTCTAACGGTTTACCAGTTATGCAAAAGTCGTCCAGAGTAAATACGACTACAGGGGCTATAGCCAGAAAATTCAAGATATACATTTCATTTGTCATAAAAATATCTCAAATATTTTAATCAAAATCGTCAGAGCCATTTCGAAGAAAATCAAAATTTTCTAAAAATTGTCCATGTAAAGGGTAGTTTAGGGTGGGGATATTTTCTTCAAAATCTTTGTGTCGCATCCTTGAATGACATTAAACTTAAATACCAACTTTGGTTTTTACCCTACTTTTCGTTTTTGAAATACTGTCCACAGACTGACAGACACGCCCATAGGCGCATACACGGACCTTTTTCTAAGAATGCTTTTTTTTTTTTAAATTTTGGGGGCCTCAAAACATATATTTCCAGGGAAATCTTGACATCGAATTTTTGGGTGGAATACAATACTTCGTCTACTGTACTATACAATTCAAACTAATATGTAAATCTTCTCCCTGTAAAAGCTGCTAATAGTTAACTTTAAAACTGCCGTTAAATGGCAACACATTGGAACTGTTGCTTGGATTTTTTCTGCTAAGCTGGAATTGACCTGTCCGGAATCAATAAAGTGATAGTCTCACTATTTTTATTTTGGTACTTGGATTACTTTTACTAATCGCAGTTACATATTGCATAAAATTCTGTCAAGTGTTCTTTATAATGAAACCAGTTACGTGTAAATCCAACAACTGACAGTGTCCGTATATTTGTTTATAATCACGGAGAGTTCCTGCGGACACCCTGTATAATATGTGAATAGGTTATGGTTAAGGAAAGTAATGTAAGGTAATAATTCAGCATTCTATCTCTCTATTTATTCTAGCCATCTTAATCTCACACTTTTCAAAAACGGTAGCCAATTTCAAGGATTTTTCTACGGGGCATTGCCTATCTTTAACCCACGTAAAGAGCAGCACTAACAGATGATTAACTAAGAAGGGACCTTGAAACGCGCAATAACGGGCAGGAAAAACATAATTAGGTTGTCCGAATGAAGTTTACCAGCTCTATAGACCGTTTGGCTGCGAATTTCTAAAGCTAGGCTTTTGAAGGCCATTCCCAAACCATACATACACACATAAAGGACATTGCGAACCGAACCACACCTATCATATATGAACAGAGGCCTCCATCTTTGTTCTTTAATATACCACTCCTACGTGAAGAACATGTGAGATCCAACGTTTGTGGTCTTAAGTCGGAATGAATTCCCTTCTATCTATCGCTTATGATTTTTCAGTTCCACAATTTGTTAACCATTCTATACGTGTTAAATGGACGAATGTTTAAACCTGGAACTATTTTTCAATACTTTCTTTAGGCCCTTCCCTCTTCATAACTGAAATTCCATACAAAACCTCCAATCGAACTGATCACATAGATATGCATCGAAATCCGATGAAAACTAAGAAACATCCGTGTTATTAAACATTCCATCGGCATTTAAAATACATTAAAATACCACGGACACAAGATAGAAAAAATTCATACAGCACGAGTTCTTTTTGGTAGGAATTGTGATGTACTCAGATGATTATTTCCCTAATGAAATCATCTGTTCCTTATTTTGTGAGCTTCTACTGTTTACGCTCTAATTGCTAAGAGCCAGGTAACCTCTGAACCGAGTAATGAAATCGGGTCGTTAGAATACAAAATTGCTGTTGACGCTGCCCTGCCGGGACTTGCTGCTGGTATTTCAGACAAACGCACTGTTTGCGGGTAACCGCACATAGTTGCCATATTTACGTCACGTCAAACCGAGCGTGACCCTACGTGCATGGGCAGACCTGCTGACCTCTCGCAGCTCTACGGTGAACTTTTAGATACTAATCGTGTTCATTAACTTTTTATTGTGCTCAATGAGTTGATAATGGACGGCTATTGAAGTTTAAAGCTTTTACAAACGAATCAAATGAATTGATTTGTCCAGCAAATCGCTTTCGATAGAGTAGTTTTTTTCTTTCCTTAAAAGGTTGTCACTCTCGTTGAAATTGAAAACAATTGGTTTATAAAAACGCAGTTTGTTTCAAGAGTTTCGTAGCTACTAGTTTAAACACCCAGCGCTGCCAGTTTGACGGTTTCTCCCTGAAACATTTAGCCTTGCATTTCTTCGGAGGTATTTAAAACTTTTCCACTAAGCAGTTATATCCTGCTACTAGAGGGATTGAGGCAGTTGCACCTGATCAATGGCAATCCGGTACAATATTACGTTTTAGCAGTGTTTTCTTGTTTTAATTTCTGTTTACTGTGTGAATTCTTCAACGGGATTTCTTATTACTTTCTCTACTACGTTTAGTAAAATAGAGGAAATATGGCATTCCACTCAAAAATTCGATGTCGAGATTTCACCAGAAGTATATGTTTTGAGACCCCCTGAATAAAAAAAGGTATTTTTAGAAAAAGGTCATTGTGTGTGTGTGTCTGTCAGTCTGTGGGCAATATAACTCAAAAACGAAAAGTCGGTTTAAAAACCAAGTTGGTATTTAAGTTTAATGTCTTTCAAGGATGTGACACGAAGATTTTCAAGAAAATTGCTTTCCCTTTATATGGGAAATTTTGATTATCTTGAAAATGGTCTAACGATGTTGATTAAAATGCATGTTTGAGATATTTTTATGACAAATGAAATGTATAATTTGAATTTTCTGGCTATGGCCCCGTACTTACTCTGCATAACTAACCCCTAAACTGTAAGAGATAGACCAAGTCTTACTATACAAAAATGTAGATCTTACTAAAATACACAATTTATGTCTAAATACATTTTTGTAGAGTAAACCATTTCGGAGATATTCCTTGTTATTTGTGTCAGTTTCGGAGAACTTAAAACTTTTGTGAAATGGAACCTCGTTGTTTATTTTTTATATGCTAAGCTTGCAAATAGAACGGGATCTCAAAGCTTTAAACGATTCGACTATCACTCAAAGCCTACTGTATTCCCGTATTCCCTCGGACCTAAAAATATGCGACACGAAGATTTTCAAGGAAATCCTCCCAACCCAGACTACCTTTTATATGTAACATTTTTAGAAACAATTGAGTTTATCAACAATGGTTCTAACGATATTAATTAAAGTACAATATATTTAAGATATTATTATACAAAATGAAATGCACACATTGAAGTTTCTGGGAGTGTACTAAGCAGTTCTCAAAATCTTACTACAAAAAAAAAAAAAAAAAAAAAAAAGTACATATTGTTAAAACACACAACTTAAGTCAAATACATTTTTTGTGGGCTGAATTATTTCGGATATATTCCTTGATATGTGTCTTGAATTTTGAAGTACTTATATATTTTAAATGGAATGGCCATGCAAAAAGAACAGAATTTCGAAGTCATCACGTAGTGATAAGCTTTGAAAGATTTGACTAAAGCTTAAAGCCTACCTTTTTTTCCATATTCCCCTTGCTCCTGCAAAGAATTAACAGTAAAATAATTTCTGCAAATATTTATCTGGTTTAACACGAAGTAGAATAGAGAAATAAGCGT
Organism: Tenodera sinensis; assembly: GCA_030765045.1. Lineage (NCBI taxonomy): Eukaryota > Metazoa > Arthropoda > Insecta > Mantodea > Mantidae > Tenodera > Tenodera sinensis. Next base: position 45,222,515 of record CM060972.1, read on the forward strand.
TTGTAAGAACAATTAGTGCAAAGTAGAGAAAGTCATGTAAGAGCTACACATCAGATATTTTGGCTTCCGGGTCAACTTTCTCATTACCTTTCAAATCATCAATGTAGAGTGATGTTATTTCACTTTTAAATATTGTGATGCGGTTTATGAAGAAACAAACAGGTTTAATACATTGAAGACAAAAAGAAGAAACAAGTCAATCACCGCAATGCCGGTGGAAAGTCACATATATACTTAATATCGTAGGAAGGAAGGGGAGGAAGGGAGGCAGGGAGGGAGGAAGAGATGGAATAAGGAAGGAAGGGAGGGATGGAGAGAGAAAGGGAGGGAGGAAGGGAGGAAGGAAGGAAGGGAGGAAGCAAGAGACATTAGTTATCCTGAAGATTAAAACAAAGATTTTGTTAAACTTAATATGTGTTCATCTAAGTCCCTTTGGGGAACCTCTGATGTTGACGGAAGTGACGTCATTCCTTCCGTCCTTCACGTTTTGTTCAGGTCTCCATATCAGGAAGGTGTTTTCGGATATTTTGGCGCATTCGCTACTGTGGAGCATTTATTAATGTGTGATTGTACAATGTTTGTTTTATATTTCCAATGTTTTTGTAAAATATCAGAAAGTTGTGGCGTCAGTTAATGGATGTTAATCTCTGCAAAGTGACCAGCCTACCAGCTGTGATTGTTAGCGTATACAAGGCGTAGAAAAATAGTGAAGGGGAGGTTGTTGGTAGTTACTTTGACTTGAATATAACTCCATATCAAGTCTTAATAAGATCTTGAATAAAAGTCAACAGCTATAGTAACTGTAGTCTTAAGCAGGATTTAATTTAGCATAACGCTGTCAAGTGGACTTGAAGCTTCATCTATCCTGTTGGAAAGCATTTGACCCGCACATCAACTAGGTATTGTAACAAATGAAGAAAACACCAGTTACTGCTATTCACACTTTATTGCCTTTTAGTCAGTTAGCGTAGTGCTAACGTTACACTTAGATTACTTTTGTACAAGCTCAGAGCAACAGAACAACTGCCGAAACACAAAATAAGAACTGCTAGTCGGCACGACTCCTCAACGCTTCGTATACGTCTTTTTTTTTTCTCCCTTGCCCGGTGCTTGGCAGCGACTTATATAGGTCCTTAGACAGAGGGAAAGTTCTAGAGGTAGAATATTCGGGAGTGCCTGTGGCGGAACGGTCCACAAACCGCACCGCCATGTAATAGCTATTGTCTCGTACGCTCCTACTGTTGTCGGCGGCCTGTGGCGGAACGGTCCAGAAACCGCACCGCCATGTAATAGCTATTGTCTCGTACGCTCCTACTGTTGTCGGCGGCCTGTGGCGGAACGGTCCAGAAACAGCACCGCCATGTAATAGCTATTGTCTCGTACGCTCCTATTGTTGACGGCGGTCTGTGGCGGAACGGTTCATAAAACTGCACCGCCATGTAATAGCTATTGTCTCGTACGCTCCTATTGTTGTCGGCGGTCTGTGGCGGAACGGTCCAGAAACCGCACCGCCATGTAATAGCTATTGTCTCGTACGCTCCTCAGTGGCGGTTATTCAAGTGAAGCAGGTGAAGAGGTTTTCACCAGAAAATAGCAGTATTCTATTTTCGTTAATGTTGGCATTATTACTGCCATTCTAACAGTTTAGTCACAAATTTCAACTGCTAGGAGCCGTAGCAGGGTCAGTGACCAACCCTTCTTTTGTTTGGAACTTACAGCCAGGCAGTCGGCAAGGAAAATTGGTGGGAGGGCACCCTCAGATCGGTTCCAAGGACAAGTGCATCAGTCAGAGTTACGGAAGAAACTGTGGCACTAAACAGCTTGGTTGCCATGGCAACATGACGTCACGAAACGATGAACTGCGGGGAAATAACACGGGCATGCACATGTTTCGGGCAAGCAAGAAATATTTTCACTTGGGCAGAGGCACAGAACGCGGTAGAGGGGATGGTTTCTGTTTTCGCGCGCTTAGAAGATAGTATTCGTTTACCTCGAGGAAGAGCTGGAGGTAAACTTAAAACGTGGTGTTTTAGACAACTGTGAACGGTAGGTATAATTTACGAGTTTGCTAGACTCCAGCGCTTTTAATATTTAAATTACGGAATATAAGTGTTTTGTCATGAATCCAGTGAACGATATAGTTTGCAATTTGCTAGAAACCCCATTTTCCAGGTGGAAAGATGAAGACAAGAAGGATGTTTTAAACTTTGGGCGGCCCTCTGATATCATTGATGTAGCCCTTAAAAGAGAGGATAAGAAAATAGGTAAGACTTATAACATTAAATTCAAAAGCTCTTGGCTCGATAACTATTTTTGGTTATGCAGTAGCCGTAGTTTGCAATTGCTATTCTGTTGGCCTTGTTTACTTTTTAGGAACAAAAGTAACGTGTGGGACAAAGAGAGATTCACAGATTTCATTGCTATAACCCGTTCTCTTCACAAGCACAATGATTCGGCGGGGCATTTAAAAGTAAATTACAACTAAACGCTTTTGAAAAAAAAAAAAAAAAAAAAAAATAGAAACACAATGGCTGACGCTCTTCAGCAAAACAGCAGACTTTTTCATGTGCTTTTCAATGGAAATGTGACATTAAATAGGCTTTTCCTGCAGTTGATCACTAAAGCAACATTGTATTTAGGCAAACAAGAGCTTGCATTCTCAGGTCATGTTGAGAGTGCGCTTTCACTAAGTCGGGGAAATTTCAAGGAGCTTGTGTACTGAAACTCAATTAGAAATCCAAAACCACTATAATAAAATTAAAAGTATATTCAGCGGTGATTCTAAATCTATACAAAATGAGGTGATTGGATGTATTTCGGAATACTTACAGACCTGAAATTAATGTCTTAGATTTTTTCTGTTGAAGTTGATGACACTACAGATATTTGTCAACAGTCTCAGTGCTCTATCATTGTAAGATACGTGAATACAGAGAGCACATTGGTTGAACGATTTTTCGGATTTCATGATGTGAGTGTTGACAGGTCCACAGAAACATTGTTCCTTTTGCTGCATGGTGGTTCTTAAATAACTTCATTATGAACGTAAATTAGTTGTACAATGTTACGATGGAGCGAGTGTTATGTCAGGACATTTGAATGGACTTCAAAAAAGAATCAAGCACAATGCTTCCCAGGCAGTTTTTGTACATTGTTTAGCTTACCGATTAAATTTGATTTTAAAACAAAGCTGTATATTTTTGCATCCACCAGATTTCTCTTGCTTACTACGTGAACTGTCATATGTATTGGACTAAAGTGAATCATAGTGTGACAGACAGTTTCTTTTGTGTACAGCTCCATTGGATACAAAAAGTTTGGTAAAAAATGTTGGACCGTGGTACACCGGCTTTGCATTGTATTTTCAGCATGCTTAAGTGAACTTCTTCACCTATTTTGTAAGGCACGAGCCGCCACTGACGCTCCTATTGTTGTCGGCGGCAGGTCGTTAGGTCACCGGCGGGCGCGGTGACAGTATATTAGTTTGTGGTCAGGCGCAACATCAATAAGGCATACTGCAGTATGAAATAATTAGATATAGGAAAGTACGTAGTAAAATTTACAGCTTCTGAGCGATTCTTAAGTGTCTTAGTATGTTAGTACATGGTACCTTTTAGATACCAAATTAGATTCTAATTTGTTGTTTAACGACGTTGTCAATTGCTAGGATCACATCAGCGTTGCCGGTGTGCCGGAATTTTGTCCCGAAGGAGTTTTTTTACATACCAGTAAATCTACTAACATGGAGCTGTCGTTTTTAAGCATACTTAAAAACCATCGGTCTGGGCCAGATTTGAACCCGCGACCTTGGGAACAGTAGGCCAGCGTCTAACCAACTGAGCCACCCAGACCGACGTAAATTTGTACTACATGAAATTGAAATGTGATCAAGCTCGACGTAGAATGGATATCTGTCCTAAACTTATCACTGAACCCTGGGATAATAGATTTATCAGTAGAATTATCACGTGTGATTGAAAGTTAGTGTATTACTGCAACCTTGACACCTTGAAACATCGGCTTGGTGCCCTCCAGCTTGCAAAGGACAAAAGAAACCGGTTCGGCGTCAAAATAATAATATATGTATGCTAGAATTTTGAAGGTCTGATTCACAGTGACTATCTCAAATGGACATGCAGTCAATGCGAACCTTAATTCTCAACAACTGAAACGAGTTCATCAAGTTTTGAGGCACAGAAACCCTTCTGTTGCAGAAGGACAATGTGAAACGTCATGCTGCTCAAACAACAGTGGACAAAATTCAGGAATTGGCAGGAATCGAACTGCTAAAGGCAGTGAACGAAACAAATCTGATCTGTTGCACTCACATGACTTTCTCTACTCTTATACTAACCATTATTACAAACTCTTATTCCTATATCGTCCTTGTGTTAGTTGAGATAAACATTTGTGCAAATTATCTTATTGCTTATTTCCTTGTAGGTGTAATTGGAATATTAGAATACAGTAGGCTTTGTGCGATGGTCAAATCTTTTAAAGCTTTGAGATCCCGTTCTCTTTACATGCTTAACATATACGTAAAAAAATGAACAATGATGTTGCATTTCACGAAACTGTTTTCCGAAACTGACACAAATAACAACGAAATGGTTCACTCTACATAAAAATTTATTCAGACATAAAATGTTTGTTAAAGTGAGATCTACATTTTTTTACAGTAAGATGTTGTCTATCTCTTCAAAAGTCATCCAGAGTAAACAGAACTACACAGACTATAGCCAGCAAAATTCAAAATATACATTTCATTTGTCATAAAAAGTTTCTTAAACACATGGCATTTGAATCAAAATCGTTAGAGCCATTTTCAAGAAAATCAAAATTTCCGAAACATTTTTCATGTAAAAGGTAGTTTAAGGTGGGGCTATTTTCTTCAGTCTTCGTGTCGCATCCTTGAAATACATTAAACTTAAATACCAACTTTGGTTGGTTTTTAACCAATTTTTCGTTTTTGAGTTATGGTGTCCACAGACTAACACACAGACACACACATGGACCTTTTTCTAAAAATACTTTTTCTGGATTCAGGGGGCCTCAAAACATATATTTCCGGTGAAATCTCGACATCAAATTTTTGGGTGGAATACAATACTTGCTCTACTTACCAGTAGAGAAAGTAAAAATGAACAACGATGTTACATTTCACGAAGATTTGTTTTCCGAAACTGACACAAATAACAAGGAATATTTCAGAAATGGCTCACTCTACAAAAAATTTATTCAGACATAAATTTATGTTTTAGCGAGGTCTACAATTTTTGTACAGTAAGATTTTGTCTATCTCTTGCGGTTTACCAGTTATTCAAAAGTCATCCAGAGTAAACAGGACTACAAAGGCTATAGCCAGAAAATATAAGATATACATTTCGTTTGTCATACAAATATCTTAAACATATGGCAATTTAATTAAAATCTTTAGAGCCATTTTCAAGAAAACCAAAATTTTCGATGAAATCTGGACATCGAATTTTTGGGTGGAATACTTCTGTTTGCCAGTAGAGAAAGTAAAAGCTATTCCACGCAGCTTAACTTATTTCTGATTAGTCATCCTTCCTCGCCATTGCTACCGTTTACCATGACGTTATTTGGCTTAAATACCAAATCATATGACATTTTCTATCACGTCCCACGGGACTTTCCCTCTTTCCTTCGATATTTTGCCGCCTACGTTGTCTACTGTATCCCTCGGGGCGCTGGCAATACGATAAAGAACTTTTCCCCCTTCGACCAAACACAAAGGACTTGCAGGCAGTGCTGTTAGAATCTTGCCTCTATGCCTCTAAAAACACCTTTAGAAACTCCCTGAAGCTCAGGAACCAGGGACATCTTAACATGGGCGAATATTACAAATATGAAAACTCCTATATATACCATGTGTGTCAGCTGATCCAGAATTGGGGTAGGTAGATAACCCTTCGTGCGTTAAAAGAGTTGCAGAAAGCACCGGGTAAATGCAGTCATAGTGACGGCAATGGCGTGCGCGAGCTTCTTTCTGCCTGTTAGCGAAGACGAGAGACGAGAGGTAGGTAGTTTCAGGTTGAACTATCGTGTGTAGTCCGTGACAATGGATTATCTAACATTATGGATTACAGATTGTAAAGTCCCGTAACAAGTTACATGGAAGCATGAGGGCAGGTAATGTTTCATTGGCAATTGTTCGTTTGTTATTAATGTTATTGTTGTATTTTATTATTAACTTTTATTTGATGGTTTATCATCATTATGCTTTTCATCATGATTATTGCTATTATTGTTATTATCTTTATTATTATTGTTATTATTAGTAGTATCCTCATTATGTTATTAGTTCTATTATTTTGTTAGCTCTTATTAAGTTTTGATATTATTACTGTCACCCTAATCATTATCATTAAAATCAAAATTATTAGTTTTATTTTAATTAGTATATTAATATTAATATTTTTGTTATTGTTACATATGATTTATTACTATGATATTAGTTTCATCGTTATTATTATCATCAAACAATACTGTTACGCTGACTTCATTCTTAGAATAGGTGTTCAAAATAGTGAACTGAAATAGCAGTTTGAAGAAAGTCAGGGTTGTCGACAAGTATTTGTCGAATCCTGGTGCATTAATCAATCCTGTGGACAAAATCATTGCCATAGACTTGTTGGTTGAGGTGAATTTTGTAGTGTGCCCCGCCCATTTCCACATAATAATAATAATAATAATAATAATAATAATAATAATAATAATAATAATAATAATAATAATAATAATAATAATAATAATAATAATAATAATAATAATAATAATAATAATAATAATAATAATAATAATAATAATAATAATAATAATAATAATAATAATAATAATAATAATAATAATAATAATAATAATAATAATAATAATAATAATAATAATAATAATAATAATAATAATTAATAATAACAACAATAACAATAAATAAAAAATAGTAAAATAGTAATAAAAACAATAACCATAATAAAATACAACAATAACATTAATAAGAAACGAATAAGTGCCAATGAAGCTTTACGTGTCCTCATGTTTGTATGTATTTTATAATGGCACTTTACAATCTGCAAGTCCCTATAAGTAAAGTGCAAAACATTATAACCTTTTCGGTTGTTTATACTCTATTATCACGGACTACACACAATAGTTCAACCTGGGAACTACCTCTCATCTGCCGTCTTCGCTCAGAGGCAGAAGGAAGCTGGGTCACGCCACTGCCGTCACTATGACACAGAACGGTGCGTCCTGCAATTCTTTTAATGCATCTATTTGCATTGCCACATTGTCACTTAGCGGAAATACAAAAACGTTTTGACAGACACAAAATTTAATGGCAGTTGGTACCTGACTTCTACTAGGTATTCACTTTCCTGTTGCGCAAAGTATATTTATAGTACCTGGGCGACCGAGCTTCGCTCGGCGTTTTTGGCCTCTGTTTTTGTGAAATCTTATTTTTTGTGGGAGAAGATACTTATTTAGACAAACCTGAAAGGCAAAACGTTAACTAAATAAAACTACTTGTCGCAATTGTTAAGAGTAATGTCCGAGATACAAGAGATGTAGAAATACATAAAAATATTGCATAAACACCATCATTTCAGCTGTAAAACGTGTACCGCTGAAAGCAGGCCTCCCCCATAGATATCCACCCAGTTTGAGGTTTTCGTCGAGCATTTGTTCCATTATGGAGTTCAGTTCTTTGCTGCTGTGATTGACTCCAGGACGTTAACACGTTGACCAAGGTCCTTCATACTTCCATCGAGTTCTTCCATGGCTTCCTTAACCCCGGTCAGTCGCTCGTTAGTATTCTTCGATAGACCTGTCTTCATATTGGAATTCCCGTCTTCATCTTTTCCGTTCCGGAGTTTACATTTTCAATTTGCCTTTCATTTTAGTTCCCATATTTTCTATTCCGTAGTTTACATTTTTCCAAACCGGTTTTCATATTTGTTTCCTCTGCCGCATTCCGGAATTCATTTCATTTCCCATTATGTCCATCTTGGCTAACATTTGTTTCATCAACTGTTCCATATCGTGCTTTTCGTCGCACTCCGGACACCAATTGTGATTACTTTACTCTTTTAACTATTTCTTTATTTTTTATTAAAACACCGGAGCGACACTAAGTAAAAGCAATGTTGAAGAATAACAAATACTACAGAAAGAAAATGTGTTTGATAAAGCCATGTGAATGCACTAGGCATTTATGTTTCAAACATATAGAAAAGTGCATGAATTGTTCGTAATTGTTCGTCGAAGCGGGAGTAGTGAAAGAAATGTGATTGTGTTTTACTAAAGAAAAATGAGTAGAAAAACTGTGTGAATGTTATACGTTGCACTTATATTTCAAGTGTATGGAAAAATGTGTGGATTGTTTGCAGAAGAAGGAGTAGTATATTAGGTAAAAGAAAAGGGAGTAGAGAAAACCATGTGAACGTAATATATTGCGTGGTAAAATAGATTGCATAAAAACCTTCGCCATGAAAAAAATGTCACTTTTCATGGCGATCGGTCAACCTGTTTTGGATTTTAATCACTCTTCAACATAAGATATGTATAGTCCTTGGTATGTATGAAGTTGATAAACCATAGGGAATAACATGTGAATTGTTACGTAAAACAAAAGTGAGTAGATAAAGTAGTATGAATGTAATACATTGTATTTGTTTCAAACATATAGCAAATTATATGAATTATATGTTGAAGGGCGAATAGCGAAAGAAGACTGATTGTGTCTCGCAAAGGAAGAATTAGTAGAGGAAATCGTGTGAATGTAATACGCTGCATTTATATTTCAATCCTAGAATATTATATGAATTGTATGTTGAAGGGCAAACAGAGAATACATGAATGTGCTACGTAAAAGAAAAGCGAGTAGAACACCATTTGAAAGTAATATATTGTGTAGTAAAATTGTTACCATAAAAACTCTCCATGAAAAAAATACATATACGTACCGAATTTCACGGTGATCGGTTAAGCGGTTTTCGAGATTAACAGTTAGATATATACAAACATTCAAGTTGTATAGATGATATGAATTGTTTGTAGAAGAGTGAGTGGAGAAAGATATGTGAAGGTGTTACCTAAAAGTGAGTAGAGTAAACACTGTGAAAGTCACATACAGCATTTCTATATCAAACATGCACAAAATTGCATGACTTATTTCTAGAAGAGTAAGTAGAGAAACAGTTATGAGTGTGTTACCCAAAAGCAAGAAGAGAAAACAGTATGAATGTAATACGTAGCATTTCTATTTCAAACATGCACGAAATTGTACGACTTATTTGTAGAAGAGTGAGTAGAGAGAGATGTGAATGTGTTACCTAAGAGTGAGTAGAGAAAACAGTATGAATATAATATGTAGCATTTCTATTTCAAACATACAGAAAATTGCATGATTTCTTTATAGAAGAGTATAGAAAGAGATGTGAACGTGATACCTAATAGTGAAAGGAGAAAACAGTGTGAATTTAATAGCATTTCTATTTAAAATATACAGAACATGGCATGACTAATTTTAAAAGTGGGGATAAAAGTGTTTTTTGGTGCCAAATCGCGATTTTTATGGAAAATTGTTTATAGAAGACTGAGTAGAGAAGGAGATGTGAAGGTGCCACCTAAAAGTGAGTAGAGAAACCGCTGTGAAAGTAATATGCAGCATCTCTATTTCAAAAATACATAAAATTGCATGACTTATTTGTAGAAGAGTGAGTAGAGAAAGAGGTGTGAATGTATCACTTAATAGTGAGAGGAGAAAACAGTGTGAATGTAATAACACTTCTGTTTCAAACATACAGAACATGGTATGACTTATTTTAAAAGTGGGGATAAAAGTGTTTTTCGGTACAAAATCACGCTTTTTATGGAAAATTGTTTACAGAAGAGTGAGTAGTGAAAGAGATGTGAATGTGATACCTAAAAGTGAGAGGAGAAAACTGTGAATATAATAGCACTTCTGTTTCAAATATACAGAACATGGTATGACTTATTTTAAAAGTGGGGATAAAAGTGTTTTTTGTGCAAAATCACGTTTTTTATGGAAAATTGTTTATAGAAGACTGAGTAGAGAAAGAGATGTGAATGTGTTACCTAAAAGTGCATAGAGAAACCGCTGTGAATGTAATATGCAACATCTCTATTTTAAACATACAGAAAATTGCATGACTTATTTGTAGAAGAATGAGTAGAGAAAGAGATGTGAATGTATCACCTACTAGTGAGAGGAGAAAACGGTGTGAATGTAATAGCACTTCTGTTTCAAACATACAGAACATGGCATGACTTATTTTAAAAGTGGGGATAAAATGTTTTTGGTGCAAAATCATGTTTTTTTTATGGAAAATTGTTTCTAGAAGACTGAGTAGAGAAAGAGATGTGAATGTGTTACCCAAAAGTGAGTAGAGAAAACTCTGAATGTAATATGCATGTATACAAAAATTTAACCAAATCTTTAGAGCCGTTTCTGAAATACGGGGAATATATATACAAGAATTGCACTGTAGAAGCGGCAATAAAAAAATGTTATTTTTTATGTAAAATCGCGTTTTTTCGGGAATTACATCTATATAGATGAACTTAAAAGGCAAAACTCTATCTCAATACAAAATTGATCAAAATCGTTAGAGCCGTTTCCAAGTTGCGCGGAATAAATAAATAAATAAATAAATAAATAAATAAATAAATAAATATATATATATATATATACAAGAATTGCTCGTTTAAATATATAAGATTACTGACTTCACAGCGTGATTTCACAGCGTGTTTAAGTATACAACACAGTATGGCCTGGTAAACCTTTGATTGGATGTTGTGTTGAGCTACCCACCATTAAATGTTGCGTCAGCCATACATAGATAGCGTGTATTGCTTTCACACTGATTTTGAAGGATTTAACTATTAACGGTTAAATTACAGCTAGGTGATCATATTTGTTTAGTAATTTTTGCTGTTGAAACTTTGAACACCTGAACCGCTCAAATGCCTGTAACACCTTATAGATCTTCAGTTTAGCATATTAGTGTAGGGGAGTACAATGGAAATCATATGGGCAAAATGAGTCACCTAAATAAGTTTAATATTATTTATGTGTATGAGTTATACAGATCGATTCAGTAGGTGATCTCTCATCTACCAGGATTTCTTTTTCATAATTTTCCTTTCAGTTCATTTTCTTATGAAGCTTCAGAATGCTCTCGGTTTTTCTGCGGGATGGCGGTATCGGACAGATGGCGCGGATGTTTTCTCAAAGAAAACAGTACACGGCGTGGTCTATAGAGGGCTGCTTGATCGACCAGTCATTTATCGTTCTCTACTGCAATTCTCAGTTCATGTTTTGACGTTAGATTAATTCTGATCTCCAGTCAGTCATATTTATGCAACCGAGCCTAGGCCTGTTTAAGAAAGTTTTGGATCCCCGAGGTATTTTCAACTTCATAAAAGCAATTTCTCACATACAACCACTGTATCCGCATTTACAGCTGGAACACTATCTTAAACATAGTGTTAACCGTAGTTAAACGGAACAGGGTGCTAGTAAAGTTAATCTGAAGTTCAACTGAAGATTAAGGGACCCTGGTACTGAAAATGACCGAACAATTACTAAATTGGCGTTATTTATGTTTAGTACGCACACAAATGTTCCCCCAAACCTTCGGTCATCTGACTGCAGTGACTTTATAAATTCCGCCATTTTTATCCCTTTATCCCTTTATCCCTTTTCTATGTAAATTTTCGGTAGTATTTGAACAAAACTGGGCCAAAAAGGGCCGCAAAAACAAAGAAATTCAGCAGAAAATGGTGGTTAAGTGACATCTTGCTACAGGAGAAAAACTATGAATCTGAGGAGTGAGACGACTAAACAAAAGAGGGAAGGTGTGACAAACAGGTGAACTGATGCACGCGTTTAGATAAATTGGATTTTCTCGATTTTACATTTTTAACGCACTATCTGCTCCATGCGCATTAAATTTTGTGTTATGCTTCTAGAATTTTACCAGAATGTGCTCTATTTAAGTGATTTCAATTTCAATCTTTGGTTTAATTATCTGAAAACTTGTTTAGCTTTAAAAAATTAAATACCCAAAAAGGTTTTAAAAATGTTTTCAAGGTACATCAAAGCAAAGAAATTTATTACTTTAAAAGTAGTTATTTTTTTCTTTCTGCTAGAGATTGATGATTTTTCTTGGGCAGTTAGAGTTTATAAAATAATAAAATTGTTGTGATATTTTAGTTTTTTGATGAGCATTGAATATTTTGAATATTAACGTATTTTCGCATTGTGAATAAATTCAATAATTAATTGCCTCAAAACGGAAAAACAGATTGTGCTGGAACTTTGTGGGTAGTTTATAACATGAGCACCCTTAAGTGTTCAAAGTATTGATTTCATACCTATAAAATATGGAAAATTCTAATAGTAGTCCCAGGCTCCCTTAAACTGAAGTTCAAATGAAGATTCAGGTTTACAAAACGAAGTAAAACATAAAACTGTATTTTAGAGGTAAAATTAGAGCTGACAAATTTAATGCCACAGCTGGGATCTGAACCACAGACCCTCTGCTGCCTGGCGGGTGCTCTAACCACTAAGCTACAGTGACAACCTGCCAGAATTCTCCAAGTAATCTCTCAGAGAGATGCGAGACTGCCTTTGTGGTTTACCGGGAGAAATACGAATTGGTTGGAGTGTCATTCTGGCAGGTTGCACAGTAGCTTAATGATTAGAGCACTCGTCTGGTAAGCGGAGGGCCTGTGGTTCAAATCCCAGCAGTGGCATTGAATTTTTCATTTCCAATTCCACCTATCAAATATTACCCACACACGGCTTGTGTGTTTAAAACCACGAACAGTAAGTTTTTTGGCATAAATAAATAATAATAAAACTGTAGTTTAAGTCTAACAGGAAGTTTAAACCTCCTTTATGATACCGGTCCTAAATCTGAGTCTTCAAATCCAAATGTTATCCTTGACCAAATAACACCAACCAGGACGTTTAAAGTGTGCAAACTGAATTTACAACGAATATTTTTCACTACCAGTACATACATTTAGTGTGAACAAATTTACGTGATCGGATGTGTGAGGGGAAGGGCAGGAGGAAGGAGGAGGTGGCCGGAAGCTGGATGTATTGTTGAATAGGGTGTCCCGATGCAGTACATCCGGAACGCGAACAATGATGGCAGATCTAACTCACCAGTTGTCACATCATACATGTAGCAGTAAGTTTGTGTGTGTGTATGTGTGTGTTGTGCTCGGCCTACGATTCCTAATATTTCGCTCTGTCATGTCGTAATTTCTCCAGTGAGTACCACCTGACACAATATATTTGTCACTTTAGTTATTTATTTTACTACAGAGACTTCTAGAACGTCTGGCATGCTGTGTATCAGCAGGGCAGCGTAGTGTTTGAAGGTATAAATAGATTTCTGTGTCAGTTTTGATGGGCTGCACTCCCATGATTTTCTCTACCCTTGTACAAAGTCTAAATCTTCATATTAATCCAAATAAACAATTCTAGCAAGCGATTCATTGCATATTTACTTGTAGGTAGGCACAGTGGGAAAAAGGGAATACAAGTCTTGAGGGAAGATTTCAATTAAAGTGGTCAAATGTATGTTTTGAGGCCCCCTGAATAAAAAAAGCACTTTTAGAAAAAGGTCCATCTGTGTGTGCGTCTGTGTGTCTGTCTATAAACAGCATAACTCAAAAACGAAAGATCTGTTAAAAACTAAATTTGGTATTTAAGGTTAATGTCTTCAAAAATGCGACACAAAGATTTTGAAGAAAATTCCTCCACTCTAAACAACCCTTTACATGGAAAATTTTGATTTTCTTGAAAATGGCTCTAACGATTTTGATTAAAATGCCATATGTTTCAGATATTTTGATGACAAATGAATATGTCTATTTTGAATTTTCTGGCTAATGCCCATGTAGTTCTATTTACTCTGGATGACTTTTGCACAACTGATAAGGAGATAGAACAAATCTTACTATACAAAAAAGTAGATCTTGCAAAAACAAACAATTTATGTCCAAATACACTTTTTTTGTAGAGTGAACCATGTCGGTGATATTCCTTGTTATTTGTGTGAGTTTTGAAAAACTTAAACTTTCATCAAATGGAAGATCGTGATTATTTTTTTATGTTAGCCATGCAAAGAGAATTCAATTTGAAAGCTTTAAAAGATTTGACTATCACTCAAAGCCTACTGTATTTCCATATTCTCCTTGCAGCTACAAGAAAATCAGCAATAAAATAATTTCTGCAAATCTTTATCTCAACTAACACAAAGAAGATATAGAAATAAGATGGTTAGTACTAGAGTAGGATTTACCAGCTATGCCAAGGTAATTCAGAATCAAGAAAATTTCAGAGGCTATGTTCAGAAAATTGAAGACAAAACAGTTCATTTGTCATGAGAATATTTTAAATATGTGGTATTTTAATCAGTATCGTTATAACGGTATTTGATAAAAATAAACTTTCGAAATTGTTTCACGTCATTGGTAGTTTGTGGTGGAGGCATTTTCTTGAAAATCGTCGTGTCGCATTTTTAGAAGTTGAACTTAATGCTGAGTTTGGAATTTAACCAACGTTTTACTTTTGAGTTGTACTTTGCACAGACAGATGCAGACTGATATACATACTTTCTTCTAAATTGTTTTTCAAAACACTAGAAAAGGTTATAACTATTTAAAAATTTAAACCATCAAACATAATCTAGGAAACAGTCAAGGCCACCAAGCATTTTGTGCATTTTGAGCTTTAACCAGATCTAGACTTGTTATATTAAACATTTTGGACTATCTGTCACGGTTTTGAAATTGTACGTATTATTTATAGAAAAGTAGATGTACATAAATTGTATTTATCATTGAAATACCTTGAAAATATGATATTTTAATGAAAATGGTTAGAGCCGTTTCTGATAAAATCAATGATAACTTTTTCCTTCGTAAAGGTTAGTTTGGGATGAGAGGATTTTTGTGAAAACCTTCGTGTCGTATCGTTAAACTTAAATACGAACTTTGGTATTTAACTGACGTCTCGTTTTCTTCTGCTGTTTAGACACACACACACACACACACACACACACACACACACACACACACACACACACACACACACACACACACACACACACTCGCACACACATACCCGTTTCTAAAAACGCTTTTTTAGGATTCAGTAAGTGTGAAAACATGCATATCTGGTGAAATATCGATATTGATTTTTTTCAATACCTCCTTTATTTATTATAGCTAATAACTACTAATAACGAATTACTACTTTTTACTTGACAAACGTATAATTGCTTGAAAATTCAAGCCAACAACAAAGGATATGTCGCAAATGGCCACAAACAAACACACACACACATATACACACATGCGCGTAATATATACGGGACTCTTTTTAAAAAGGTTGTTTATATTCAGGGACTTCAAAATATGTATGTCCAATGAAATTGCCATATATAGTTTTTGGGTGAAATGCAATAGTTCTTTTATGGCAGACGCAAACTTTAATGGTGGCTGATACCTGACAACTCTATTCTGTTTGCTGTTGCACAAATACATTTTGTGGGCGCAAAGTATATTTATGTCACCAACTTTACAGCATGATGTCATAGCTTGTTTAACTATATTAGGACTTCGGAAAGCTGACAAGCCTCTGATTAGATTTTGTGTTGACCAACTCCTCCTGCCACCCGCCATTAGATTTTGTGTCAGCCATAATTACTATCGGTATAGTAGAGAAATTGGATGCTCAACAGCTATAGCAATGGATATAGATACAAAACTGAAGTACAATCACACTTACAGGGAGCTAAGCATTTTTACTCGTAACTATGATGCATTGACTCTATTTACAATATAGAATTGAGTGTGAGATTTTGATCTACAGAAAGAGTAGAAAATTAACAGGTGGAGCTTTGACTGTTCAATTTCTATCATAAATAAACGTCGTTAAGGTGTTAAGAATGAAATTCTATCACCAATACGATATGGACAGAGATATTGCTTTCGTGATCCTTATAGCACCTGCCATCTTCAGTATCTGAAGGCACAGTTTCAGTGGTAAGTGGAGGAATATGTTTAAAATTCTATAAAAGGCTTAACAAAGGTTACAGTTACTCTATCATATAACCTGCAACGTGCCAAATTTATGATACGATAGCAAAGCTTCGGCATGCTCATTGGCTTTCATTTTCATCAAATATACGGTCTTTAAGTTATTCATTGAAAGTGTTATGGTGTTGTTATGATGCCTATCTGCATATGTAGAGCTGTAAACGCTACGTAAAAACACTACATATGGATTGATTTGTGATAATGTATTCACGCCTCACGTCTCTCTCTCTCTCTCTCTCTCTCTGTGTGTGTGTGTGTGTGTGTGTGTGTGTGTGTGTGTGTGTGTGTGTGTGTGTCTGTCAGTCTGTGGACATCATAACTCAAAAACAAAAAGTCGATTAAAAACCAAAGTTGGTATTTAAGTTTAATGTCTTTCAAGGATGCGACACGAAGATTTTGAAGAAAATAGCGCCACCCTAAACTACCCTTTACATTGAAAATTTTCAAAAATTTCTGTTTTATTGAAAATGGCTCTAACGAATTTGATTAAAATCCCATATGTTTGAGACATTTATATGACAAATTAAATGTATATTTTTAATTTTCTGGCTGTAGCCTACTTATTGGTATTCAGTCTGGATGACTTTTGAATATCTCGTAAACCGTAAGAGATAGACAAAATCTTACTATACAAAATGTAGATCTCACTAAAACACACAATTTATGTCGGAATAAATTTGTTTGTAGAGTGAACTATTTCGGAGATGTTTCTTGTTATTTGTGTCAGTTTCGGAAAACTTAAAAAACTTTCGTGAAATGGAGCATCGTTGTTCATTTTTTATACTTATGTTAAGCGTGCAAAGAGAACGGAATCTCAAAGCTTTAAAAGATTTGACTATCACTCGAAGCCTACTGTATTCCCACATTCCCCTTGCGCTTACAAGGAAATAGCAATAAGATAATTTGTACAAATGTTTCTTTCAACTAACACGAAGAAGATATAGGAATAAGAGTTTATAAGAATGTTTAGTGCAAGAATAGAGAAAGTCATGCGAGTGCAATACATAAGATTTTTTGTGGAAAGAATCCTTTGCGAGATATTCCTTGTTATTTGTTTGAATTTTTCAAGATTTATGCTTTTCAATTGGAAAGTGGTTATTGTTTTCTTATACCCCGGATATGCACAGAGAATGGGATCTCAAAACCATCCCATAGCGTGCTGTTCCTCAAAGAATTAACTATCATTTAACGTCTTATGTATTTCCATAATCCCCTTACATGTAAACTAGCAATGAGATACTTTCCACAAATGTTTATCTCGATTAACGTGAAGAAGATATAGGTATAAGCGTTTGTAAGAATAGTATGTACAACAGTAGAGAAAATCATGTGAGTGCAACACATGAGATTTTTACTTTCTCTACAGTAATACCTAGTGGTATTATTGTATTCCTTCCAAAAATTTAACATCGAAATTTCACCGGAAATATATATTTTGAGGCCCCTGAATCCAATAAAAGCAATTTTATAAAAAGGTCCGTGTGTGTGTGTGTGTGTGTGTGTGTGTGTGTGTGTGTGTGTGTCAGTATGTCAGTCTGTGGACAGCATAATTAAAAAATAGTCGGTTAAAAACCAAAGTTGGTATTTAAGTTTAACATATTTTAAGGATGCGACCCGAAGATTTTGAAGAAAATTCCTCCATCGTAAAATACCCTTTACATGGAAAATTTTGATTTTCTCAAAAATGGCACTAACGGTTTTGATTAAAATGCCATTTGTTTAGGACAAATGAAGTGTATAGTTTGAATTTTCTGACTATAGCCCATGTTTCAAACGCAATATTCTTGAGTGACTCCAAAACAAATAATCTAATTATTATTTATTTATGCCAACAAACTTACTGTTGGTGTTTTTAAACACACAAGCCGTGTGTGGGCAAAGTTTAAGAGGTAGAACTGGAACTTAAAAATTCAATGCCACAACTGGGATTTGAACCACAGACCTTCCGCTGACCTTACCAGGAGAAATACGAACTGGCTTGAGAATTTAATGCCATTCTGGCAGTTTGTCACAATAGCTCAGTGGTTAGAGCGTCCGCCCGGCAAGCGGAAGGTCTGTGGTTCAAATCCCAGTTGTGGCATTGAATTTTTAAGTTCCAGTTCTACCTCTTAAATAATCTAATGTTGTAGGATAAGGAGGTCTTGGTGGCTAAGGTATGGGGCCACCTAGACCCATCCAGTGTCCAAAGTACAAGTATCTGAAATTAACCCTTACAGCTTCATTATAGTAAGGCGGTGTACCATTTCATTTGATAAATATAATTATGATTGATAAACATGATCAAAATAGTAATAATAATAGTGAGAAACATAATAACGATGATAAACACACCAAAAAGAATAAAATAATGCTAAAATTAATATTAATGTTAATATACAAAATATAAATAATATAAATAACATAATACAGTTATGTAATAATGACAATAACGACAAAAACAATAACAATAACCAAAAATAATAAAATACAACAATAACATTAATAAGAAACAAAGAAATGCCAATGAAACTTTATGTGCCCTCATGTTTACATGATTTTGTTATGGGAATTTAAAATATGTAATTCGTAATCTTAGACAATAGCAGCATATACAGGAATAAGGTTATTCCCTGGAAAATAAAGTCCTGTAGGTAAAGTGGAATGTATTCTAAGACTATTCTTGTCCATTATCATGCACTGCAGACGATAGTTGAAGTCTGGGGAATTCCTCTCCCGCTCATCTTCTCTTACAAGCAGAACAAAGTTCATTCACGCCACTGCCGTCTCTCTGACTGGATTTATCCCGGTGTGTTCTGCAACTCTTTAAACGCACTAAGGGCTATCTACTTACCCCAATGCCGGCTGAAGTTTGCCACATAGTATAATAATTATGTTTGTATAATTAAGTAAAAATTGAAGCTATTAACAGTGAAGCAACAAGATTCTAAAATAAGAACAAATTAGAAACTAAAAACTTCACTTATCTTAGTATGTTGATATCCTTTTTCTATTTTACTGACCCAGCTGGATATAGCTTGAAACCCCTGGGTCAGTAAAATAGAAAAAGGATATCAACATACTAAGATAAGTGAAGTTTTTAGTTTCTAATTTGTTCTTATTTTAGAATGTTTGTATAAGTTGGGAATTACAATTATTTGTATACAGGTTGCTCTTCACTGCTGAAATATACTGCTTTTCATTTAGTGCTGTGGATAAGTCATTTGGGATGAAATGTTCTTTTTTCCAACTGGACTATCTGTGGTTATGTGTTCCACTGTAAGAAATTTACATATATTATTGTGCTACTCTAATGGTTAACATGCGGTGGATCAAAGCCGCTTGAGTCGATGAAGGTATTCAGTGTCGCGAAAAGCAACGTTTTCTCCAAGTAAGCGTTCGCATTCCACACGTAGACATTTACTTCTTAGAAGACCAATGTCACGAAAAACTAACTGAAAGAGAGAGAAAACAGGGGGAAATTTTGCAACGCTGTACTTTACTACTACAAATGGAGTCAACAGCTGTCGCTATTCCTTTTTATGTCCTTTTAGGTCGTGTACAGCAAGGAGAATGGAATGTCAAAGTCAACATACAGCGACCGGCTCTTAAAAGATTTGGTTATCACTTAGCCTACTGTATTCTCCTCTTCTCACGGAAACATGTAGTAAAATCATTTCTACAAATGCCTCTTTCGATTATTATGAAGTAGAGATAACAGAAGCTTTTTCAAGAATAATTTGTACAAGAGTGGTAGTGCATACAACAATTTTCTGTCAATTGGTGCAAAATTCAAAATACTAAGAGGCAGATGCAACACAACTTTAAAAATATACATAAAATATAAGTTAATACCCCCAAATCGGTAAAATATATATTAAATTAAATAAGAAATTCCAATTTCTAAGACTCATAAAAACAAAATCAAAACAACAGTTATTTATGTAGTATTAACTAATTGATTGTGATACGAGTGTATGTTTAGCATGGCTATCGAGAAATACAGGCTACGGCACGAATCGGAGTTACGTAGTTATGGTAGTGATATATGGCTAATATTGTACAACCATCATGATAAAACTGTATCGTTTGTATGAATTCAACGAGCAATTGTTTTGCTTGTTTAGAATATGGATGCATTAGGCGATTATAGTTTTGCTTCATTGGGCCATGACTGCAGTAGGAGAATTACGTCACTGCAGTTCGCCCCGTAGCCTGTCTTTCTAGTTAGCCATGAGTGAGTGAGTGTGTGGGGTTTAACGGCCCGTCAAGAACGTGGTCATTTGAGCCCATAGTTTAAAATAAAAGGTTAAAACACACTCACATAGTTAAAATCAGAATTAAGATGGGTAAATACTAAACAATTAAAATAGTAAAATGTAAAGTATAAAAGGCTTAAAATGCCATAAAACTACTCAAATTTAAAAAGCACCAAAAATTAAAAAGAAAAAGGTGTAAGTTCCAAAAAATCAATACGTTAAAACATGTAAAACATACCTTAAAAGGCTAAAAACACATGTTAGACCTGTTTTTCGAAGCAATATCAGTAACAAACTACAGAGTCTTGGCCACAGACACCGGATTGTCGCCCAGAATAGAGGCTATTGTTGACCCCAGACCAATAGACTGGCGCTCACAAGCGTATTGCGGACAATCTAGTAATGCATGTGCGACAGACAGTTGAATATCACATGTCGGACAGACTGACCCTGGGTCACCACTGGCCATGGGTACTCTCGTGTGCCCTAACCTCAGGCGGGTTAGAACAACTTCAGCCCGCCTGGAATCGCTGCAGGAGGTCAGCCAGGTTGAACGCGGTGGCTTTAGTGCGTGAACGAAACTGAAAGGGTTAATTTTTACGAGTGTCACAATAGAAAAATTATACACGTGTTACAGTGTTACATACAAGGTTTTGTGCATTTTTAGCAGTAATAGTATATTATGCAACGAGGGTATAATGGTGGTAATTAAGACGCAAGTATAATTTTCATACGAGCGTCTTAATTACCATTATAGTTAAGTTTCATACAAATATTTATGCTCTACTTACACCTAATTTTATAGTTGAAATATTGTAAAATGTACGTTCAACAGGGACAATCGATTCGTTTCCAGCACGTCACAGCTGCATAATAAAAATGATAACCTTGGAATGCTACGTAATATTAAAAAATAGAATATATGGGGTTTCAGATAAAACTTTATTTCATGTATAAGTTATTTATTGTATTAATTTGCGGGACTGTGCTTAGTGTAATATTCTTGGAAGTTGATGCTGTATTGAGGTTAATTTGTGTGTTTTGTGTTTGTCCAACACTTTAGCGTTTTCTAAACTCGCGCTAGTTGCGTTTCGAGATTAATCGATATTGCGCTTTGCCATTGTTGCATGGGAATTCTCTGATTGGTGGAACACCTGTCTTTTAATGAAAGTTTGAACTTAAGAAGGTTCATTAAGTGATTGCTATCCATATTTTTTTGGACTTCATTTAGTTATCTGCTCAGTAATTTTAAGTTAAAATTATATAAGACGTATTTTTATTTCTCTTAGACAAAACTGTTAGTATCAGGAACAAGGGTGAATTCATTGTGAGAAGGATAGTAAAGAAATACACGGGATAAAGAGAAAAGTTGAGTTTATTCAAATATGAATAGAATTTCCAAAGAAATGAGAGTTCCTATCTAACAGAAAGAAATACAGCCTAATACAGTGGGAGAGCCGGGTTCGATCAGTTTGTTCATCTAATTGCAGTCCTCAGCGACGGAAGTAGTAAGCAGCGGCGGGGTAGGGTCCAGGGGCTGGTGCTGCGCCGATGGGGGTGGCATAAGAGGCGGCGTATGGGGAGGCAGCGTAAGCAGCAGGAGCAATGACAGGAGCGGCAGCGGGGGCGGCGTAAGGATAGCCACCATACCCCCCATATGGGGCTGCAAGATACAGCGCCTCGGAGCCCTTAAGGGACTCATCGGTGTCCTGAGCTGAGATGGCGGCCAGGATCACGGCGAACACAACGGCAGCAACCTGAAAAAAGTGCATACATCAAAGATTATAATTTCAAAATTAATTTTCTCTTTTCATAATGTGAATACTTGTGTATTAATGAGGTAAATACCATGGCAACAAGACAGCAATGACATTATCGCAGCCGTAGCTGCCAATGTGCCTGTAAGAAAACCTGCATAATTACCAGCACCGAAAGTATGTCAGTAATGTGGTTTCATTAGCGGTTTTCGTTTCTCCATCCACAAAGCTTTTCATATCCTTTTTCGTAAATATCTTTTGATTTTCCAGAATTATTAAACTCTCGGCACCTTTGGCTGCCGTGTCAAGCTGAATAGAATCCGTAATTTTAATAGTTTTATCATTACCTTCCAGTTTTCTCTGTAAATGTTGAAACAAATGAAATATCTGCTTAACAACTATGATCTCTGATGGATTATAATTCTTCATTTACCAAAATTATTGATCACTTTTACGTATTTTAATGTTAAAATAACATAAAACGTTGTATGTAGTCACAATAAGTCAGATTATACACTAGTTACATAAATAACTATTTTGTTTAAAAATGTTTTTATTTACCTAACAATTTTTAAAGTAAAAAGAAAGTGAATAAAAAACGAAATTAACGGTGACATTGTTTTTTAAAAATATGTTATCTTTTTTTTAACTATAAAACAAAAGTGACATGGCTATTATTATTATTATTATTATTATTATTATTATTATTATTATTATTATTATTATTATTATTATTATTATTATTATTATTATTATTAATTATTAACTTTAATGAAATTGTTTTGCAAATTGGTGGCATGAACCAATGCACAATATAAGATTTCAATTAATTACTTGAAAATTCAAGTATTGGGATTAAATATGGTTTAATTTTCCGTTATAGTATGAAAACATTTGTACAAAAATATGTTAAAATTACCTCTGTGGTCGCGTGGTTAAGTTCTGACTTTTTAACCCTGAGGTTCTGGATTCAATTACCGGCTGGATTGGGAATTTTTCATTAATCAGAATAATTCCAAGACGCCCACAAAGTCTTGAAATGTATGAAGGTGGAAATAAATGTGAAGGTATTTAATTTTAAAAATGACACAAATTAACGATAGGAAACCCTAAAGTTCAGCGAGTAATAACTTCATTACTTGTTTCTCAAGTAAAAGTCTCCGATATGACCAAAGACATTAAAGGAAGCTATAAAAATGTAACAATAATAACACAAAAACAAATGTATACGTAAGTTTTAGATATTGTGAAGAAGTGAAATCTCTGCATTCCAGGCTTCCTTTAATTTTGTTTTCTTTTACGCAGCCAGCAAAATAGGTTGCAGACAAAAACAATGGCTTGAAATATTTAAACAATAGAAGGCCATTTCATATTTAAAATATGAAATGGGGTGTTTTACAACGCCTAGAAATGGTGTTAGTTGGTTGGTGATGGATGCTGAAATCTATAATGAAAATGATGGCATGCACTCTCTGTCAATATTCAAATTTATGTATAATTTTAATTTAAGTCAGACCAAATTTAAATACAAGTGTGGAAAGTACTGAAATAAAATATATGCACAGTTCGTGTGAATACTGATCACGTTTGACTCCCGGTTAGGGTGGGGACCTTTTTGATATAGCTATCGCCCACGAAGTGGGGGTGTTGCACTCACGTGACTTTCTCTAATCTTGTACAAACTATTCTTAAACACCCTTATTCCTATATCTATTTTTTGTTAATCGAGATAAACATTTACAGAACTTATTAGTAAGTTTCTTGTAAATGCCAGGGGAATATGGGAGTAGGCTTTAAGTGTTAGCCGTTTTAAAACTTGTCGCCATGCGATGTCTTTAAAATTACATTATCTTTGCATGACCAAGAGATAATAAACACAGTGCCATCACTGAGTTGCCTGTGCACTGCGTATTTTCAATATCACCAAATATATCACGATTTTGGCTAAGAAAATCCGCAATCACTTTGACGTTTTCACTGCAAGGGATTTCCCAAGATTAAAGTTTAGCCTAGTTCGTTTTTTACAAGGTATTATGTAAAGTCTAGGAACATACTTGTATATTGCGTACCAAGAACTGTGATATATCAGATGGAGAATGCATCTTGGGAATACGAGGCACGCAGGGTCGAGTTTTCCCAAGCATTCCAGATCTGATAAGTAACTTACAGTTCGTGGTTAGTCAATTACTTTTTACAATACTTCAGAAACCCGTAAAAAGTAATAATAAATCAAAATTGCTGTTCCACATTTTATTTAACATTAAGAAAAAAAATGAATTCTCTATGTGAACAAATGAAAAGCTACATATAAATAATATGCACAAGGCCTTCTTATCCACTTTTGTTAATGAACTTCGCAATAAATTCTTTGCTTGAAGTAGCACATGTCTTGGTTTCTAGCTTATATGTTTATGCAGCCGAATTTGATCTTTAGAACTTTTCACAGTTATTATCAAGCAGTAATATTTTATAAAAATGAGGGATATTTCTATTGGAGAAGCTGCGGATCTAGCAAGTGCGTCACTTTGTCAGCGAAGTCAAAACAAAGATATCTTGAAGCTTACAATGCCTTCCGAAAATGGTCCTTTGATAAAAACGTTAAGTTGTACCAGTGAGATAGTTTTATTAGCTTATTTTCATGAGAAATCAAAAAAATATATATATCTCTAGGGAGGTTATGGTGTGATTATTCTATGTTGCGATCAACTATATGCATAGATGATAATGTTGATGTTTATATATACTGTTGGGTGTGACGTCATTTCCTACTGGTGCCATAAGTATTAGTTACGTCATTTCTTCCTGGTACCGTATTATTGACCAGTTCTAGCCTTTTTGCCATGGTAATTGATAAATTAATTGTAAATTTAGCTTACATTACCAAATATGTGTTCGCAATGTTTAACTTACGTATTAAGCAAAACATTAAACAAATAGTGGGAACAGCTGAAAATGGCATTATAACAAATAATTAAAATGAAACAGTCTTGCGTATTTGGTTGAGTGGTAGTTCCTCAAAGTTCAATGTACTGATGGACAGCTCCTAAATGTATATTTAATTGCCTTATTACAAATTTTTGCATGAATAATTGAGTTTAAGCAAACATATCCTTGTTATATCTTGCAAAAACCCCATTCAAGTGTTTTCATTCTGGTAACAAGCGCTTGCGATGAAATGAGAAACGAGAAAAACGAAAGAATAACGAATAAGGAAAAGAGGAAAAGCTTGAAAGAAATAACAAGCAATATCGCGGAAATTGGTCTATCTCTTACAGTTTACTGGTTATGCAAAAGTATTCAAGAATAAACAGGACTACATGAGCTATTGCCAGAAAATTAAAGATATGTTTCATTTGCCATACAGATATCTTAAACACTTTAATCAAAATCGTTAGAGTCACTTTTGTATATATTTAATGCGAATTATTTTAGCTTAGTGCAAAATCTATTAGAAGCAAACTCAGTTTTTTTGATGAGAAGGTTCCAAGTTAAAGAACATCTAGAACTTACTTACAGACATTCAGTTTTAACCACTTTGAATGGCTTAATAATTCAGAAAAATCTGATGTTTTGCACTCACATTGCCTTCTCTACTCGTACTGTTCTTACAAACACTTGTTCCTCTTATCTTCTTTATCTTAGTCGAGATAAACATTTGCAGAAATTGCTTTACTGTTAATTTCCTTGTAGGTACAATGAGAATATGGGAATACAGTAGGCTTTGAGCGATAGTCAAATATTTTAAAGCTGGTCGCTGTGTAAAGACCCTGAAATTTCGTTCTCTTTGCGCGGCCAAGAGATAAAAAAGTGAATAACGACCTAAGTGTTGCAAAACTTACATAAATAAGAATTATCTCCAAAATGTTTCATTACACAAAAAAATCACTCGGCTATAAACTGCGTGTTTTAGCGATATCTACATGTTTTGTATAGTAAGATTTGGTCTATCTCTTCCGGTTTACCAGTAATGCAAGTCATCAAGAGTAAATTGGGCTAGATGGACTATAAAACTAGCTAAACCCCGGTGCGACAGCCCACGAGGGGCCAAGGCCTACCGCCCAGCCGCTGCGTCCCCCACCTCTGCCCACTAAAGGCGTTATTGGTGAGGTGCAGTACTGGAGGGTGGGACGTGGTCAGCGCCCCGAGCCCTCCCGGCCAGTTATGCGGTCTTCTAGACCTGGGGCCGCTACTTGTTCATCAAGTAGCTCCTCAATTGGTCCCCCCGGGACCTAACGAGGCTGAGTGCACTCCGCGCCAGACCTCCCAGACGGGATAAAATCCCCATGCTGGTACAGGGGATCGAACCCGGGTCCTCCGCGCCAAAGGCAAGCGCGCTACCAACTGCGTTACGGAGGCGGTTCTAGATGGACTATAGTCAGAGAATTAAAAATGTAATTTCACATGCTATAAATGCTTAAAAATGCTTTTTTTTTTTTGCATTCAGTAGACCTCAAAACATACATACATTTCTGATGAGATCTCGACATTGAATTTTTGGTGTAATACAATACTTCCCCTACTTACTATATGCAGTAGAGAAAGTGAAAACGCTGTAATAGCAATGAAAAACTTCAATAAAAATATATAATTTTTAAATTAAAAAAATGTGTTTAAAAACTTACGAAGCCCTTCATGTTGGAGGTTTTGTAGGATGTGTTGTTTCCGCTGCTAGCAAACTTCTTGACCGCTGGGAAGGCGACTGATGCTGTATGTTCATTCCGATACCCTTTTATACCCAGCAGTCCCCATTGTTGTACGGATATTCATCTAACTCAAACAGTTGACAGTCTAACACCTCCTGCCTCTGCCTAGAACATGATTTGCGGTGTCTGGAATAGAGAAATATTGGCAGTATATTCTGTCGCAAAAGATGTTATCTACAAGTTACAATAAAATAGAAGAGTATTTATTTATTGCTATAAAGTCGTAATATACGCAAGTTCTAAGATATGACTAGAGGCTTATAAATGTGTGGATATCGTTTGCTATATTTATGAGGTCCAAAAACTAAATTCGCCGAAATTTATCTGCTCCGCTCGTGACTTCTGCACGCAGGAGACCTTGAGGTTGCGACAGAAAAGTATTCACACCTGATTTTCTGGTTTTCTTGAAGGTCTCTGCATGTTTATCCAACCATTACAACTAACTTTGTTTCGTAAAATTCTCTAAATAGTGTCTCCTGGTTCATATTCTTGAACAAAGTTATGCAAAAGTCATCCAGAGTAAATAGGACTTCAGGGGCCGTTACCGGAAAATTCAAGATATACATTTGATTTGTCATTAAAATATCTCAAACATGTGGCATTTTAATGAAAATCGTTAGAGCCATTTTCAAGAAAATCAAAATTGTCAAAAAATTTTCGATGTAAAGGGTAGTTTAGGCAGAAGTAATCTTCTTCAAAACCTTCGTGTCGCATCCTTGAAAGACGTTAAACTTAAATACCAACTTTGGTTTTTAACGGACTTTTCGTTGTTGAGTTATGCTGTCCTCAGACTGACAGACACACAGACAGACACACACACTGACCTTTTTCTAAAAGTCTGATATGTTGCACTCACATGACTTTTTCTACTCTTGTACTAACAATTCTTACAAACTCTTATTCCTATATCTTCTTCGTGTTAGTTAAAATAAACATTTGTACAAATTATCTTATTGCTTATTTCCTTGAAGGTGCAAGGGGAATATTAGAATACAGCAGACTTTGAGCGATAGTCAAATCTTTTAAAGGTTTTCAATTCCGTTCTCTTTACACGGTCAAGGGATAAAAAAGTGAATAAAAAAGTGAATTAAAAAAGCGTAAGTATTCCAAGAGTCACACAAATAACAAGGAATATCTACGAAATGGTTCACTCCATGAAAAAAATCACTGGGACTTAACTTGCATATTATAACAATATCTACATTTTTTGTATAGTAAGACTTTGTCTATTTCTTACACTTTAGCAGTTATGCAAGTCATCAAGAGTAAACAGAGCTGCATGGGCTATAGCAAGAAAATTCAAAATGTACCTACATTTCATTTGTCATTCTTCTTCTTCTTCTTTCAATGGTATTTCGTTGGGTCCTCTAGCCTATTTGGAATCTGGAAAAATGTCTTAAACATACAACATTTTAATCAAAGTCATTAGAGCAATTTTTTTGTGAAAATCAAAATTTTTGAATAATTTTCCATGTAAAGGATAGTTTAGGATGGATAAATGTTCTTCAAAATTTTTGTGTCGCATCCTTTAGAAATAATAAACTTATATACCAAGTTTGGTATTTAACCGCCTTTTCATTTTTGAGTTTTGCTGTTCACAGCACACACACACAAACACACACACACACACACACACACACACACACACACACAGACACACACAGACACACACGCGCGCGCGCGGACCTTTTTCTGAAACTATTATTTTTGGATTCAGGGGCCTCATATTTCCAGTGAAATCTCGACATCGAATTTTTGGGGTTGAATACAATAATTCCCCTACGTACTATACGTATTAGGGAAAGTAAAAGAAAATTTGTTTTTAGAAACATGGCATTTTAAAACAATTGAGCATCACCCTCGTGTTAAAGGACGAAGGCCATCATGGTATTAGGGGTAGCTACATCTAATTAATCAGCTATACTACACTCTGTGCATTGTGCCTGCGTCATCACATTCTCCCCCCCCCCCTCCCGCCCATCACCCCCTCACTCACTCACCTTGTCCAGTAATAGAGTTAATTACAGCAAAGAAAACGGAGATAAGCTAAATGTATGTATATACTTCTTCCGTATTGTTTAAGCACATATTTTTGCATAACTAAATGAAAATACATTATTTGAAAAGAAAATAATAACTGAAATAACCTTGTGGAGTGTAAGTTTAATATTTTAATGGATTGCACTGTTTTCATTTCTTAGAGTGCAAACGAAATTTTTTTTTTAATTTTTTTTTTTTTTATTATTTTGAGCATTTTATTATTTCAGCAAGATCATTCTCTTACAGTACATATACACCACATCTGCACAAAATTAAAATGTGATATATTACATTCCATCCCCATCTATTTATACACAGATTATACAAACCACTCCGAAAACAGCATATGTATCGTTCTATGGGGGACACCTCGCTGCGTTGCGGTTCGACGCGAGTTATCGTCCTAAGAGGGTAGACGTTAGGTGAAGGGAGACATACAGAGTGGAAGTGAAATGATCCGTCAGACTTTAACAGCGAATTTCTCATGCATGATTTTGTCTTGAATTATTTTAGATCAGTATATACAGTAATAGTTTTGTTGTTATTTTTTGTTAGCGTTCAGAGGCGATTTTATCAAGTGTCATTGCAAAACGACATTTACCGAAGCTCAGTTCAAGTTTTAACGATGTTCAACCATTATTATTGTTTGAAAGCACGTTACTTTAACTCTGTGATATTTGAGATTACAAATAATGCTTTTGTTATATAGGTTGGCAGTACTGCTTTTTGGTGTAGTGTCATCTGCAGTTTAGTGTAATGTAATGTCGGCTATATTGAATTCTTGCGAACTGCGGATAAGCTGTTTCCTCTATAAGAAAACAAGGTTTCATAAGAATGTTTGTGCACCCACCAATAAACGATAGAGAGCACAGACAGTCATGTGAATGTAATATCAGATTTTTTTTAATGCTCCTCTTACATCTTCCACTTTTTTTTGGTTTTCAGGCCACTACTGGTTTAACTTAACAATGTTGAACCAATCGCTCATTTTTACTTTCTCTACTGGTAAGTAGAGGAAGTATTGTATTCCACCCAAAAATTCGATGTCGAGATTTCACCGTAAATATATGTTTTGAGACCCCCTGAATCCAAAACAGGTCCGTGCGTGTGTGTGTGTGTGTGTGTGTGTGTGTGTGTGTGTGTGTGTGTGTGTGAACAACATAACTCAAAAACGAACAATTGGTTAAATACCAAACTTGGTACTTAAGTTAGCATCTTCCAAGAATGTGAGAGAATTATTTTCTAGAAAACGTCCCACGATAAACTATCGTTTATGGGGCAAAGTTTTCTAAAACTCTGAATTTCTCAAAAATGGCCATAACGTTTTTGTATAAAATATCATGTTTAAAGTATTTCACTGAAAAATGAAAATGATACCTTAAATTTTCTGGGAATAACCTCTGAAGTCCGCTTTATTATGAATGATAGAAAAAATATTACAAAACAGTGTGCACCTCGATGAAGCACACAATTTACGACAAATGAGGCCGTTTTTGTGGAGATAACTATAAATGCTTATATTTTTCTCAAATAGAAAGTGGTTCATTCTTCAGGTTCTGGCTATTGTAAAGAGAATGGAAGGTCAAAACCAACACACAGCAAGCAGCTCTTGAAAGATTTGAAGCTTACTGCATTTTCCTGTCCCTACTGCACCTATATTTTTTTAAAAATATATGACTGTCGATTTAGCCTTCGATTAAAAAGAGATGGATATATAAATACGCTTTTGTAAAAAAATATTTTGTAGGAGAATGGGTAGAGAAGAGCATCAGATTCTCTCGTACCTCTTCAATCATTTTTATTACCAAGAACCACTCGTGAAGTACGTTATGACTGACACGAAATTTAATGGCGGGTAACTCAGCACAACATCCAATCAGAGGCTTGCCACGTTTTGCGGTATTGAATACGTGTATCAGAAATACTTTTACAAACTTCCGGGATGGGTTCCTTACCCACAAGAAAGAAAAAAAGTTTATATGGACATATGTCCCATAATCTTTTGTTTTCTCCTTAGGAGGTGTTCAACACAGTGGTACAATCGTCATAATATACAAAACTTATAATAAATGCTCGAATGTCATCCACTTTCTTCTAGACTCACTTGCATTCGTCGAATAATGGACTGTCGCACACTTTCAAAAGCTCAAGATGGTGTCGAATGGTTTTGCAGACTTCCATGACACACCGATGAAGAGCTTCTTCATTGAGTTCCATAAACCAATAGTTTAAGGTGCCCTCGGAGATAAAAATACGGACTGAGGCCAAGAGAATGTGCAGACCGTGAAACTGGCCATCCTCTGCCTATCCATTGGTCAACTAGATACCAGTCACTGCATCTAGAACAACGCGACTAAAATATGCCCCAACCCTATCATGAGTTAACCACGTTCTTTTAAGTCACTACATGTACACAATTGAAACGTTAAAGACAGACTAATGACAAATGACAAACAAACAAATCTCCATGGCAACACTTCGCCATCTATCGCATATAGTACAATGAGTCAACGCCTTCTATGTGTGCACAGAGAAATAAAGTTATTAGGTTGGACCTCGAAGACCGTTGAACGCACACTTTTATCAAGACACGAATAACGAGTAAACAAAGGATTATGGGACATATGTTCATATGAACATTTTTCCTTCTTGTAGTGTAAGGAACAGTATCCGAAGTTTGTAAACATATTTCTGATACATTCTGTATATGCTGTGAAATTGCTCTGTAAAGCCGCTGATATAACTGTCATTTACACTCATAAAACTGATTTGCACAAAAGGAAAGAGAATAGTAATATTCAGATATCAAACCAATTGGTGGGTTTTTGCCATCAGCTAAAATTGTGAGTTGTAGTAGTCTAATATTTGACCAGCTTTAGATAACACACTAACCTCTTAGAAGCACATTTTCTCGTTACAGTCTCTGCCCTAAAATTCAATGTCGAAATTTCACCGGAAATATGTTTTTAGGCACCCTGAATTAAAAAAAAAAAAAAAAAAAAAAAAAAAAAAAAAAAAAAAAAAAAAAAAAAAAGCATTTCAGGAAAAGGTCGGTGTGTGTGTGTGTGCGTGTGTTTGTGTGTGTGCGTGCGTGCGTGTGTGTGCGTGTGTAAGTCTGTGGGCAGGATAATTCAAAAACGAAAAGTTGGTTGAAAACCAAAGTTGGTATTTAAGTTTAATGCCTTTCAGGGATGCGTCACAAAGATTTTGAATAAAATTGCTCCACCCTAAACTACCCTTTACATGAAACATTTTTCGAAAATTTTGATTTTCTTGAAAATGGTTGTAACGTTTTTGATTAAAATGCCGTATGTTTGAGACATTTTGATGACAAATGAAATGTATATTTTGAATTCTCTGGCAATAGCCCGTGTAGCCCTGTGTACTGTAGATGACTTTTGAATAACTCGTAAATCGTAAGAGATAGACAAAATCTTACTGCAAAAAAATGTAGATCTTGTTAAAACACAATTGTCCACATTTTTTTTTTTTTTTTTTTTTTTTTTTTTGTAGAGTGAACCATATCGGAGATATTCCTTCTTATTAGTGTAAGTTCTCGAGAACTTATACTTCTGTCAAATGGAACTTCGTTATTCATTTTTTATACATTAGGCATGCAAAAAGAACGCATTTTGAAAGCTTTAAAAGATTTGGCTATCACCCAAAGTCTACTGTATTCCCATATTCTCCTTGCACCTAAAAGGAAATAAGCAATAAGATAATTTCTGCAAATATTTATCTCAAGTAACACGATAAGGACAGAAATAACAGATTGTAAGAGAGAAAGTCATGTGAGTGCAACACATATATTTTTTAATAGCAACTAAACAAAAGCGAGTTACAGGTCTAGGACGGACGTTAATTCTCTTCTTCCGAGATACGTTCAGCTAATACAGAGAATCGGGATTGGTGGCTAGGGAAATGCCCTCCAGGAAATACGGGGGAGTGTATAACAGCTTCAACCTTCCTGGATATTGAGCTTTGCTTCGGATTTATTAATGCAACAGCATACGGGCTATCGACCCATATATTCGATGTATAAATGCCATCTTGCTACGGATAGAGGTATAAACATGCAAAGAATCTCTACCCAGTCGTGTACAAAATATTATAAAAAATCTGATGTGTTACACTCACATGAGTTTCTCTTCTCTTGTACCAACCATTCTTACAAACTCTTATTCCTATATCGTCGTTTTAGTTAAGATAAACATTTGTACAAATTATCTTATTGCTACCTCTTTGTAGGTGCAAGGGGAATATTAGAATAACGTAGGCTTTGAGCGATAGTCAAGTATTTTAAAGTTTTGAGCTCCTATTCTCTTTACACGCTTAACATTTAAAAAATGAACAACGATGTTCCATTTCACGAACGTTTTGTTTTCCGAAACTGACACAAATAACAAGGAATATCTCCGAAATAGTTCATTCTATAAAAAAAATTTATTCCGACATAAATTGTATGTTTTAGCGAGATCTACATTTTTGTATAGTAAGATTTTGTCTATCTCTTACGGTTTACGAGCTATCCAAAAGTGTAAACAGGACTACACAGGCTGTGGTCAGAAAATTCAAAATGTACATTTCATTTGTCATAAAATATTTTAAACATATGACATTTAATTAAAATCGTTAGAGCCATTTTCAAGAAAATCATAATTTTCGAAACTTTTTCCAAAGGGTAGTTTAGGTTGGGACTATTTTCTTCAAAATCTTCGTGTCGCATCCTTGAAAGACATTAAATTTTAAATACCAACTTTGGATTTCAACCGACTTTTCGTTTTTCAATTATTCTGCCCACAGACTGACACACACACACACACACACACACACACACACACACACACACACACACACACACATACGCGCGCGCGCGGACCTTTTCCTGAAATGCTTTTTTTTTTTTTTTTTTTTTTTTTTTTTTTTTTTTTTTTTTTTTTTTTTTTTTTTTTTTTTAAATTCCGTTCTCTTTCTGTGGCCAAGAGATGAAAAGGTCCAATATGTTGGACTCACATGTCTTTCTCTACTCTTATACAAGCTATTCCTACAACCGCTTACTCGTTTATTGATTTCATGATATCATCCTTTGTGGTCTAGGGGTAACACACTAGCTTTTGGCTCCCGAGGTTCCGGGTTCTAATCCCGCGGAAGGTTATAAATCTTTAAGGGCGTAAAAATCCCTTCTCTTTGGAAGGGAAGTACACGGTGCCCCGGGTCGTAGATTTACTGCACTTAAACTGCACTTAAGCCTAATAAGGAGGCGTCTGAGAAAAATTAACCGAACTTTCACGCACAATACAGAACGAGGCAGCGATAACTAAAAAGGTCCATAAATATAAAAGTAAAAAAGAAGGAAAGAGAATCTTCCTAAACATTTATAAAAGTTATGTGATTGCTAATTTTCTTGTAGCTGCAAGGATAATATGGGAATAAAATGCTTTTAAGCGATAGTCAAATCTTTTAAGTGCTGGCCGCTATGTGATGGCTTTGAGATTCGGTTCTCTTTGCATGGCCAAGAGATAAAAATGACTAAGGACTTTCCATTTGAGAAAAGTATAAGTATTGGGAATTTCAGAGAAAATAACAAGGAAGGAATATCTCGTAAACAGCTCAGTGCCAAAAAGAAGAAGAAGACGAAGAAGGAGAAGAAGAAGAAGAAGAAGAAAAAGGATTTGACATAAATTCGGTGTTTTAACGAGATCTGCATTTTTAAAGAGAACTAAGAACATTCGTAGAAAATTCAGGATACACCTACCTACATTTAATTTGTCATGAAAACATATTAAACATGCTGTGTTTTAATCAAAATCGTTACAGCTGTTTGTAATAAATTAAAAATGATCGAAGACTTTTCCACGTAAAGGGTAATCTTGGGTGGGGAAATTTATGTGGTAAATGTTTGTGTAACATCATTGGAAAATGTTGAACTTACATACCAAGTTTGGCATTTAACTGATTTTTCGTTTTTGAGTCATGCTGTTCACAGATACGGACAAACATGATGCAAAGAAAGGTCTTTTTCTGAAAGTGCTTTTTTGGAATTCAGGAACCCTCAAAATACTTGTGCGTATGAAAGTTTAGGGTGGAATTTACATTTCCTTTACTTATGGGGACAAGAAAGTCTGAAAAGTTCAAAAATCACTATTTCCGTTTTAGGCACCAATAAAATCTCTGAAATTTCTAGTTTTAGAAAACATATACTTTTATAGGTTTGGGAGGATTTTGAAACATCTAAATGCCATTTAATAGATATCTGCATCCGTTTAAAGCTGCCATGCCATCCCCTTTTTAGAATATTTATATTTTTTTCTTCCAGATATAGAAACGTCAGGCAAATTTTATGTTGTGTAGCTGTTGGCTACACTGTAGAATGCCTTCCTCCATATTTGTTTACTTTATTTCTTCTTGAGAGTGCTGAAAGACAGTTTGCAAATAAAAACTAAGTGGCTGAAATGCTTTTACGTGTAGTTGTCTCAAGTCTATAAGTGTAATAATGCCTAGAAGCAAAAATGTGTTTAAAAAACGAACGTTTCGTGGAAACCAGCATAATGAGAGTGGAATTTCAGAAGATAACCTCCAAACACCACGTGAGGAACCATGTACTCAAGAGGAAAAATTAAATGTGGCAAGAGCATCAAAGAAAAAGCTTTTCCATTAGCCAGGAACTGAAGTTATTGATAATAGTGTGGAAAATGAATTAAATGATATAGTAATAACAGTGGTAATATCATCAGTTTAGATTTGCTTTCTAGTTTTATAAATAGAAGTACAATGTGTGCATATTGCAAGTGTTTTGTTTCGCTGTACATAGTTGAAAATATGAATCGCAGAAGAGGACTGTGTTATTAACTTGTTTTGAGGTACAACAATTCTGGAGCAAGGAACCACACAAAATCATCAGAATGCACCATAAGTATTATGATATCAATGATAGGCGTATTTATGGCATTGGAAAGGGAAAGAAAGGTGGCAGCCTTTTATGTGGAATGCTGAACCTCCACCAGCAAAATTGTCTGATTATACAGATTTTTTGGATAGAAACTTGGAGGAAGTTGCAAAGGGTCCAATGTTGCAATGGAAGCTAAAGAAGATCTAACTGTGGTTACTGATGGGACCTGGCAGAAAAGAGAACACACTTGTCACTATGGTGTTGTAGCTGCAACTTCTATGGCCACAGACAAAGTGGAAGTATGGAAGCATTGGGTGAACGAGGTGTGCGTTACACAAAGTACAAGGGGATGTAGATTCCAAGGTCTATAAAACAGTGTGTGTCAGCAAGCCTTATGGAGAGGATGTACAAATTGAAAAATTAGAATGTGTAGGTCACATGCTGAAAAGAATGGGGACCAAACTCAGAAATAAAAGAAAACAAATGAAAGGAGTGAAATTGACAGATGGGAAAAATTTAGTGGTGCAGGTTGACTAACCTAATGACATAGAGCAGATGAGAAAAGCAGTGTAGGCAATATTTTTCCACAAGGTATCAGCAGCACCAGCTCTGTCCGAAGGGACCAGATTCTTAATAAGGCTACAGTACTTCGGAAGCAATACCAGCATAAACACTCTTCCAATTGCTGTTTTAGAAGTAATTAAACTAGTTTTTAGAGAATTTAGTGGCACAAATCTCTTGAAAAAACGTCTCCATGGTCAAACACAGAACCAGATGAAAGTTTCAATGGTTGTATTTGGGAGCGTGTGCCTAAGAGTGTGTTTGGAGGACCACAAAACTGTATGTGTTGGTGTGTACAAAGCTGTATTAACATTTAATAATGGTTGTGCACGATGGCAGTTAGTGTTACAAGCAATGGGCTTAAAACAGGATTTAACACAGAACATGGTCTACCTCGCATCGACAATGGCCGACTCCATTATGCTCAACGAGTACCTCAGCAGTCAACAAAAGAAGCCAAGACCAAGAAAAGGCAAGCAGAAGCAATCCAGGAATGCAGATGCAGATGATTATGACCCTGAAATGTATTGAACTGAGCCAGAATTTGTATGCCAACTTTTAAACTCAGTTTTCTCAAAACAACATTTTTGAATAGTTATATTCCCTTTTCTTAGAAAGTGTTAGAACTAGGGAGCTGAAATTTTTAGTGCTAATGTACAACACCTAGAAAAACTTATTGTATCTCAATAATATGTTTATAACATACATTAATGATACTGGAAATGAAGTAATATTGAAACATCTGATGTGTTGCACTCACATGACTTTCTCTACTCTTGTACTAACCATTCTTACAAACTCTTATTCCTGTATCTTCTTCGTGTTAGTTGAGATAAACATTTGTACAACTTATCTTATCGCTTATTTCCTGGTAGGTGCAAGGGGAATGTTAGAATACAGTAGGCTTTGTGCGATAGTCAAATGTTTTAAAGCTCTGGGATTCTGTTGTCTTTGCACACTTAACATATAAAAAAATGAACAACGATGATCCATTTCACGAAAGTTTTAAGTTTTCCGAAACTCACACACATAACAAGGAATATCTCCGTAATGGTTCACCCTACAAAAAATTTATTGGGATATAAATTGTGTATTTTAGCAAGATCTACATTTTTTGTATTGTATAAGTTGGTCTATCTCTAACGGTTTACCAGTTATGCAAAAGTCGTCCAGAGTAAATACGACTACAGGGGCTATAGCCAGAAAATTCAAGATATACATTTCATTTGTCATAAAAATATCTCAAATATATGACATTTTAATCAAAATCGTTAGAGCCATTTTCAAGAAAATGAAAATTTTCGATACATTTTCCATGTAAAGGGTAGTTTAGGGTGGGGCTATTTTCTTCAAAATCTTGGTGTCGCATCCTTAAAAGACATTAAACTTAAATACCAACTTTGGTTTTTAACCGACTTTCCGTTTTTGAGTTATGCTGTCCACAGACTGACACACAGACACACACACGGACCTTTTTCTAAAAATGCTTTTTTTTTGGAATCAGGGGGTCTCAAAACATATATTTGCGGTGAAATCTCGACATCGAATTTTTGGGTGGAATACAGTACTTCCCCTACTTACTAGTAGAGAAACTAAAAATGTCTACTTTTCACTTTTTTGACATTACAAACAATATATATTTTCTTCCACAAAACTGATTTACATAAATAAATACCTTGAGGTACAGTACACAGTTTTTAGACTAATAACAACTATACAAAGGTGCAGTGCTGTACTACAAGTATTTTCTGAGAAAAAGGTACATGAGGTCATATATATTTTAAGAGTAAATTTATGGCTTTTCTTCTAGATTAAGTATTTTTATAAAATCAAGCACATGGGATACAAAGGCAGTCAACATAGTAGATTAATTGCCTTGATATATAGAACAATTTATAAAAATTTCAAGCTAATTCATTGGGAACTTAAAGAGTAGTGGTAATTTAAACTCACTAAGGTGTGACTGTGTGAATACTCAGATTTCCTTGTCACCTTACGTTACATATTATATGTTCAGCGACATATTTTACAGAGGTTTATGTTGTTCCCATTAACAGTAGTAACATCTATCACAACGCAGACCAGTTCCCCGCCGAGTTTGGACGGTAGGAAGTGAAATATTAGGGTAGGCATATGGCAGTTCCGGTAGGCAGGGCCCGACGACCGACCGCTCGTATGAGCTTCACGGAACGCAGACCTTGCCGGATGTGTTAATATTCCGTGCGGCCAGATTGTGGAAATGTCGATTCAACAGATATCAGTTACTATGTAGGTATGTAGCTGAAAGGTTACGTGTTTCTAAAAATCTTATGTGTTACACTCACATGACTTCTCTACTCTTGTATGTACCAGCTATTCTTACAAAGGCCTATTCCTCTACCTCATGTTAATCGAGATAAACTTTTACAGAAATTATCTTATTGCTAATTTTCTTGTAGATACAAAAGGAGGAAATACAGTGAGATTAAGCAATAAACAGTTCCTTTAAGAACTGGTCACTATTGATCGTCCTTATGTAGTCAAGAGATAAAAAAGACATTGCGATGGATCATTGGATGATGACGGGGTATCATTTGACTGGGTTGCATGGATTTTGCTTCTTTCCTTTAAAAAAAAAAAAAAAAAAAAAAAAAAAAAAAAAAAAAAAAAAAAACACTGCAATATAAATTGTAAAAAAAATATTTTTTTTACAATTCAAAACGTCTCAAATATGTATTTTTAATTGGTGACAGACAGTATAACAAGAATATAGCAGAAACAAAAAGTTGAAACTAGTACAAATAGGAAAAAAAAACCTATGTATCTTATAATACACACCAGGCATGAAAGGGTTAACAAATAATATCTCGTAAATGGTTAACTCACAATAAATGACATAATTTATGTATTTTAATAAGATCTACACATTAGTGCAGTAAAATTTTATTTATTTCTTATGGTTTGCGAGTCATGAAAAACATGTTTAGAATGAGAAGTCCTCGTAACTCTATTCCCATAAAGTTCAAGAAGTATAAGTTCAATAAAATTCTTCACCCCAAACCTCCCTTTAGGTGCAAAAGTCTCCGAAAATTTTGGTTTTCTCAAAATGGCTCTTGTGATGTTGATTAAAATAACATAGGTATAAAATATTTTTATAAGTGAAATGAATATCTTATGCTTTTTGAAAATAGCCGCTGAAGTCATTTTAGTTCTGACATAACTGTTACACCGTAAGAGAAAGGCAAAATTTACTACTTAAGTTAACGTCCTCCAACATTGTGTCATATCGGACGGTGAATGAATGAAATGGGTGAAATGGTGCTCAAATGAGCTCGAGGTCCATGAAGCTTTAAGTTACCCGACATTCGCCTTCTCAGGATAAGAGAAAACCTCGGAGAACGAAGAAGAAGAAAAGAAAAGAGAAAAAAAAAAAAAAAAAAAAAAGAAAAAAACTTAACCGGATAACTTACCCTAAGCGAGATTCGAACTCGCGACTTCTTAACGTGAAGCAGACACGCTAACCATCACGCTACCGAGGCGGGGACTACTAAAACTGTAGATCACATTAAAGCACATAATTTGTCAAATATATTTGTAAAGTTAACCATTTCCGAGGGTTTTCTTGTTATTGGTTTGAATTTTCAAATACTCCAACCTTCTCAAATGGGAAATCCCTTATTTTTCTCGTGGTCATGCAAAGGCTACTGTTTCATAGCAATCCAATAGCGACACGCTCTTTAAAAGTCTGTGATTTCATATTGAACTTACAACAAATAAATGTTTAAATATGTATTGAAAAATTTTCCGCATTCACAAGAAATAGAACAATAGTTTTTTACTTTCTCTACTGATAAGTAGAGGAAGTATTGTATTCCACCCAAAAATTCGATGTCGAGATTTCACCGGAAATATATGTTTTGAGACCCATCAATCCAAAAAAGCATATTTATAAAAACGGCCGCGCGCGCGCGCGCGCGCGCGCGTGTGTGTGTGTGTGTGTGTGTGTGTGTGTGTGTGTGTGTGTGTCTGTGGACAGAATAACTCAAAAACGAAAAGTCAGTTAAAAACCAAAGTTGGTATTTAAGTTTAATATCTTTCAAGGGTGCGACACGAAGATTTTGAAGAAAATAGCCCCACCCTAAACTTCCTTTACATGGAACACTTTTCGAAAATTTTGATTTTCTTGAAAATGGCTCTAACGATTTTGATTAAAATGTCATATGTTTGAGATATTTTGATGAAAAAGGAAATGTATATCTTGAATTTTCTGGCTATAGCCCCTGTAGTCGTATTTACTCTGGAAAACTTTTGCATAACTGGTAAACCGTTAGAGATAGACCAAATCATACCATACAAAAAATGTAGATCTTGCTAAAATACACAATTTAATCCACATATATTTTCTTGTAGGGTGAACCATTTCGGAGATATTCCTCGTTATTTGCGTCAGTTTCGGAAAATAAAACTTTCATGAAATGGAACATCGTTGTTCCTTTGTTTATATGTTAGGTGTGCAAAGAGAACGGAATCTCAAAGCTTTAAAACATTTGACTATCGCTCAAAGCCTTAATATTCCTCTTGCACCTACTAGGAAATAAGCAATAAGATAATTTCCGTAAATGTTTATCTCAACTAACACGAAGAAAATATAGGAATAAGAGTTTGTAAGAATGGTTAGTACAAGAGTAGAGAGAGTCATGTGAGTGCAAC
The DNA here is from genome assembly GCA_030765045.1 of Tenodera sinensis. Lineage (NCBI taxonomy): Eukaryota > Metazoa > Arthropoda > Insecta > Mantodea > Mantidae > Tenodera > Tenodera sinensis. The sequence goes on from CM060972.1 coordinate 45,263,553, forward strand.
ACATTAGATGTTTTTCATGAGTTTTGATGTGGCAAACCTTGGGGTAAGACCGACTCGTGAACAAACAACACGGCCCTCTGTTATGACGTCATACCCCTTTCCGCTTTGCTCTTTACTCCTTGTGTGTGTGTGTGGCTCGACATTATAGGCATACTGTCTGCTCACCAGTTCATGGCCTTAGAGGACTGAAGGGAAGAGGAGAGACATTCCACTACGTGTTTTGTAAACACCCTAGACCAGGCATGGGCAAAATCGGCTCAACTGGGTCACTCCACTGAAACACGTTCTCACCTCACTCCACCGGCCATCCTGCTGTTCAGTTCTGACACGCCTTATTTAGTGGCTAGTATGACTGTTTCATGAAGAGTGCAGAGAGAATTTGTTGTAAGTTAGACAAACAGGAAAGTTTGCTGTTTAGTATGCGGATTTGAATCTGCAAATTAAAACGTTGCAATATCAAATGTCACTTTGATCAGAAGCAAGAATCAAACTTTGGTGATTTTAGAGATATCTATTTACAATTTCAAAATGTACTTTCTGAATACTCGCATTTGTAAACATAAAAGACGATATGATTCCACTTTTTAGTAGTTTACTTTCTTAGTAGCTTATTTTAAAATAAGTTATTGTATTCCATGTTTCGATGTTTGAACATAATATTAAGTTTAAAACCAAAGTATTCATTATTTTGATAAAATAGTTTAAAAAAAATAATTTTAAGGCTAAATAGCAATGGAACTTCACTACTTTATTTGTTGTGGAAGAGAAACAATTTAAGTATGTTAAACATGGGACAGCGTAAGGATATTACGTGCATAAGACAAAGGAAGGTTATAAACTTGAAGATTATGTAATTTTCTTAACCGCAGTAGATAGATGTAATAATTATTTGATGCAAAATGTTAAATGTAAACAAAATGTAGAAATTATTACTACTCGCTGGTGGAACGAACCCATCACTGCAAGTGTTGTATCCAAACAACCTTTAGAACTCGGCAAGAGAATGTGGGGTAGGTAACGCAAGTTTAATCGCTACCTCTCATGTCGTGCCTATGCCTGTCCTAGATAACGTTAATGCTGGTTAAGTTGCCAACTTCTGTCCTATGTTATTGCCAATATATTTGCTTGCTAATATCTCTTAATTTCAGTTAAAATTGGACGAGTCACTAGCGTTATCTCGGAAGTAAAGAAAAGAGAAATGTAGAAATAGATAAACCAATAGAATTCAAGTATGTGCAGATGTTTCATATTGTAAGAATATTAATTTTTCAATAAAACTGCATTTTTTTAAAGAATAAGGGGCAAAAACCAGCAACTGTGTCAAATGTAATCCCGTCAGCTTCCACAGGCATACTTGACTGCAGTTGCTGGGGTTTGAATTTGTGACGTTTGGTTTTAATTATGTCGTCAGAGTTCATTGTGTATCTCTCTAATGATCACACCTATTCGAATCGCTTCGGCTAAGGTGCCTCCGAAAGGCATATGTAAAGTGGTTTAGGAATTAGAGGAAGAACGGCATATGTATGTATCAAAAATGTATATAAAAATACATTTAAAAAATATCAAATGGTGTGTGGAATCAAAAAATGAATAGCCTTCCGCTTCGAATGATCATAGTCCCCTATGGTTACGTTCAGCTCAAAGCAATGTGATTTTAATTATATATATACATACTGAGAAAGGGCCATTTAGAGAATTTATTTAGTTTTGAGATACTTTTTGGATCTTTGGCTCTAATTTCTTGTTATATAACCTATATCAATAGAATTCAAGTATTTGCATAAGTCTCATATTGTAAAAGTATTAATTTTTTAAATAAAACTAGTGTTTTTTTAAGAATCGGCAAAATTCATGCAACTGCAGTCAACTATAATCCCCTCAGCTTCCAAGTGTATCATTACACCTTTCATTTTTCATAGGCCCTCCCTTTCCTTTACCACAGCCACATTTGACCGCAGTTGCTGCTATTCGAAATCGCGACGTTTGGCTTTAAATGGACGGCCAGTCCATTGTGTATCACTTTAACGAGCACGGCTATTTAAATCGCTTCGACTGAAGTGCTGACGTGGGATATTAGAATTTGTTTAGGAATTAGCAGAAGAACGGCATATGTAGGTAGAACAAATATCTATAAAATAAATTTAATAAAATGAGGAAGCTGTCTGTGAAAGACAGAAAATAAGTAGTCTATAACCATCTAAGCACGTTTCCGTTTCAAATGGTCACAGTCCTATATCTATACGTTCACTATAGATTAGCGGATCCGACAGATCTCCTGTTCAAGCGTTGTATATCCAAAAATTGTACAATTGTGTGAATAGACTAAAATGTTCTTGTGAAAAGCAAAAATCAAAATATCGCTAAAGCAGCAAATTTCGCTTCTCCTGTCGGTTAGAAGAAGTCGCCATTGCGCATTCTCTGTAGCGGGAAGATGACCATGTTTATTGTAGTTACATGATTATATTACTGTATAAGAAAACGTACTAATCAGGGTGGGTCGGTTCCAGACTGTATCTACAATGGACAACATCACAACACCCCTAAGTAATTACTTCATTCTCTTTAATCTGAACAACGTACTTTAGCTTATAAAATGAGAATCATAAGCCTCTTAAGAACACACGCTGCTTTGTTCAATTGATTTGTTTTGATCAATAGGTGCTAATTAAACTCAAGAGGGCCATGTCCAGAGCTTCTTGTTCTTCACTTGAACGGGAAATGCTGCATTGTGCAGGAAAACCGTTTATTTATCTATCTGCTTTGCTTTCATAATGGTTAGTATAATTTATTGATTAATGACATATATATTGTTTAATTACAGTTTAAAAACGCACTTCAATAAGTAATAATAATATATTAAATTTGTAGGTTAAGCGGATTGTTATAGAATGACGTGTATACATAATTGGAATTCATGACAAATCATGTAAAATACTCACTTCAATACTCTGCCTTACAAATTTGCACAGTGTATAATGTTTAAGTACACGTTTAATTACTCCTGCCCGCACTTTTAATATACAATATTAATGCTAAGCTGCGACAAAAACGTCCTAGAATCCTATCGCGGAACAAAATACAGGAAACTTAAAAATGCGATCGCAGCGCTGCTTGACGGATTCAATTGTCAACCTAAACCATCCAAAGATTAACAACATATAAATAAATTAAAAAGAACATGTTCTGTCGGGTCAAATTGTGAATCTAAACCATTCTCGAATCACCTCATACACACACAAAATGTCATAAACATCGGTCCAGGGTGTTTCTGGGTGTCTCCCCATTTCCCCGCCCCCCCCCCAAAAAAAACACCCACAACGCTTAGTATGTTATGCGGGATGCCAAACTGATTGGTTTTCAAATAGGAACCTCTGTCCGAAAATATGTTTTGGACGCTGGAAAGTGCCGAAGTTTGAGAACAAATGGTTGCGGCAATTAGTTAACATTCGTTTTGTTATCTTAATACGGAAGGTATGTAACCCTTTAGCCATCTGTATATTGGGATGAACGACATAAGCATAATAACATTCCTGCACATGCGCTAAATTCCTCCATGGAGTGCTTGGTGCATAGCTTACTGCGTTACTTGTGTAGTTTCCAGTACAGTAACGTTTTATAAACAGTGCAACATGTATCAGTACACAGCTCTGGTAATGACCGACATGAGCACCAGCACACTTTGATGTAAATGTACAGAACCACCTCAACGTCCCATATTTAAATCAATCTATTGGTAGAAGTGAACCAGTTCCATGGCCAGCACAGTTGACAGATCTGACACCTCTCAACTATTTTCTGTGGGGTTGTATGAAGAGCATGGTCAATGGCACTCCTGTAATGTCAGCGGAGGACCTTATGGCACACGTTCACGGAGTGATTGAAAATCTTCAAAGACAGCCGCACGTATTGGGTCATGTGTATAAGGCTCACCTCCGCCAATATAGGGTCTGCGATGATACACAGTTCGAAGCCCATTTGCAACGTAGACAACTCAGTGTTGGATGTATCAACGAAATGTAAAGGGACACCCATCTCACACTTCCACAGCCTCCAAACCGTGCATTTCCGGACAGGAGTTCCTGAAAACCAAACAGTTTACCATCCCTCACAACATACTATGCATTCTCGGTGTTTTCTGGGACAACCTGTATATATTTGTTTTATTAACGAAACTATGTTTTTATTTATTATATTCCACATTTATTGGTTTTCTTTAATTGTAAATAATTTCAATAATTATCAATTTTTAATTACATGGGCGTTTTTTTCTAAGGATAATAATAATAATAATTAATAATAATAATAATAATAATAATAATAATAATAATAATAATAATAATAATAATAATAATAATAATAATAATAATAATAATAATAATAATAATAATAATAATAATAATAATAATAATAATAATAATAATAATAATAATAATAATAATAATAATAATAATAATAATAATAATAATAATAATAATAATAATAATAATAATAATAATAATAATAATAATAATAATAATAATAATAATAATAATAATAATAATAATAATAATAATAATAAAGAATAATAATAATGGGACTGCGACGTATGTTTCCAAATTTCCTGAGCCCAAACCTCCAACATACCACTGATGGAAATCTTAATGTCTGTATACATAACTTCAGAAGTAAGAAAATGTTCTGGCATAAGTCCTCCCCACCTGCTGAGAGCGTCCATGAAAATGTATTAGCGGATTTGGGTTACCTACTCCAAGATCTTTAACTCCAGGTTCAAGTTAGTGGAAGCGAGGTGCAGAAGACGGCAGAAAGATCAAGAAGTTAGAGTTCGCTCTAGTGGGCTCTTCAATATTAGATCATATTAGTGAGTGGCAAACCACTAGAAACCCCAGAGCTGTGGAAAATCGAAGTTGCCCTCTCTTGCCATGAAGCAACCGTTTGAGCTTCTGCCCGCGGTTTCTTCTCGGTAAAGGAAGGGGGTAATTGAGTTTAGAAAGTAGTGCTCCTGCTGCTGCTGATGAGTTACGCCGCTGGAAAGAATATTCCTTGACGGCTTCCATATTGTATTAGCCCTGTGTAAAGAGAGGCTCCACGGTTCCTCCGGAGTAATCAAACTTCATCGTTTAGCGTCTTCGCTATCCCGTTGCTTAGGCTCAAACTCTTGCCATTAAACCTCTTTCCCTTCAGAGGCGGGAATTTCTGACTTCCTTCAGTACCCTTTTCACATAAATTTAGTTCATATTTTAGTCACTGATTTATAGTAGTTGGCAATCCTATATTTAGGAGGGGAAGTATTGTATTCCACCCAAAAATTCATGTCGAGATTTCATCGGAAATATATGTTTTGAGACCCCCTGATTCCAAAAGAAAAGCATTTTTAGAAAAAGGCCCATGTCTATGTGTCTGTCAGTCTGTGGACAGCATAACTCAAAAACTAAAAGTCGGTTAAAAACCAAAGTTTATATTTAAGTTTAATGTCTTTCAAGGATGTGACACGAAGATTTTGAAGAAAATAGGCCCACCCTAAACTACCCTTTACATGGAAAATTTTTCGAAAATTTTGATTTTCTTGAAAATGGCTGTAAGGATTTTGAATAAAATGTCATATGTTTGAGATATTTTTATGACAAATGAAATGCATATCTTGAATATTCTGGCTATAGCCCCTGTAGTCGTATTTACTCTGGACGACTTTTGCATAACTGGTAAACCGTTAGAGATAGACCAAATCATACTATACAAAAAATGTAGAACTTGCTAAAATACACAGTTTATGTCCAAATAAATTTTCTTGTAGGGTGAACCATTTCGGAGATATTCCATGTTATGTGTGTGAGTTTCGGAAAACTTAGAACTTTGGTGAAAAGGATCATCGTTGTTGATTTGTTTATATGTTAAGTGTGCAAAGGCAACAGAATCCCAAAGCTTTAAAACATTTAACTATCGCACAAAGCCTACTGTATTCTAATATTCCCCTTTCGCCTACAAGGAAATAAGCAATAAGATAACTTGTACAAATACTTTCTCAACTAACACGAAGAACATATAAGTATAAGGGTTTGTACGAATGGTTAGTAAAAGAGTAGAGAAAGTCATGTGAGTGCAACACATCAGATTTTTTGGAAACAGAATGAGCCCATTATAAAAGTCGGAACCAATAATTCATTTACATAATGTGTTACTTAAAAAACAAAGTTAAACATTTTTTTTGCAATGATGCCGTTATAAAGAGATATATTTGGCTCATTATAGCAGATGCACCTCCAATGATAGTGTATTTCCTATATTTAATAGTGTTATTCCCAGTTGTGGCTCATAAGGAGAAAATGAAACTGTTTTGTGATATTTTCTCTGACCAACTAAGACACTTATTGAATTAAACTATGGACCCGCGTTCGAGAGGTCCCGGCTTCAAATCCCGTGGGCCAATCAATTTCACTGGGGGTTTTTCGTGGTTTCCCTCAGTCGCTTTGGTAAATACCGAATTGGATATTCAATATCACGACCCAAAATTCCACCTTAAGTCTAAATCAATTGTATAAATGAAAAATAGATGGTAATAGTGAATGCTGCAGTTCATTTGTTATCACCTGGCGTGTTGAAGCGATAGACAGAACAGCCATTTTCACAAATTCCCTTCTTGGGAGAGAAGTAAGCAGGTGTTACAGACTGTGTGTAGTACAGCATGGTAAATAATTGTAAATTCAGGTTTTAATTATTCTATGCAATGCACCTGATTTTTATTACTTCACGTGGCCGTAATTACAGGATTAACCTAAATAGACCAGACTTATTTCATTTAAAACGCAGCTATAACCTATATAATAGACTTAATGCTAATGTGTGGTCATGTAAATAGGATTTGCCTTAAAGTATACATAGTAACGGAAGAGTGCAAATTTTAAAAAAATCAGATGTGTTGGACTCACATGAGTTTCTGTACTCTTGTACTAACCATTCTTACAAACTCTTATTCCTGTATTTTCTTCGTGTTAGTTGAGACAAACATTTGTACAAATTATCTTATTGTTTATATTCTTGTAGGTGCAAATGGAATATTAGAATACAGTAGGCTTTGAGTGATACAAATCTTTTTAAGCTTTGAGATGCCGTTCTCTTTGCACGCTTAACATATAGAAAATAAACAACAATGTTGCATTTCACGAAAGTTTTAAGTTTTCCGAAACT